>WBND01000872.1:136638-178038 GCA_013398595.1 Tychaedon coryphoeus
CTCCCTCTCCCTCTCCCTCTCCCTCTCCCTCTCCCTCTCCCTCTCCCTCTCCCTCCAAATTTCTAACATCCCAATGCTTTCAGAAAGTTGGTGGCACTGGTTTTTGCCAAAACACTACACACAAATTATGATACACCTCTAATCAGTGATTGCATTTACTTACTCATGAGATGGCGACCTAGGCACCTGTGATACAAGAGAATCTGAGCAATTTTTTAAGAGGTAAAACAATCAGCTCTCCCCACTGGAAATCCCCCCTCCACAGAGTACCAGGAGGGACTGGCCAAGCTTCTGCTCTAGTGGTCACACAGCAAAAGGTGCAAGGGGCCAGTGTGACACAGCTCTGAGAACTGGGAGCACTGCTCCTGCTTTGCAGTCTGCCCACACCAGGATTTGAAAGGTGCATGGCAAAAATTAAAGAAGACTCAGAGCTCTTGTCCTGTTTTCCCTCCTGGTTAACTATTTTGTTGTTACCTCGTTTGTTTTGTGCTGTTTTGTGGGATGCTGACTAAGCTGCAAAGGGAAACTGTCATTAATTATTAAGAAATTGTCTAATCCATCAGGACATCAGTACTGCTATAATGCTTCCCCTGAGGAGACCAAAAGAGCTTTGAGTAAGGAATTGGAGGTGTTCCAGTGAGAACATGCAGCCCCAAAAACCAGCCTCACTTCTTAAGTTTGTTAAATGAAATTTCCAGATGTTTCCTCCCTTCTCAGCATTGCACACCCAAAATGCACAATGGTCAGTTTTTAGAAAATGAAATTTGTTTTCTGATGAAGAAATATTGCTGCAGGGACTAAGAGACAGGATCCTGAGGGATAAAATGCTCCATGTCCTTTGGGCACCACCAGTTATTACTTAAAATAATAAAAAAGATTTGACCAAGGACTACTTTATAGTCGTAGTAACACATTACAACCCTGTTATCTTAAAGCTAGAATGGAATAAAATCCTCCTGTTTTACTTCCAGGCACACCAGAGACATGAAATATCACCCATTTACTTTGCTGTTGACCTGTTTCTGTCTGACAGATACATGACTAGGAGATACTCAGGATCAATCTGAAGATAACAGGATTTTATTTACTCTATTGCAGTGTCTGGCCTCAACTTTTAGGTGCTGAATTTTGTTCCTCTGGGACATGAAGCCAGAGCCAAGCATGCATCATGTGTCAGAGATGGCAGAGACTGCCCACCCTGGTCCCTCTCAGAAGGCTTTGGGCAATTCCACTGCTCCTCTGCCAGTAATTCCCTACTGTGTGGCAAAAGAAGATGAAAAGGTGCAGCACAGGAGGTTCTGTGGCTGGCTATGAATAAGCTGTAGATCAGTGTCTCTCAGCCCTCACACTCTGGGAGAAAGCATCTGATCCTTCTCACTGGCATTTGTGTGGTGGCTTGAAGTGGGGAAAACCTCAGTGAAGTATTATCTGTGAATCACTCACATTTTAGAAGAGGTTTTCATGAAATCTCCTGTTTCCAGCCTTTCTTCTCCCCTCCTTTAATACATGACTTTACTAAAGTCATGAATTAGGAGTGGAAGGGTCATGAGCTGCTGTCTGGAGGGATAAGGACACCTCCCTTGAGCTGATTAAAAGGATTCTTCCCTAGCCATGAGAGCAAGGCTGTGAGCCTGCAGGAGAGCTCTTCATCCTCAGCTGTGCCAGCTTCCCTCTCCCTCTCTGCAGTTCCAGGTGGTGTGATTCATCTTTAAGCTCTTGGTAGCCAGGACTTCTCAGGATGCTCTGCATCCTGCTGGCAGCTGCAGCTGCAGAGGGCTTTTCCTCTTGGGGCCAACACTGGGCATCCCCTCTCTTCTTTAAAGGTGTTTGTGATAGGACAGAGAGCCAAGGCTGGTCAGAAACTGTTTTGGTGGAAAAAGCTGGTTCTTTGAAACCTTTATAGGAGCAGAGAAAAAAACCAGTTTGTGTAAAGCTTTGGTCAGAGATTGGTTTTAAGTTCTGTAAAATGGAATTTCTTGTTGAAATGAAAAAGCATCTGTGTCCCTCACTGTCCCTTTGTGATCTTCAGAACAGCCTTAGATGATTTTAATCTCCCTCAGTGTTTAATTTTTACTCCAGACTTTGAAGAAAATACTGCTTGTATTATCATGGCATCTTTTGAACATAAATAAGTTTGCAAAAAATACAGTGATCCTTGTCTACATTAAAGACTCTGCTAATCCAGGGTGAGAAGTTTGAATGTGGCAAATATTATCCTGACACAAGAAAGCAGCTTGCCAAAGGAAAATAATATCTGAATGGGTTTTGGCTGCTCTGTGCTAAGGGTATGTATGAAGTTTACCAATAATTAAATACACTACAATTTCACTAATTGTTTGATTAGGGGCAATTCTCTAGACATTCTAATGTGTCAGGTTTTCAATGACAGAGCTGACAGATTGGTCTCTTATTTTCCTTTTGCTATAAATCATGGAGTGTGACTTGCTAGGAAACTGGAAGTATGGAAATGAGACACAATGAAATGCAGAACCATGCAGGGACTGGAGTGTTTACATTTCATTTTACGCAGTAAGGCAAAGGAAAATACCTGAGGGAGGGAGTCTGTGTGTGCAAATGGTTCCCTCAGAGGCAGAATCAAGCCTTGCACAATTAAATTCAAGCATAATTATGTAGAATACAGAAAAGTACATTTTTTTTTGTAAAAAAAATAAAAAAGTAAAAAAAAAATCCTGTTTGTTTCATCAACAATAAAGAAGTGACAGCAAAGGGAGTGAAGGTAAAAGAGGTTATATTTGAGAGTGAAGGAAATGATGAGAACAGACCAGCTGTGACATTCCAGAGGGAATGGGTCTGGATTCCAAATTCCAAATATTTCCAGCATGAGAATGTCCTCAAGGATATGAAGAGAGGTTTGTGCAAATAGAAATGGCCACTACTGCCCTGGGATCAGGATCAGGATCAGGATCAGGATCAGGATCAGGGGATCTCTTATATAAAGGATATAATGGCTTCCCCATTAAGGGACAGGGAATAAGAGGTGAGGCTTTGAGCCCTTTGTCAGGGCCCAGGTGAGAGTTTGGGTCTCCTGTTCCAGGAAGATCCTCCTCTCTGCTTTGTGAGCACAGCTCCATTATCTGCTTTAACAAAATGCGAAGATCTTTGTTAAGAAATGAAAAACCATCTTTCAAGAGCTGTTCTCCTTCTCTCCAGGAAATCTGACATTGTCTTTGTCTACCATCCTGGCCTGTTTTGTGTTCCCATCAATCAGCCCCTTTTCCTCATGAAATCCTGCCCTGTTTCTCCAGGTCCATGCCTTTTCATGAACCTCAGTGCATTGCCAGAAAGCCTTGATGGCTTTCAGTTCTTGAAATTTCACTGTTTCCTTTGTCCTGGTGTGTAGCTTGCATGCAGATCTGCTCTTTAAAGAGGGCTGGAGCATCACTCAAGTGGGTTACAGGGAGCTGGCAGATTCCAAAGGCTTTATGAAAAATGTCTGGTTTTTGGCAGGCAGATTGTCCCTTGAAAAGGGAATTCCATCAAAGCTGAACTTCTCTGCATCTGAGAGCTTCACATAATTTGTCAAATACATACATGCTTCATTTTTACCCACAACATGGATAACTGATGAAAAGAAGTTGTTTCTCTTTGCCATTCTTTTAATGTCCCATAACTAAGGAAAGAGCAGCAAATAAAATAAGAGGCCATTATCACTTATTATTCCATAACCTTTCCATTCAGACACAGTGTCTGAAAAGCTAATTAAGGCACTAGTGGTGGCTAATGCATGCACTCCAAACAATGCACACTCAGGCTCTGTTTTCAGCCAGAGCAGCAGTTCATTAACATTACACACCAACAAATGAATTCAGTCTGGGGCAATGCCTCCCGATTAAACTTCCCACAGCCCACTTAACTGGAGCTTTGGTGTGTGTTTGACAGACACTTTAAACTCCCTGGAGACCCTCTGCTCTCCCCTTTGCATTCCAGCCCCTGCTAAAGGCCAGATTCTGGCTGCTCTCAGCTTGATTAGTGACTTGCTCATCCCATGGAGTTTAAGTGAGATGAACTGCAGGGCTGGATGTTGTCCAGCCTGGGGAGAGGTAACAGAATGGCACCAAAATGGTGATGCTGGTAACAAAGGGCTAATTTTTAAGTTATCCCATCACAGCCACAGCTCAGAAAATTCATTTCAGGGAAGACCCTGGGCTGGAATTCCAGAAATGGGTCAGCCTTAAGTTTAAACCTTAAACTATAAAATAGTGACAGGACAAGGGAGAATGGCTTTAAACTGGAAGAGAGAAGGTTTAGATTAAATGTTAGAAGAAATTCTTCCCTGTGAGGGTGCTGAGGCCCTGGCACAGGGTGCCCAGAGAAGCTGTGGCTGCCCCTGGATCCCTGGAAGTGTCCAAGGCCAGGCTGGACAGGGCTTGGAGCAGCCTGGGACAGTGGAAATTGTCCCTGCCATAGCAGGGGTGGCACTGGATGGGCTTTATGGTCCCTTCCAACCCAAACCATTTTGTGGTTCTGTGAAACTCCAGTGAGATTGCAGAACCTGTTTCCCCACCTTGTCTGTTCACAAAATTACTGCAATAACTCTTTAGGAAGAGTCATTCTACCCTCTGCCTGCAGCTTCCAGCAGGTCCTGCCTCTCAGCAAGAGATGTGCAGTGACTGTCACAGTGGCACTTACACAGAGAATGCAGGACAGGTGCAAACTGACCCAATTACACAAATTTGTGCCATGAGAAGCAGAAGAATGGACAGCCAAGCTTTGGAGTCTTTGACAGAGGGGGGTGGCAGGTTGGACCATCCCCATCTCACAAGGATGACAAGCTGTAAAAACCCAGTCAAGCAGTCAGCCAAAAATGCTGCAGATGAAGCTGCTGGAATCACCAGCAGGTGTTGGGAAGCAGAACCAGCTGAAGTGGCTGCCAGACACCCACATTCAGCAGGATGGGGATCCCTCTGCTCATGGCGTGGGTTTGATTGAAAGGAGATTCAAACAGGACTTTTTTTTTCTTACAGGTGGCAGCTCTATGCAAATTTGAAAGTGAGAGTTGATAAACACACACTTAGGGATTGCTTTTATCATCCATTTTGATTTTTATGTTAGAGTTTTATCTGTTTCCTCAGGAAAGTGAAGAAACAAACACTGTGTTAATAATTAATGGGTTGGCTAATTGAATTGCTGCCCTTTTCACTCCTGTGATCAGCTGGTATTCACAGCTTTTTAGAGTTTTTTCCCATTAGGATGAGAAGTGGTTGATGTCTGCCTTGGATCTTCTTTGGTACGAATTTATGAGGAATATACACAAATTTCCAGTGAACACTGCAGAAGCACAGCAGGCAGTTCCCTTGATGAGAAAATGCTTGTCTGTGTGTGCTCCCTCCAGAGAGATTTGCTTTTCTGCCTGCTCTTGAGGAGTCAGAAACCCAGGGAATCTGAGAGAGCCCTGCTCCATGCACTGACCCTGTGCAAGATGAAAACAAGAAGTAGCAGCTGCAAAAGTTTTTTTTTTGTGGCACAGTTTGTTATGCTGTGCTTTATAACAAGCACAGGGCACTACTTGTGGCAAAACATGATCATGTTTAAAAGCAGAGAAGCTCCTTCAGCCCCTCAGGCTGGGAATTTCTGTGTGCTCCAGGGAGCTGATGTTACCTGGGGTCATCTCAGCTGTCTGAAAGGTCTTGATGGAACCATTCCTGAACTCCGTGGTACAGGAACACTGAGTCCATCCCTAGCCTTCATGGTCAAGGAGAAAATCCTTAGAAATCATCAACAACTCCAAACATAGTATAAAAATTCCCTTGAGTAACAGGAAAGGCATGTGGGGAGGCTGAATCAGTAGAGAAAACGCTTTCTATTACTCTTACCTTAGTCTTTCAAGTGCACACAATGGACAGTGCTTCCTTACATCCCATCAGCTTCAGTGCAGTGCTCTGCCTTCTGAGGAGGCTGTTTGGACCCACAAACAAATCCCTGCACGTTCTCAGAGCCACAGCTGGGCAGGACTTGAGCCACACCTCCCTTCTGGCAGTGTCACAGTGTCCCTGGCTCTGGGCTGTGCTGCTTTCCCCTGTGCTCCCTGGCACCAAGCTGCTGCACCCCGTCCTGAGCTGGCTGTGCATGGACCAGGCACTCAATTAATTTGGCCTGAGATAGCTCAGATGGCAAAAATCCTTGACTTATCTGCCAAGAAAGCTGCAAATGTGCTTCAGCTGAGTCTGTCAGCGTGAGGGGAGCAGAGGGTTGCCCAGTCAGCCAGAAGATGAATCTGTGCTTGTTCTGTCAGCTGCTGGAGATTGGAATGTCAATATTGAGCCTAATAAACTTCTAGATTCTAAAACATTAGCTGTGCTGAGATCATGCTTAATAACCAGCTGGTCTACCCCAGACCTTGCAATGATCTGCAGGGCTGTCTCTGGGCTGCTGCTGTTGCCAACACTTTGGTGTCTCAGGTCTGCTTAGGTGTGTGATTCACCCAAATTAAATTGTGGCCTTAGGCTGCTTCACCCTCAAATCTTCCCTGTGCAAAGCAACATAAAATAAAAGCTGGGGTCTGGAGACTGAGAGATTAATATATTTTCTTAGATTTCTCAGAGAAACTGAGCAGAGGGCACGCACTGAATGAACACAAGCAAATACCCTCATAAGGAGTGTGTGACACCAGAAATTTGAAGGTTAGCCCCTACAAAAGCACCAATAAAACCTCTGTGACTTATCAGGCTTTTAAAAGACCAGAAGCTAAAAGTCTCAGATCCCTCTGTGGTGCAGACAACTGCTCCCTCTCCAGCTTGCAAGGCAGCTGGAAGTGCAGGGAGCACTGATGGATGCCTGGGTACCAAAATGCTTTAATTACACTGCCTTCCCCAGAGTTCATCTCTGTGACGTGTACAGAGTACAAGGACAATATTGAACCCAGAGATTTCTTTCCATTGTTTTTTGTCTTGGCTGGATTAATTAGAGATGTCATTGATCCTGACAGGACTGCCTTGGGGTAGTGTGGCTGATGCTGTGCTTGCTACAAGTAGCTGGTGATGAGGGGAGACACAGGGATTTTTTTTTGTGCTGTATTATTCCATTCGAGTCCACTTGAGTTCCTTTGGAACAACATTTCTCTCTAGAATTATTACATTCTCCCTCTATTTATTGGTAATGTGTGGTAACTTATTCCCTGACATGGGAAATGAAATTGCTTTCTGGTGTCTGCAGGGTTTTTGTTTGAATATTTTTTAAAGCACAGAATCACAGACTGGTTTGTGTTGGAAGGGACTTTAAATCTCATCTCAATCCATCCTCCTGCCAAGGGCAGGGATGCTTTCTCTAGACCCTGTTGCTCCAAGACCCATCCAACCTGGTTTTCAACATTTCCAGGGATGGGGAATCAACAAATGCAAAGCAATAATTTAAAGGGAAAATGGGAGACGCTTCCCACCCTGTGCCCTGAGCACTGGAGAATTAGAAGAGTGCTCATCTTGCAGATATCCCAAAGAAATTCCTAAAGATTTCTCATCAAAGCCAGGATTCAGTTGCCAAATGCTGGCAGACTGGAGCTTGCAAAGATGGGGAAGGGTGGAATAAATGGATTTGTGGGCAGAGGGCAGGTGACAGGGTCAGAAGCACATGACAGATCCATTTCTCCCAGAGCCCTGCAATTTATCCTGTGGCTGTCACTTCCATTTAGAGGGTCTGGATGGACTTGGTGACCCAGAGGTGAGTGGTGGGTGTGGAGCATCTGTCTTGGTTCTAATAAGGCTGCAGCCACAGCACTGCTTGGGTGCCTTGGAGGCACAAATGCATTTATCACTCTAGTACCCTCTGGCTGGGCAACAATACTAAGATTTTTCTTGTTTTATTTATTTTGGAGGCGTCAGAAGAATAAATATGATGTTACAGGTCTTGCAGAGCAGGAACTAAAGCATATTCTTCTCACTCCCAGTCTAGTGTCTTGACCACAAGACCCACTTCCCAGGTGGCATCCTAAAAACCTGTTCTATTTATCCATTCCTCCAAGGACTTCTGAATATATAATATCTACCTGTTAAAAATAAATCTGCAGAAGATAGAGTTTGACAAGTTTTTCACTACTTCTCCAAGAGCGTGATCATTTTTCAATCAGCTGTGCTCTGCTTTCTGTGTTGTAAGTTATTGTCTTTGATAGAAAAATCTCAGTTGTGCATTGGCTTCTACTCCATGTCCATTTATGCTTGATACCTCTCTAAATCAGTGATAGCTGAATTACAGGTGACTCATGGACAGTAATCAGTGCTAAATCAAGTTTGATTCCTCTGATGAGAAGCCTGGAAGGCAGAAATAAGGTGCCTGGAACTTTAGACCTTTCCCAAGAAACACCTTATTCTTCCTATAAACCCAACAAATGCTTGTCTGTTATCAGGGACAGAAATTCTAAATTAGCCTGTTTTCCAAGAGATCTCCATTAGTAGTTATTCATTGGGTGGTATATAGTTTCAGGAAAGAAGAAAAAAAAAAGCAGAGCTGTCTGTCTGGTCTTAATTTCTGTGGCAATATTTCTCTCCCCCCCACTTCTGGATTCCCTTAATTGTTCCTTTCTTCCTTTCCTGCCATGTCCAGGCTGTGCACGCCACTCCCCGAGCCACGCTAGGCCTCTAACAAGAACTAGGAAATGTAATTATTCCCACTCTCTCTGTTTTCATTATGTCTGTATTAATAGCCTTCCTTTTCCCAACAAGCTCTGCTGACAGGGAGCCATTATCCTATGATGCACATAGACTGAGTACAAATCCAGGTTAATACCCCAGGATGCTGTGTAATGCACTGTCCTGCTGCTGGGTTAATCTAATCCAACCTGATGGAGGAGGCACCGTGGCACAGCTCAGTGCTTCAGAGCAGCATGCATCATCTTGCCAAATTTTGCAGAGGGCTGGCTCAAAAGCACCCATCCTGCACCAAAATCTCCCACCCCAATGTACAGGGCAGTGGTGGCTGCTTGTTTCAGCCCCACCCTGGCCTCTCTTCACCATGTCTGAGGAGTGCAGAGAGGGAAGAAAGGCTGAGGGAAGAGGGGCACCCCAAAAACACCACCACTCCAGCCCCCTGGCACCCAGCTCAACAAGCTTTGCTCTTGTGTCTTGTGTATGGAATGGGCTGACAGGGTCAGAGGGAGCACAGGACACTGAGGATGCCAGCAGAGGATGGGGAGAAAGGGGATCCTGTGGCCATATGCAACCACCCAAAAAAGATTAAATTAGAGGTGTGAGCACAGTGCCTTCCTGCATCCTGCCAAGAAGTTTAATTAAAGTCACTTGCTGTAGCTGAGTGACCCACTTTCACTCACAGCTATCACATCTGATGTGATGTTTTAGGAGATGGGCTACAAGAGCAGAACAGCATTTCCATCTTTCTGTATTTTTTTCCCCCCTTCCAAGCAGAGGAAATGACAAACTCACTTTGCAGCCAGGAGAGGATGATGAACTTCTAATGTTGTAGTTGTGGTAAAAACCACTGACACTTGACATGGCTCACCTAGATCCCAGCTCAGTCAATAGCTCTTCCAATCCATAATCCCCTTTTCTCCAGGGCTAAAGTTTAGGTGGAGAGACAACTCTATCTGGAAGGTTTGAGTGGTTTGCCTTTGCTTCTGTCTCCTATCCTCACGTGTCCCAGTGAATTTAGAATTGCAGAGTCTGTGTTGCTCAGCAGTGCAGAGTCTTATTTCTGTCTGGGACAGTTTTTGCATAACCCTGGACCTGTAATATATTCCCAGGTTTTGGCAATTTTCTGCTCCCTATCTTGCAGGTCACTGCAAGTCATTCCTGCTTTGGCACCATTACACACCTAATTCCCACATTTACCCTGGATCTGCTGAGAGAAAACAGCAAGATAGAAATAATTTGGCTTTTTAATTTTTTTTTTAATTGTAATAGAGGGTTTTTAGTCTCTCCCAATGCAGTTACAGCTGTTTGATTCCTTGGACCTGGGTGTAACTAACTCCCTTTGGCAAACCATGCACTGAGACCCAGAGCTACCACCTGCACATCAGCAGGAAGCTCCACTTTTCTTTCCACAAAGACACAGATTTATGACAGCTGCTGCCTTCCCTTCATTTCTATAGCAGAGTTAATTTAGATTTATCATTCTGTTCAAATCCAGGGAAAGTTCCAGTCCCCAGCAGCCCCCACAACCATTCATTTTCTAGCAACAATAACTCTGAATAAACAATAGAATCTTGCTTGTAAAGACTCAATAAAAGTTATGCTGATACTTGAGAAAAAAATATTGCTTATCTTCAACCCATGAAAGGAGTAAACTCAGCTGCCTGTCACAGTGATGAGCCCAAAATGAAATTTTGATCTGATGCTCCCAAATCTCTGGATTTTGGCCAGAGTGGAAACCAAAAGTAGGCAAGGGGTGTCCAAATTAGAGCAACATCAAACCCAGAGGGAAATTGGCTTTGCTGTTGTCTAGAGTAAACAACAGTAAACTAAACTACAGTGAACTAAATAAAACTAAGATACAGTCAACTAAATAAAACTTGGCAGAAAGAACTTCTACTATGACATGAACATTTTGCCAACTTTTCTCATTAATTGGATGTGACAGGACAGAAATATCACACGTCCACGGCTTGGATGCATTTCTCTGCTGTCAAAGGCACCAGTGCTGCTTCCACCTCAGAAGAAGACTGCAGTTCCTGAACAGAACCAATCCAAACCCCAGAAAACTGCCCACTGCTGGAATAAAACACCTTCCCCAGGAGCAGGGAAGGAGAGCCAGGAGACCTGGCCCTCAGCCAAAAGATCCGACAAAGAAAGACGCTGAGAAAAGATACAACGACTCAGAGAGATTTCATTTCTTCCAAAGAATGCTTTGGCTTGAGCTCTTCTCTCATTAATATAGTTCCCACATTTCTGCCCTTGTTGTATATCTCACATCCTGCCATTGCTGAAAAGAGAGGCTGGAGAGACTGAAAAACGTTGAGATCACGGCTATATCCCAATTCATCTGTTCCCTCCAGTCCTTCTTCCAAAAGAGAGCAGTAAGAGGCATCCTAATCCAAGAAAACCCTCCTTCCAGCTGCTGGGAGCAAATGGTTCCAGCCCTGCAGCAGGTGGATTGCTGATTGCTTCCCTGCCCTCCCCTCCCCAGGGTCTGCCCAGTGCATCCAATTCTCGCCAGAAACAACAAATGATTGGCAGAGAGCTGAAGGCTTCAGCAGCTCCTGCTGGGGATGTCAGTGCACATCTGGGAGAGGCAAACCTGGGGGAGGAGAGGGACTGCAAAGGGCAGCCCATTGCCCTAACACAGCCTGGGCCAGCCTGCATCCTTTCAGGGGTATTCCTGAGCTGAAGGGAGAGCTTTTCACTGTGCTCAGAAATCAATTTTGGTTTTGTATCCATTTTGTTTAAATAATATAATAAAGCTGAAGTAGCTACAGGTGCCTTTGGTATAATAGTAGTTGGCAGTCACAGACCTAAGGTAAATAAATATAATTTGCAGTAAGTCTCTGTGCAGATGAATGTAATCTTGACATTTGCTCTCATATTTAAAGCCTGATTTATAAGATCAGGTCGAAAAATCATTAAGGTTGGAAAATACCTCTAAGGTCATTGAGTCCAACTATCTGCAATGGGAGAATTGATTTCAAAGGCTCCTGAAACAGGCTTTGGCAAGCTCACATGGTTCCACATGAGAGATTAATAACACTAAGAGAGGTTTTATCACAGTCAGATTATCAGCAAGACATGACAGAAACGATTTGGGCCATTGGGAATGAAGAGGCTGTGAAAGCCAAAGATATAAATGAAAAACAATAAATGTCTTTTCTAATTAGGATTCAGAGAATTTAACAAATGGGATTCCTTGCAGAAAATTCTTGGCCAAAACCAGATCCTCTAGGTATTGAGTGCCAAGGGTTTCATGCATACATTTACTTCTAGGCATGAGAAAGGGAAAGTGCAGGTCAGTGATGCACAAACCAAGCTGAGAGTCCTGTGGCAGTAAAGGGCTTGGTCCTTCCTGTACCAAATCATCACCTTTGGTTCCCCATCAAACAGCAGCAGCTGAGAGGTGTTTGAAGGTCCAATGTGTAGAAGAACTGAAATAACCAACTCCAGAGGCTGTCAGAGCATGAAAGAGCAGTGTCAGGAGGGTTTCACAAGATGCCTCCAACCCTTGGGAGTCTCTGATTATCGAGTCAGCCAAGAGCCCCTGCTGTATCATGGCACAGCTGACAACTCTCTCTTGCCTGGCCAAGATGAAAACTCCATCTGTGCCCATCAGGTCATGCAAATACTTGATTAGTTCTCTCAGGCTTGAGCAGAAACCAGGTTTCAACTGAACAGATGAATCTCTGACAGGACATTTCTGTAGAAAAAAAAAAGGGCTAATTTTGTGCTGGGGTGGTCTGTCCCCATCTACCTGATCTTGTTTTGGAGCAGGTTTTATCTCTTTTTTCAGCAGATAATTACCATTACATACTACAGCTATTCTCTGTTATTTCCTGCTTCTTTTTCCTTAAAAAAAAAAAAAAAGAACTTAGTTTGTCCTTTTCCTTTAAGCATATGGTTTCTGACACATATAAATCAATATACTTAATAGAAAATATGCTTCCGGAAGGGACTTATAGAAGTAGAAGGACCTGTCATGAAACATGCACAGAGCATCCATAATAGAATTATATCATGTGAATCTATTTGGAAACAATTTGTCATCTTGGGACAAAGCTATAGCCAGGCAGGAATATTACATGAGAGCTTTCTCTTTGCACAACATATTGCTGCTAGCCTGACTGAAAACCACAAACTAAGAAACCTTTTAGTTTATTGAAGTGCCAGATGCCTGATTTAAGGCAAGCTGGGCCTGATCCCAAAGCCTATCAGAGATGATAGGAAATCATCCTTTGAATTCAGCTGGCTCTGGCCCAGATTTACAAGCTGGTCTTTTACAGGCACATTTGTACCACAGACAGTGCCACTGACCAGGGCTATTTGTGTATTCCAAGTGCTTGCCTTACAGTCTGGATGTGGAGTTTAGGCTGTGCTTACTAACAGTTGCTGGAAATCATAAATAAAGACTCTTTGAGTGTTTGGCCTCAGTTTTTAGTACAAACTTGTGGTGCTGTCTTGAGGCTGCCACTTCTGAATTCGTGAGCTTGGAAGGGTATGTGAAATGGGGCTCATGAAATTATGAAATTTCGTGTTACAAAATCACATTTTCATTATAATTTGGTCCCAGCCTAGGATTGTGAGGGAACAGAGAGGGAAAACCCCCAAACAATTGGGTTGTGTGTAGGTAGCAGTGCTACTCAGAGAATCGTGGAATGGTTTGGGTTGGAAGAGACCTTAAAATTCATCTGCCATGGGCAGAACACCTTCCACTGTCCCAGGTTTCTCCAAGCCCCGTCCAACCTGGCCTGGGACACTTTCAGGGATAGGGAAGGAAGTATATAAGGGTGATAAATAAGCAATGAGAAGAATAGACCTACAGACAAAAGTGGCTAAACAGAAAAGGTGATCATTTCCCCAGGCTGGCTTTTCAGTAACAGATCCTTCCCTTGTGTTTTTCTAATCCTCACTCTTCTAAACCCTGATGTTAGGACACGTTCTCCTTCCAGCCACATCAACATTTACTCATGTGACTTTAATGTGGCAGGTTTTTAACTGGCTGGATGTTTTTGTCCACCTTCATTTAAGCTGCCCTCTGGCATCCCAGGATCCACTGATGCTGCCCTGAGAACTGTGCTCCAGTGGTTTGGAGACAGCTGGAATAGCAGGGGAGGCTTTGGTGTGTGACTGTGTGTGTGTGTCTGGAGCCTGATGGAGAGAATGAGCAGAGCTGATAACAGATGCTCACAATTAAATCCAGGCCAGATAATAAAATCAGGTGAAGAATAGACCTTTGGCCTCAAGCTTTAATTTTTGTTGGCAAAGAAGAGAGAGCGTTAATGCAATTTCATGTACTGCTACCTTGATTCACTTCTCTTCCTCACCAGCAAATACACTCAGGGTTTGTGCACAGATTCTGGCAAATGTAACTGTAAATACTTGTTCCCCTGTGTTTACATTCCAACTTTGAAAGCCTGGCTTTACACCTGAGCTCTTTGAGAGTTGCTTTGTTTATTGAATCTATCTCTCAAGGAAATTCTAGCAAAACTCAGAGAAGGGATGAGTAGGCAAAGTCCCACCAAATTATTTTTTCAACAACTGAGAGCTTGGAGAGGACCAGATCTCTGTTTCACTGTGGAGGAAAAAGAGATCTGCATCGATGTCCTTGCCATCAGTTTATGAGAAAATATATTACTATTTCTAACCAACCATCATCCAGTGGTGATGGTGCAGGTTCAGCTGCTTCAAGGGCTATAAGGAAAGCCACTGGGATATGCTTTGCTAACCTATATTTGTAAAAATTAATATGTGGTTGTCCTTGATTGCATAGCACACATCATCTCATCAGCCACCTTCCTGCTCCTCCCAGCCCCTCTTGAGTGATGCTCTTTGGATTACAGCTCCTCTGGTCCTGCTGCTGCCAAGAGTGTCTGCAGCACTTTGTGGATGTGCTATGTTTATGTTAATGCTTATATTTGTGTTTGCCAAGGTATCTTCCTGTTTGGTGAAAAACACCACTAAAAAACAACTATTGAAAATATTATCATTCCAACACAGGAATAGGAATTTGTTGTAATCCAAACTAGGAAACAGTGTCCAAACAGCTGCACATGGGATTGAGTTGCAAATGAATCAGAACATATTCTCTATCCAAGGGTGGACAGATGCATGACTTTGATAGAAGCCTGTGGACATTGGCTCCTCCAGATTTTAAAATGCTGCCAAGGAGGTAGGAGCAGCCCAGATCTGAACTGGGCTGCAGCCCTGCTTTCCATAGTGCAGTCAGGGAATTTCAGTTATTTGGGGTTTGCAGGGTGAAGAAGGAAGAGTCTGTGTTTGTGACTGCCACTAGAAATGCATATTGTAGGACAGAAGGGCTTTTTTTCCCCTGTACAAATTGCCTCAATTCCACTTTCCTAAGTAAACAACCAGCTACAGAATCAGCTACACTGCTAAGTGAAAACACAAGTTGAAAGACAGCAGTGAAGACTAATTGAACAGGAAGAAAGGAAGTATATGTGTAGCAGACCTGAAAAGGAGACAGAGAGCTAATTAAATGTTGTACAATAATTTTGCACAATGTCCTTCACATGCAGCATCATAAAATGTTTTGCCACATCAATGAACCGAGGACCAGCTGCAAGTCTGAAATTTCCTAAAATCAGAAACTTTTTACATCTCTTGTGCTCTGCCTTATTGTTGTCAGGCTGGTGCAGAGAGCTCCTATGAGGGGGAAAACATCATAGCTCACCAGTCCTTCCTGAGATCAAGGTGAAATTCCACCATGTCAAGCAAAGAATGGGAAAGTGAGAAAAGCAAGAGACCAAAATTCTGGGATTGGGCAACAAATCAGAAAGAACAATCTGCCATGTGCCTTTGCACAAGAACCCATGGGGTTTGTTTTTTTTTTGAGTAATCCTTCCCATGATCTCACAAAATTCATGCCTGTGCCTCTACATGTGGGGCATGTTCCAGTATGTGTACATGGAAGTGCTGCATGTTCTTTTTGGAGCTTTTTGGTGCTGGAGGTTGTAGGAGTGCTATCCATGTTCCCTTTTCCAGATGTAATCTTTCCACTGTCTCATTTTGGCTGTGCTCAGCCAAGGACTGCACCTGAGGGATGGCTGTAGGCAGCTTAATTAATTCTTGCTTTCAAGTGACAGCAACACACTCCCTGTATCAGTTTCCAAGAGTTACTTAGCATGTGCAGGAAATTGAGGGCTAGTGAAAAATAGCATAAATTTCATTATTGTTGGAGAAAAAATATTACAAGTGGAGCAAACTGAAAGTCACTGGAGAATGATGGGGCTGAAGGGAAGAAATTAAATATGTGAGCATTCCTTTGGGATACTGATATTTCTATACTGGTGGTTTTATGCAAAGAGCAGAATTCAGAGCAATTTTGCTTCCAGCTCTGGCTCTAATCTTCACCAAACTTCCTGATTTTCTGCTAGAAAATGTGCAGCCAGTTTTTTCTGTGCTTGCAGCCAGATTTTTCTGTGCATGCAGGCTGAATCTCAGCCACTGCTGGGAGCTGCTGTGCAGCCAAGAGCCCGAGCAGCACATGGGACAGCACACCTCGGACACGTGGGTCCCATTCCTGTGCTCCCAAAACCTCCAGGGTCCAGCCTGCTGCATCTCCTGTGCTTTTAGCACATGGTGGTGATGCCCATGTGAGACAGACAGATGTAGGCAGAAGTCTTCCTTTTGCTTTTGGAGAATTTTTCATCCATCAGTTCCTTTGAAGGTTTTTCTTGCCCATGGAAGAAGATTCCCTTATTGAAATTACCCAGTACATCACTGCCTGTGTCTAGGAATAGTTAGAATAACAAGGTAGGGCAAACCATTTTATTTATTAATTCCCTCTCTTAGCAGGATGTCCCTCAGAAGGGAGGTGCACTCCAGTGTGTTTCTGCTCCCATTCTAATTTCTTTGCTGCCCATGAGGGGACTGAGTGAGGCATGAGATGCTTTGGACATCAGCTCCAGCCCCCTGGGTCACCCTGGGTGTGTGGGATGGAATAAGGACAAGCAGACTCTCCTGCCCACATCACAGCCTGTGGCTTAGGCAGCTGTCCCTTTTACCAGTGACTTGGAGGTCGCTGCATTACAGAATTTTCACGATGGAAAAAAAGCACAATTATTATAAGGCACTGTTATCTCTTGTCACATTCAATAAATTCAGCCTGGCTCTCGGGAAGTCCTGTGAGGAGGGCGTTGGGAAGAAAATTCATGAGTGCAGGGTGAGAGACATTGGCAAATCAGACCTTCTGTCAGTCACCACCCCACAGATACTTCTTTTAGGGCAGGACTGGGTGAGCTGGGGTTATGGGGCTGTGCTGTGGGATTTGCCAAGCAGCCCCAAATGCCCCCATGTAACGCCTGGTCATTAGTGTGGAAACACATAATCACAGAATGGTTATATGCAGGTGCTTTTATTAAAGAGCTCTGGGAATCAGGGGTACAAACCCAAATCTGGCTCCAACACTGATTCAAGATGGACATGTTTTTATACCCTTTTTGTTATATAACTATATATTAATTATTAAACCCATATTGTTCTATTGTATACATTGATCTTATCCAAGCATATCTTCTTGTAATTTTCATCAGGACCCCCCAAACATCCTTCCTCATAATTCTTGTTACAATTACATAGTTTCTCATGATTCTTATTATGATAAAACAATAATTATATTCATTTACCAAACAATCATTATATTTAACAATCGTATTATTTATCATATGATGATTACACAGGTGCAGACAAAGCTCAACATTCATTCAACAGTGGCTTGATTTCTCCTGACATTAAAGCCCATCATGATAATTACTGAAAAACCCAAACTCTTTGCCCTGCTGTGGCTACTTGACCATGTTTGCTGCGGTTTCCCAGATGTTCATGATGAAGTTTTACCCTGTTTGTGAGGACAATCCCTGGGGAAGGGGTGGATGGTTGTTGGGTTTCACTGCACAGCCCGGCTCAGAAATGCAGCACAACCAGGGAGGTGATGTTTCCAAACCTGCAGAGCTGAGGAGGAGCTGGTGCTCTTGGTGTCTGATCTGTTCTTGGAACATTAAACCCAGACTGCTTCTGTCTGGGCCTGCAGGGTTCAGATCTCCTGGGGTTTTTCTGAAGTGACAAAAAAAGCAAGCTGATTTTCTGGAAAAGCTTTTCTCGGGAAAAGCTTTACCCTACAAAGTGTTGGCAGCTCTCCACACTTACTTTCTTCAGGGTACAGGGGGAAACTTGCTTAGTAGCTGGCAAAGCAAAGCTCATGAGGGAATTTTAAAACATTGAAGTGTCTGTGATTCAGAGATGCTGCAGCAGTCATCTAATGCACATCTATTTTGCATGGGAATTTTGAAAATGTAGCTGAACAATAACATTGTTTCACCATCCTGCTTTCTCTATTATGAGGTGTTTAGCATCTCTGATGCAAATTCCCAGGAATATATGTGCTTAAATTCAAACTTGACCCTAAGAGGGGAAGAACTAATTTTCTGCTTTTGTGTCAAGCCCGAGTGATGATGAATTGGCAAGACCTGCCTTACAGATACTTTCATTTAGATCCTTCTGAGTGTGTGATAGAAAATGGGATGTTGAAGATGGGCTAATCCTTGTCCTTGCTTTGCCAAGCATCAAACTGAAGTAGCTGATGCCTTCCTGGGACACTTTGTCAGCATCTCATGGGAAAATGGGAACAAAAGGCTGCAGTCAACATTGTTCCAAGCAGGGTGGTTCATGTGTGAGCCCACAAAAAGGGGCTGGGACCACATTACCCCTCATCTGTCAAAGTCCTCAGCCCAGCCCCTGTTTCAGCAGGAGGGCAGTGCCAGGGGACAAGGCTTGTCCTGTGCCAGCACCCAGCAGTCACTACAGAGGAGTGGGAAAAACTGAGGAGCTTCTCCAGAAAAGCCAGGCACTTGTGAGTAGGATTTTTTTTTAATTGGTTTCCACCTGTCAGACTTGTCAGTGATGAAACTGGATGTTTTCACAGAGAAAAAAAATCCTTCCCCCTCACCCACCCCCACACGTCCTGCCTCCCCATGGCCCATCTCCAGCTCCAAGCTGACAGCTGAGCAGGTTCATTTCTGTCAGCAGGAGAGGAGGAGGCTGTGAGAAGAGGCATCCCACAGCTCTGGTTCCTAGCTGATATTTTGTGTCTGGTCTTTGGGAATCATCTCCTTTGGGAGATCCATTCCCCAGCCTGTAGGGTGATGTTCCTGGGATGTGCAGGTGCTTTACCAACAGCCTGGCAGCTCTGCACAGGACTGGGGTGATCTGTCCCTCTTCAGGAAGTCCAGGTGCCACGACACTGGCCTCTGGTGCCAGGTCCCACAGGTGGCTGTGCCTGGGCACAGAGGGAGGGTTTGGAAAATCAAACTGGGGCTGCTCAAAGGGGAGGGTCCCTGGCACAAACTCAGCCTCCTCCTATGGGAAGGGGCAACTGGAAAGCATGAGTGGGGATTTTGCCACAGAATGACAGGGAGAATTAGGGAGAAAGGAAGCATTTCTGTTGTGCTGGCAGCAGCTTACAGAGGCAGAGCAGTGAACAGCCCAGCCACAGCCGTGTTGCCTCCCTGTATTCCAAAGCTCACTCTGCAGGTGACTTCCCTGCTCACATCCCTTCCCTTACTGGAGCTAAAATACTGGAAACACTTGGGGGGTGAAACAAAGTGTAAGAAGAGCATGGCTATGAGTTATGAAAAGGACAGAGGCTGCCCTTGTACACAGTTGTCACCCAAGAGATTTCCACTTCCACCAAATTCACAGAGTTCCCTGAGCCTTTGAGACAGAACGGATCAGTTCAGCTTTGTGCCACCAGACAACTGAGATGACAACATTTTTGGTGTCCTCAGGTCAAGCCTGTCATGTTGAATTAATGGCCCATAAGGCACAAGAAGTGCTGTCTCCCCCTGTGAATCAGAACTGAGACATCACCTGCACAAGTAATTGTATTAGTTTTGAATCAACAATGAAAACAAAGGATAAACAATTATCTACTCAAGTTCTTCATCCTTTTTGGTGACATCGTTGTGCAGAGTAATTGAATTACCATTGTCTTCCCATTTGTCACGGGGTGTATGAGACACCCCTTCTTCCTCTCCCCTGCCTGTGCCATGGTGTGCATGAGCACTGAGCAAATACCCCAAAGCACCTCAGGCTCTGCATCTGAGGGTGGGAGCCTTGGCCAGAGGTGTCCTGGTCTCCACCTGCTCCCTGGGGATGTCACCTGCAAGCTCCTGATGTGGCTTCAAAGGAAACGTGATCCCAGCCAAGGGGATGGAGCAGAGAGTGGCAATGTGGGAGGAAGATGTTCATGCAGCTGGTGACCTCCTGAAGTGCTGCAGGGATGGCACCCACAACTAGAACTGGCCTTTTCAAAGTGATGCTTAAAAGGGAGCTGGTCTCTTCGTGCTGCAGAGCTTTCCTTAGGTGAGATCCAAACGTGGCTGCACAATCCCCATGATGGGGCTGCAGTGTCTCACAGCCCAGATCTGGCTCTGCAGTCCCAGTTTTGCCTGTCTTGGATTTGATTTCTCTGTACCTATGGAAATGTTGTGCATCACAACACAGAGCTGTTCCCACCATGGCTCATGATTTATTTGAAATAAAATCCATTTTTCTGCATCATGATTTTTCTGGGTACATCTGGTTATGATGAGGTCTCAGTGTTTGACTTTTGAAACATTAGAGTTTCCAGTAGCACAGAACAGTTTAAAGGAAAACAAAGACTCTTAGCTATGAATATTTATGGCTGGAGTTGAATTGTATTTTAGACTGCAAGTCAGTATTGCTGGGAGAACAGTAGATAGAAGGCAATATTCAATTTATTAAAATATTTTCTCTTTTGTGCCTTGATCAGTGAACAAATTTATTTGAAATTTTGTAGTTTGTCTCAGTATTAAAATCTTGTTAAAGTTACAGTCTTACTAAATAAAACAGAGCAAGGAACAAAGCTGTCCACAACACTAATAAGCCAGAAATATTTCTGCTTATAAACAGTAAAAATGTAGAGTTGACCCAAGCTATTCTATAGAGCACATACTTTGATATGAACAGAAACACAAATTATCCTCAATTTAAACATTCATGAGGTGGAACCACAGCTGCTCATGTGAAACTTCTACTTTATAATCCTAAATAAAAGAAGCTAGTTGGAAAGATGTGACAAAATAATCAAACCAAACACACCCTCATTTTGAGGGTCCATGACTGAACATTTGTTTTCAAATTTAATATTTGGAGAGTAGGGATGACTTTGAAAACATCTGTGATTGAAATTATGAATTTGGGAAGGTGGGTACTGGTGAAGATGCAGATTAACATGCTCTGGAGCTGAATTTGCAGCAGGAAATCCTGAAAACCTTCCCAGATTTGTGTGTTTATCTCTCTCCCAGCTATCCCACCTGTCTCTTTCTCCTGCAAGCCAGGTGAGTGTCCCTTTCCTCAGCCTCTGCAGCTCTGATCCTTTTTTCCCCCTCACTTCCCAAGTGTTTTAGCAGCTTTCCCATTGTTGGGTAGCTACAAGGAAGACTCTAAAACCAGGAGATTTTCTTAGGTGCTCTGAGGAGCTACTTCCAAACTGAATTGAAGTGAATTTCATCTGAGCAGAAGGGAAAATGTCCTCAGTTGCACTTAGGAATAATTGCTCTACAAGAGAGTTGAGAACAGCTAAAAAATACAGAACTCTGGCCAAAAAGAGAGAGTGATTGTGGGAACAGGCATTGCTAGGAGATGTGAGCAGAGTTAACTCTTTGCTTCTCTGCTTTACTCTGGTGCTTGGTGAGGGGATGATTTACTGAGCAGGCTGACAGGTTTGTACCTGTGCCCTTGCTTCACCCCACTGCAGTGGGTATTCATCTGACCAGCCCTTTTTCCCCTCATTTTTATCACAATCCTATTCTGTACTTCTCTGTGCACAGTTAAAAACCTTCCTGAGAAACTTGATCTGTGCATCACAAGAAATATGCTCAATTTCAAATAAATATGCCTTACCCTCAGTTTAAAAAATTTTCACTCCAACAAAACACCTTTCCCATCACATCCTCTGATTCATTATTTCATTTTGGTCCTACAGCTCCTAATTCTCCAGCACTCTGGTGCCAGCCTCTAAGGATGCCTGTTGGTTTCATCAGAGTCATGCTGTGACTCATGGCCCCTTCTCACAGAAAACAGGCTTTTCCTCCTGATGAAGACAAGCAATCTTCAAACCCTGTGGTGCCTTCTGGAGAGATGGATGTGAAGCACAGGCAGATCCTGAGCCCTGGAGCTGATCTCCCAGGAAAATGAATAGCACAGGGGAATGAATCGTTGTAAACAACTGGAAGTGAGATTTTGGTTGAAGAGAAAAGCTTTTGACTGATCTGTGAAGATGCAAAAATCAGAGAGGAGCAGAATGTATTCTCTCTTTTTTTTTTTTTCCTCCTTTTCCATTTTCCAGTGGATTTTTCTTGTTGCATGCTGATGTTACTGACACAACTGTATTCTCCCTGGGAAAAGTCTGTGAATCCTTTTGATGACGTGATACATAGAGATACACAGAGAGCAAATAGAATTGTCATGGTGCACTGATGGTACCCACACTTTCTGGAGACATTTGAAATCCTTTGTACCTTCTATCCAAACCCTAAGCTGATATGGCACAATCTCCCTCAAAGCTGAGCTTTGAAAAATCTGAGCTTTTGGGCTGGGGGAAACCAAAGTGAGATCTGCTCTCTGCAGAAACATTTTCTGCCTCTATCTCCCTGTACAGAGATTCATTAATTTTGCATTTCCTGAGGATTGGAGCAGAAATAGCCCTCCCTAATTTTTATTTTAATGTTCATCTATGCATTGCTTTGGCTTTCCTGTTCACCACAAGTATAAAGCTGCCACTCACACACTGACTCTTTGTTAAGTTTATTGATGAAATGTTCTGCCAGAAGAATCTTCCCCAGGATCAGATGATAACAACGTGGCTGATCTCCCAGAGATCATATCACCCTAGGGCAAGGGGAGAGGAATTTTTGCCAGTCAGCCATTCTAAGACAAAGACATTGCTCTTCCAGGCTCTTGTGATGATGTTCTTTACAGCCAGGTTGGATAGGGCTTGGAGCAACCTGATTTAATGGAAGGTACCTCTGTCCATGCAGGGGATTGAAATTAGATGATTTTTAAGGTCCCTTCCAACCCAAACCATTCTGTGATTTAGTCATGATTGTAGTGGTGTATCCATGGAGTGAGACTGGCAGCATGGCAGAATATATTTTTCCTTGTCTCCAAAATTCCATAAAAACTTTTTAAGATACAAAGTGAAATCTGCAAGTGAATGCCAGTTAGCTCCAAATGATGAACAAAGTATTAGAAGGCACTGAGCCATGCTGTGATGAAAGCTCTCCTCCCTTGCCTTTGTAATATATACAATAAGCAAGAGATATTGTCCCATATTCAATAAAAATCAGCACTGGAGTCTTTATTCCTTCCAGACACAATCTGTGAACTCTGATTTCTGTTTTAATCTGATCAGCACCTCTGGCATTCAAGACTAGAGTTGTGAACAGAACAAACAGCATCATTTTCCCCTACTAAATTACATTTTTCAAAAAAAAAACCAAAAAAAAGCCTCAGAGAAGAGAAACAAACAGAGCTAGATTGGGTCACTTACAAACCCAAACTAAGTCTCTTTGCAGATGCAAACAGCTTTATACCACTTGTGTAGGTGGGCATTCAAGGCTCAGAAAGGCTCCAGAAATTTGTATTTTCTTTAATCTGAAAAGCCTGTAGACTTGTGTTTATGTGTTTTCCTAGATCAGCCTCCCAAAGGGTGCTCACTTCTTTGGGCAAGAGGATTAACCATTGTGGCTGCCTTGCTGTGGTATCACTGGTGACCACCTTTAAAATCCCTGTCCCATTTGCTTGCTCTGCTCTGGCTCAAGCCCAAAGGAAGGAGAGGGATTAAGTCTCAAATTCTGAGTAGGAAACACCAGCCGTGACATGAGGCGTTTTCCTGGAGTGGTCACAAAAAATGGTATTTCATGCTTGTGTTGATGGTAAAGAGAAATTAATCTTATTCCAATTGCCAGTCTGAAGGAAGACAAAAAATGATTTATTGCAGTAATGTGAAACTTTGTGAGAATCCATGCTCTGTGTGGGAGCTGTACTAAAAATGCTGTTGGCAGCCACCGCTGCTTTTCGCTTGGACAGAAGAACTAAAACACGGAAAATGTCAGGTGTCACAGATTTTGTCACAGCTCCCCGTGGCACTGCTGAGGTCATTCCCATTTAATGGAGTTTGTTGCTGTTTGGGTGTTTTTTAAATTCAGCACACAGTGCTTCACCTTCTCGTGCAACCTGCGCGGAGCAGGCACCAGGGACAGCAGCGCCGCCAGGAGCGCTCCGGGAGCTGCCCAGCGCTCTGACAGGGCTGTTGCTGCTGCTGACAGCCAGGGAGAAGCTGCTTTTTAATGCCTGAATGTTGGCATGTTGTGCTAATATGTGTCTTGGAATGGAGGCTGAATATAGCTCCTGAGCTTCCTGCTGGTGCTGGGTGAAGGGAGGGATGGAGCAGAGTTGGCTGCTGGGAGCATTGGGTTTGAGGCTCTGCTCTACAAGGTTTTGTTGTGGCCCTTGGGTGAATCCCAGAGGTTCCTGTGCCTGAAATCCATCCCTAAAACCAGAGCTCCGTTGCAGAGACAAAGGGATGGAGTGTGCTGGGCTGTTGGAAGTGTGCTAATGCTCTTAAATCTTGGTAACAATGGCTACTATATCTCCATTATGTTTGTGAAATTTTGGGTGCTGATGTGATCTAAATCTACCCGCCTTCAGCTTAAAGCCATTTCCCATTGTCCTGTCACTCCAGGTTCTTGGGGAAACTCCCTCTCCAGCTCCCTTGAAGCCTCTTTAGGTACTGAGAGGGGCTCTAAGGTCTCCCTGGAGCTTTCTTCTCTCCAGGTTGAACAAACCTGGGCAAAACATCATCCCAGGTATGGCTGCAGCACCCACACATGCACTTAGACACTCACCACAAATTTTTGGCCTTTCTCTTCCCCTTTCTTAAAAGTCCTGGCTGTCCTGGCTGGTTTGTATTACCAACTTTGCTGGTTCTCTATCTAGATTAGATGTTTGCAAGAAATTCCTGGAGGGTGCTGAGGCCCTGGCACAGGGTGCCCAGAGAAGCTGTGGCTGCCCCTGGATCCCTGGAAATGTCCAAGGCCAAGCTGGATGGGGCTTGGAGCCACCTGGGATAGTGGAAGCTGTCCCTGCCCATGGCAAGGAATAAGAAGAGCTTTTAGGTTCCTTGCAACCCAAATCATCCTGTGATTCCGTGGTTCTATGATCCTTTCCCAGAGGACAGGGCTGGAAGCCCATGGATGCTGGGCTGGCTGCTCTGTGCTCCCCTGGCATGTTTTTGTTCCCAAAAAACAGCCCCAGCAGCTTGGTTTGGCCACCCTGCAGCACTTGGGCCATGGCTGTGCCTGTGCTTCTGGAGGGGTTTTGCACTTGAGTGCCCAAAATCACTTCAGGTTCTGCTTCGTGCTTCCCAGCCCACAGGAGGGCTGGAATAATAACAACTGTGACGTGCTGCCTTAATGCTTAAATGCCCTCATGAATATACTCCAGCCTGATCTACAGTTCAAACAAATTCAATAAGGCAGAGCAGGATTTAAAGATATTTTAAATAAATTAACTTCTGCATGGATGTTTATTAAGTTTTATGAAGCCATTTACTAAAACATAACATTTTTTTTCCAAAAGGTGCCTGAAATTTTCCCCTCGTGAGCTATGGAAATTGCTTTTATAATTGAAAGGAGAAATAAGGGCCAAGCTGAAAGCATCCCTCATGGCTTGAGGCAGAGTCCTTGTGCCTTTCTAAAGGAAAAAAATAATTATTTGATTCTCCACATCTTCTGTTTTCCTTCACATTTGCGAGGTGTGACACGGTGACTGCGTGACACCGGGTGGGAGGGTGGCTTGGGAGGAATGGGAAGCTCTGCTTCCCAAAATTTGGCTTTTTCAAGGAGTCAGCCCTGAGCTAGACAAGTCACAAGCAGACAGCACCATTTTTCACTCCAGCTTGAACATGGGCTGGGTTTCTGCATAAGCCATGGAGGCTCCACTGGGAGCTCCGTGCCCAGCACAGAAATCTCCTGCAGGCAGGAAACAAGGATGCTGCCCCAGCTGTGGATTTCCACTGCTCAAGACATGAGCTGCAGGCTGGAAATACACCTTTGAGCAGAGCAGGGCTGAATACCAAATAAAATGATCCATAAAATAAATTATTTTGGTCTTTTAATGCTTGATGGTGTAGGGACAATAGAGGCTCCTGCTCTTCTCATCTGGAAGCAGCACCAAAAAGCCTTTGGAGAGGCAGTGCATTGAAGCTAGGTTTTAGAAGATGGATTTTCCAGGCATGAATGATTCCAAATATTTAAATTTTATTCCCTTGTTGCTTCCCAAGCAACCTTTCCCTCTATGAGAAATCAAAACAAAAGGGTTGAATGGTTAAAAACTATGGAGATTTTATGGCTCAGCTCAGCTATTGCACAACATAACATTAACCAAGAGCAGGAGGAGGATGCATTAACCTGCAGGGAGGATGGAGGTGACTGATTTTTGCTCATTTAGTGTAAGGACACTTTAATATCATGGGTAATACCCAGGCATTCTATCCCCACAAAATAACATTTGTGTTAGAAAAATAAATGCCAGGGAGGAAGAGGATCACGCTAAAGATGGGAAGATAGAAGGGGCAATGTCTGTTAAGACACAATAAACCTGCTTCTTTGTCATCATTATTTGGGGCGAGGGCTGACTGCTTTGCTGTGTCCCTGCAGCTCCCAGGGCAGTAAAGCCTCAACCTGCTCAGTTTTCTGTGCAAAGCTGCTGCAGAATAATGGCCAAGATAGAACAACACCTGCACCATTTGCCCTGAGCAGGGAAAAGCAGCAGGGCAGGCAGGGCAGGCAGCAGCCCAGGGCCCTGCAGTGCCACTGGGATCTCAGCACTGGGGGCAGCTCAGTCTGGGAGCTCAGGTCCCATTCCCACCCTCCAGGCTCCTGCACTCCCCTGCTCCCAGCCCTGCATGCTCTCCATGGCTCTGCCCGACAGCAGAGCAGGGCAGCACAGGTCTGATGCTGGTAACAGATCTCAGGAAGGATTTTTCAGGGCGAACATCTCTGATGGGAGCATCCTTCAAACCTAACTAGCCCCCCTGTTTGTCTGCTGACCTGAAGTCAGAAGCAGCAGCTGGTGTTTAGGTGCTGTTTGTGCTGCACAGGGCAGGGCAGGAGCACTCAGGGCCCTTCTGCAGAGGAGCTGCAGATCCCAGCTCAAGGCAATGGGATTTCAGCAGTTCAGAGCCCAGCCAGGGTGCCTGTGCTGACATCCAGGCTGTGTGATAAAGGCACACCTGCCACTTCAAACAAAAGCAGCCCAAGCCTTAAATCTGGATATTTATTCCTTAGGATCAATAAATGACAAAATAAAATACCATACAGTACAAAGGCTATATCAGGAATTAACCATTTCATTACACTTTGATCAGTAAATACAGTATCAATAATAGCATGTTACATTGAAAGAGTGTTTTCCATTGCCACACAGAAGGATTCCACATCCTCTTCTTTCCCTTTGTCACAGAAAATATTACAAAGCGGACACTGGCACACTTTTAACATTCATTTTTTCCCCATTGAGCAACAGGCCACAGAAAATAAAGCACATCAACATTTTGTAGCTCAGAATAAAATAAAAAATAAAAAATAAGAAAAAAGGTGCACTTTAAAAAATATTTGCCATAAATACAGTATGTGCAGGACTATCAGGTGGCACAGCTGAGGAAGGACTCTGGATCACAAAGCCAGGACACAGCATCATGAAATTTTGGAACAGCAATTTCTGCTTTTGTACAGACTGAGGACAGGAAGAGTGGTGGAGCTGTGACGTGAGGAACCAGACAGAGCTCTAGCAGACACAGCTTTGGTTAAAGATCACTGAACAACACAGCCAGTGGACACTGGACTGACACAGCTTGGCACAGGGGAGTGCCCCACGCCTGTGGATGTTTGCTGTCCCTGCCCAAGGGCAGGAGGGATGCAGCTGCACAGGTGATGGGTTCAAACCTGCAGCACACTCAGGGGCTGTTTCACTGAATGCTGGATGCTGGAAATGCAAAAATCCTGCTATTGGTGTGCCCTGCTCACCCTCCTTGCTGATCTTCCATTGAGTTTTCTCCTGAAAACTCGCTGAAGTGAGGTCTATGCACCTTACAGGAAAAGACAAGCTCAGCAGAGCATCCCAGCGCTGATGGACTGGTCCTGTCTGGGGGAAATTTCTGAATAACAAGGACTTTATAAACCTGATTTCACACTCTGCCAAACGGATGGCTCTGGCAAGGGCGCTGTGAAGAGAAACAAAACCTCAAAATAATGTTTGGAGAGGTCACTTGATAGACTCTCTTCAGAATGGAATTTCTCAGAATCAGTCTGGCAGCACTTCACATCGGCGGATTCCATAGATTTTATTCTTTTTTTAGTCAAAACAAACAGTTGCAAACACAGAGAATTTGCATAGATGTGCCGGGACCCAACACTCACCTCTGCTTCGTGCAGCCAAGACAGGGACACAGGGTGGGAGTTTTTGTTCTGTCTAATGGCAAAGGCCATTCACACCAGATTAAATCTAAAAACCTTCTAGGGTTAGCAGTTCAATCATTGTTAAAAGGCATGTAAAGAACCATTTCTCTGGTAAATATGGGGCAGTTTGTACCTTTTTATTTTCTACTGCATCAGCTTTCCTTTACAAGGCCAGTTGGACACTTGGAGCAACCATTCATGAAAAGAGGTCCTTGCCCAGGGCTGGGGTTTGGAACTGGATGATGTTCAAAGTCCTCTTCCAACCCAAACCATTCAGTGATTCTTTGGAAACAATGGGGGTTTGCTGTCCTCACTTCGAGCTGAAGGGAACCACATCTCTAAGCTGAATATAGCAAACTTAGGTGAGGAGGGAAGAGAGGGTGAAAGCAGCTGGAGCTTACAGTGCTCAGCCCAAGGCTGTCAGATTTGGCCAGGGGGAGAGGTAGCTTTGAGCTGCAATCTCAGATTAAGGCCATGGACCCAGGTCTGCTTTCCTGTTAAACTGCAAGAACAGAGCTGTAGAAGTCAGCAAACCACTTGGATAAATCCCTCAAATTCCCCCAGCTCTTCAGCACTCGAGTGGCCCAACAAGCACTGTGGAAAGGGTTTATGATAATTTCACTTTTATTCCAGCTTTTCCCCACTGTCATGTCAAACCAAAAATAAACCTGCCAGTTTCTCTGAGCTGTGATCAAATATTCTGTAAACTGCCAGTGTATCTCAGTAGTGAAAGTCTAAACCAAGCATCTTATGTGAAACAACAATTTTTGTACAGTGTTTTCTAAGATAATCAAGCACGTTTCAGCAGGTTGGTGTTGAACAAGTGTAGTAATAATGTTTAATATTTCAAAAGCAAATGAGACATGCAGGGTGTTAAATTGTAATGAAAGTCAGTGCAGTTACATCTTCCCTGGGAAGTTTCAGAAAGCTCCTCCCAGCTGCTATTTAGAGGTGAAGTAAAAAAATTTGGGTTATCCAGAAACTTCTGAAGTGTCTTGCCTGGAAGACCAGTGTTAAATGTGTGACATCAAGACTCCTCTTCCCCTCAAGGCAGATCTTTCCCCTCTCCTGTTGATGGAACCTGGATTTTCCCACTAGGCAGGATGAGCAGGTCTTCTTCCTCCAACCTGCCCAAGCCATTTCACACACATCATACACAGAAAATACTTGCTGGTTTCTCACAGATTTCCTTCTGAAGAGATCAGTCTCCCTTCTGCCTCTTTGTTTCAATTTATTTATTTGTGTGCCACTACCTGTTTTCTTTGTCAAAGAGGAGTCAACAGTCCACGAGCAACAAAAGTTCTTGGTCAAATAGAATCTCTGCCCTCTGCTAGGTACAAGCAGGGCAAGGAGCACAAGAAGGCATGACAGAACAGAGCTTCCAGTTTGGCTGGATCAGAAGAAACTAAAGCCTCACTGACTTTTATTTTGAGCCCTATCTTTTGCAGGGGTTCTGCTCATTAAAATCACCTCCCATGCCTGGCAGGTGTGGCTGATGGGCTGCCATGGTGGCCAGCTGGGTACAGGTTATAAATGCCCCAAAGGTAGTCACTCATCACCAACAGCTCACAGCAAGTGCCCCCAAATGTTATTTCCTCTAGTGCTGAGCCCAGCATGACCTAAACCACAAGTCCAGGGAGTTGGACTTGATGATTCTTGAGTGTCCCTTCCAACTTGACCTGTTCTGGGATTCTATGATGCAACATCTGTAGCAGGGGGTGTCACCAGTGGCTCAGTAACTCGTCCCCATCCCTGTGTGATCCTCACTTGGGCCAATCCACACCTCCAGCACTGTGGCTGCACTTAGGGACCACAGGTGCTCATTAGCTGAAGGGTGGCATGGGATGGGCAAAGCCCAGGAAGCCAAACTGAGCCCACTCTTCTCCTTTGCCACCTTTCAGAGGCAAGTCCTGCTCTCCTGATGATGTGTGGTGTGAAAGGGGACACCAGGTCACCCCCAGCAAAGGCTGCACGGGATGATTGGTCATTTCCAGGTTCATTCAGGTCACCAGCTGGGGAAAAGCCCTTTAGCTTGTCTCAGAACCCTGTTGTTTCACTACTAAAGAAATTTCCTGTATCACATAAGGGGCTCTTAGAGGTGAAACCATGTGGCAGAAAACCTCATGCTACCTCTCCTTACCAGCTGGGAAATTTCAAAGAGAATTTTCAGGTCTTGTTTCTGTTCCTCTGGCTTGTTAAAAGAAAGTGGGTTTAGAGTGAAGACTCCCCAGTTTAGACTTTCTTATGCTCTGCATTTGAACTATCTGAATATTGGCGGTGCAGATAAGTGTGCCAACAGTCCTGGTAGCAAAAAGTAATATAAGAAAAGGTAGAACAAGAGGACCTGCTGCCTACAACTGCTATATACTGAGATGTCAGCCTTGTGGAAATGATGAGGAAACAAGTAAAACTGGAATAAGAATGGGAAAAATCTGAAGGTCCCACAGAATTGGGGCAGATTGCTCTTATCTCAGCAGCCTGGAGCCCTCATAAGCTCAGAGTATTCTCATCTCTTGATGCGGGCCAGCAAACTGTTCTTCATGGTAAAAAATAGGATTTGGCTGTATGGCAAAAGGAAGATTTTCCATCTCTGTTCATTTTCAGCTCTCCATCTGGGCACAGCCTCTGCATTCTTGACTTTGCCAGAGACTCTGTTATCAGTGCAGCGGTACCAAAGCCAGGCACTGTGGATGCCCTAAAGCCAAAGGTGACCCCACTCCCCAGGCCACAGCCACCCCAGCCTAGGTAAGGCATCATCTGTTCTTATTTAATTGCAAGGAGCCAGAGCGGCTCTCTTGAGCACCTCGGTCATATTACTCCCAATGGAGATTTATTTCTAAAATAACCACCTGGCTCCCTGAGTTTCACTCCTCGTTCATTGAGCATCCCACAGATGAGCACATCCATTCTCCAAGACCTTCCCTTGCTGTTCAAAGCTTCTTTCTCCTCATCAGACTCTCTGCTCGGTGCCTCCAGGATCTCGAACCCTTGGATGTGAACACGGCATCTCTGCACTGAGAGAAGGATGAAATGCAGAACAGTTTTGCCTAAGTTGAACACATTTTAGCTTCCCAGTTAACACCACACCTGGATTTATGCCAGACTGAAGTTACAATACATGTAGACATTACTCACAAGAGGCAAGGCCAATGCTCAAAAATAACCTCAAAGTTACTGGCAGAACAAAGCCTATTTTTTCCAACAAAAATGACTTTGCTAAACACATTTGTGTTATGTGAATTTGGAGACCATGCATGAAAGTCACAGAGGCCTCTCTCAAGTTTTGGCTCCACGATGAATTGCGTTCCACCTCCACCTTTGGCTTCAGTATGTAGTTTCCCTTGTGACCTGGCTGGAAAATGTGTGGTTGCTGGAGATGCTGTTGGATTTCCTGGTGAAGGCCAGTCGTTTCTTCTTCTTCCTCCACGGCAGGCACAGGATGGTGAGCGTGGAGAGGAAGATCTGGCGGAAGTTTGCCGACACCAGGTTGTAGAGGATGGGGTTGATTGCTGAGCTGACGTAGAAGAGGACGTTTGTCAGCATGTAGAAGTAGTGGTAGAAGTTGTAAAGGAAGCTAGAAGAGCAGATGAAAGACAAAAATCTGAGTGTGAAGAGCTCAAAGTCACAAGGGTGAGAAAAACATGAGCTGCTCTCCAGCTAACCTTTCTAGCTGCAAACATGAGTTTAGCGGTGGTGTCTGAGTCACCACCACCATTTACATCCACAACTGGTCAAACATGGGTCAGGTGCCCCTGTGGAGATACTGCCCCACTCACCAGCAGTTAGAGACTTATTTAGCCCTGGAGCCAGACAAGATATTTACCTCATGCATTCATTTTTTACTTTGGAAAGAGGCATTCTGGAAACCGGGAAGCCAGATGGAAATTTGCTTCTGTGTCATACATACACATTAGCTTGACTTTTTTGGCTGCAGTTCTGATCTACAGAGGTTGCAGAAGAGCCAAACTCCAGTAACAGATGCAGCTCTCTCCTCCCTCTGGCAGTGGGAGCAGCATCAGCTCATTCAATGGGTCCCTGGGTTGGGATTTGTCCATAATGTGGGACAGCATCTCCTGTTCTGGGGGCAAGCTGGTGATAGCATCCTTCTGAAACACATCCTAACCACCACAATTCAATGTTTTCAACTAGAACTGGTTGAAAATGTTTTATTCTCTTTTATACTTTTGGAAATAGCTTTCCTTTGGCCAATGGAGATCAACAGCCCTGAGCTGGTAAAGCATTTATAAACACCACGGGTCTCATTTTCAGGAAGATGTTCCTCAGAATCATTTATCTTGGTGGAAATTGCAGACCTTTTTTCTAGTCTGAGCAGTGTCTAACAAAAGATAAATAAGGGAGTGCTGGACTACATTGCCCAACCCTCCACACCCCTCAGCACTGCCAAGGACTGCATGGCCCATCCAGCTCTTACAAGAAGAGTTTCTCTGTGTAGCTGTGAAGAATTAATATTGGAAAATTTTCTCTTCTTCAGGGGCAAGGCACATGTATTTATAAATGAACATGCCAAGCTGCTGCAAACTCTTGGTTAGCCACCAGACTGATAGTTCACTATCACTCTGTAAATTCAGTGTTTTCCTAAAATCACTCATGGTTTTAAAAAGAAGACAAAAATATTATGTGAATGCAGCCATGATGCATAAATTCCCACTAACTGCAAACTTCTCTACCACTCTTGCTCAAAGCAAATGCAGTCATTACATAATTGAACAGTGCCTTAAGTGCTTTTCACATAGGAAAGCAAAGGAGAAACACAAGTTTGTCTCAGTGTGTGCCTAGAGCTCTGTTTTCATGACTGAAAATAGATTTTGGGTTTTACTATGGCTGGATCCATAATTCCATTCAGTAGACTGCTATATCCTGATTTATTATATTTTGTGTTTGGACTTGACAGAATTTTAGTTTTTTATTGTTGTTCTGCTTTTTGGTATTGTAGATATATTTTTTCTTTCCCTTGAAAGAAACAGCCTTGGTCTCAGGGAGAACAGGGATGTAACACCATGGCAGGAGACACAGGAGTGCATCCCTTGGCATCTCAGGCTTCCTCAGTGTGTGTCCCCAAACAGCATTAGCTTTTAATGATATATATAAAAATAATAATTAGTTTGGTGGCTGCTTTGCTGGCCTCCTGCCTCAGAAAGGAGCATTGAGCTCCTGGGCTGCCTTTGTACATCTGTGAGCAGTGTATGTGTGTTTGTGCAATTATCCCAGAATTCTCTGACAATCTGGGCACTTCCTAATCAGCAGCAACTGCTGGTATTTTATTCTGATCCCTGCAAAACCCAGTAAATAACCTGGCCCAGGCTCAGTAAGGAGCACAGTTTCCCCCCCAACTGTGTCATCTGCCCTGTCAGAGAGGAAATGTGGCCTCATGGAGCTAAATTGTGTGCTGACAGGAGCTGCTGCATCTCAGGGATCAATATCTCTGCCACGGAGACTGGAATTCACTCTGGGTGTGCCAGCCCCCCTGCCCAAATGTCATTTCATCACGGGCTGCCAGGTTGAAGCCCCATGGCTGCTGCCAGCAGGGTGAGGAGGAGGAGGAGGGGCTGATGATGAGTTTTGGTTCAAGGTAATGCTTCCTACCCCGTGTCTGGGGGATTTAGGTAAAACAGAGACTCTTAATTTGCCTGGCAAACACTGAGACATAAAAAGCCAAAAAAACAAAAAACCAACCAAACAAACAATCAGGCATGGGGCACAGGCTGTGTCCCCAGGCTGTGACTCACTCTGTCCAGTGGCTGGAGGGGACGTAGCAGAACATGAGCCGCCGTACGTGGTAAGGGAGCCAGCACACCACGAAGGCAATCACCACAGCACCTGCAAGGCAGGAAGAATATCCTTGACTTTGTGAGCCATTCTCCATCAGGGTGAAAAGGGGACCTGCCTGCTTGGGTTTAATTGCTGTAGCTGTTTTCCTGCAGCCCCACTTGGTCTTGTGTTGCTGTAGTGCAAAGAATTGATAACCCTGAGAGAGAACCAGCCTGCAAATGTCTGTACAAACAAGCAAAAGAGAAGTGATAGAGAACAGCACTAAGCACTGGGGCAGGGGCATTGGGAACAACAGAAGGTGCAGATGGAGGACTGGCAGTGCCTACTTCAGACACTGGCTTAAAGGAAATTCTGTTTGCATCTGTGTTTCACTGGGTATCTCACCCAAAGTATTCACAGAGACAAATGGTGATGTTTTTCATGCAGGTAGACAGGGAGCCAGGGCCACTCTAATCCCATTAGTTGGTTACATGGAGCCACTGGCCACGGCCCCCACAGTGCTGAGCATCATTAAACTGCTCTTTCCAGTGGCAGGGCTCGTCCTTTTGTTCTACATTTGTGCCATACCTGAGCTCACAATGTGTTTGGGTCTGGACTTTGCCATAATAAAAATGATCAATTAAAGGGTAAGCAGAGAAAGACACTTTTGCTTTTTTCCTTTCCAGATTCTGAGGGATGTCAAACAATGGAAAATAAAATGCAACAACTCTGAGGCATAAAAGTGCTGTTGATAGAGTGCATTTGTCAGTCTGGATTAAAAAGTAGATCTATCAGGCAATCAAGAGAAAGATTTGTTTCCTTTTGTAGTATACATTTCAACTTCTGCATGTTACAGCAGGATTCTGGCAGAATCCTAGCAGGAAATAAAGAAATCTCAGTTAAAACATAACACAATAAAAGGCAAGAAGAAAATAAGGACTACATAAAATAATTAAGTTAATTTTTGGTCCCAAATTTGCTCTAGAGACGACAATGGAAGCATCACTCTTGTCCTTTATGTGACCTGTAAGGGGCTGGGAAGCAGCAAAGCTCTGCTCCAAAGAGAGGTACCACAAGTGCAATGCGGATTTGGCATATGGAGCCAAAGGCTGGGGTTTTATCTGCCTTGGGATTGAAAATATTTATGTGGATATGTCCCAAACCCAGACACTGTCACCCCACAGGGACCATGTTGTAGCTCAAGGAGAAGATGTGTAGAAGATGTGTTTCCCTTGGATAATGCAGTCCAGAAGAAACCACTCTGGCTGTGGCTGCACCTCCCCATCACTGATGCTTAGCCAAGAGGCACAGGAGGGCAGAAAATAAAAAATTCCTGGTGTCCAGCTCCATACTCACACCCTACTCCAACTCCATGAGCTGCCTCTCTCATTAAACACACAACTAACAATGGAGAGGGTTCTATTCCATGATGCATGACAGCATCTTCCAGAAATGCTGCAAAAGCCATTTATCCAATAAAGATTTAAGCAACTGAAGGGACATGTTTTGGAAAGAAGACTAGAGGGTCTGTTTTTATTCTCTTGTCCAAGCGAATTCATTTTTTCAAAGTGTTTTTTGGCTGCTCTCTGGCCACAGTGATCACAGATGTAATTCATCACCAGACAGCCTGCAGCCCTTCAGATGCCATCAAGTGAATGGATTTGACCTGGGTGTGATCCTTCCCTGAGGAGCTTTGGTGGGACTTTGACAGGAGAGCCCCTGCACGACAGTGGCACAGGAGAGGAGGGGACACCCCCAGGGAATGGAGCATGGGTGCCTGCCTTGCTCCTTCACATTTCTGAGCCCCTGCTTTTGGCCACCTCCAGAAATTCATTTCTCTGTCAGATGGGCCTTTGGTTTGCCCTGGATGGAGCAGTCTCCCCGTGGTTCTCCAGGAGATCCCTCCCAGGGGCTGCAGGAGAAGCAGCACTCTCCATCCTCTCCTCCTCCATCCATCAGCCTCGGGCCAACAGCACAGCTCCAGCCCATCTGCTCTCCCAGCGCCTGCACAGCATCAGCTGCATTTTCAGGCTGCAAAAGCAGCTTCCCAAATGGCTCCAAACACAGGTTCACTCAGGCACATCATAATTTTTGCAGAAACCTCCACGCACTGGCACTCCTCAGCTGCTCACCCCTGTGTGCAGCTCTTTAGGAACAGCAGGACCCGGATTCTTTCCACAGCCAATTACAGGAATCTCACACATCTGCTTGTTACATTTACCAACACCTTAAATGAAAGTGGTTTTCTCCTGTTAAATGATCTCTGCTTCTTCTGCTCAGGCAATGCTGTGCCAAATAATATGGATCTATAGTAACAAAAACACATATTGAGAGAAGTATCTGCTTAACATCAGCAATTAAGCAATCTGTGATAATTCTGTAATATCACATGCAATCACTCAGCAATTAAAACTCTATTAAACATGTGAAGTGCACTGGAGACACTTGTGGTCTGATTTGGAAGTCCCAGCTGGGTGACACACTGTGCAGTTCTGTGCTGCACAGATTAGGAGATCCCGACCTGAATTTGTCACCTTTAATCCGTATGCTTTCATTTTATCATACAAGGGATCAAGCAGCATTAGGGTGGCAATCCTGCCCTCTTGGGTCCTCTCTCCTGGGAGGAATACAAAACTGTACAAAAATACAAGACTGTATTAACTTTCACCTAATACAGAATGAAAATATCCTTTTCTTCCAGATACCTGGTTCCTTTTCCTGCTGTTTTGTTCTTCCCTGAGCGCCTGCCTGTCAAAATGGTTGAGCTTAAAACAAATCCCAGGTAAACTGTCTGCCAAAATTAGTTTTTATTGTTGTTATGAGCTCCTAGGATGTTCTTAATCATCAAAAGCTTGACACATGGCTTCCTTTGGTGGGGTAAGAAGAAGCAGATCAGCCTGCTGGAGCTGAGCACTGCAGGGGAAGGGTTTGACTCAGTGTGTGATGGGGTGACTGTCCACGATGGTGTTTGTGAGGTTGGAGATTTCCTGCCTTTATTTTTTGAACTAAAAATAAACCAGACACATCCCTCACTTCTAATTAATTCAATAAGGTTCTAATAGGAGCAGAGCTGCTCCATGAGCTTCTGATATTTCCTACATTCAAGCAAATGAGGTGCCAAACCTCAAGGCTGGGGAGTGGGTGTGGGACCCCAGCAAGATGACCCCAGCATGCCAGGGGTGGCAGAGAATGACCCTTCCACCAATGTAGGCTCTCATTTCCTTTCTAGATCAAACTCCCAATTAAAATGTGTATTTAACCCTGAATTATTACATCCTGTGTCTTTCTATTTTGTCTTATAGTGGCTCTTTTCTCTGTTTGAACTGCAAGCCAAGGAAGAAGGGGAGAGGAAGGAGGAGTGGCAGAGGACGAGCCCTGGTTTGTTTTTCCTTCAGAAAGTCCTGCAGGGAGAAACATCAATTCTGACTGACATCTTCTTCATTGCACAGGAGATTTAAACTGTGCCAGTCTCAATTCTCAGACTAAACCGGATGTGGGAGCAGTCCTGGGAGTGAAATTCTGTTAGCTCACACTGGGTATTTTATTTTGCCTTGTGTGTATCCCAGGCTGAGGCTGGGGAGCTGCCCTGCTCCAGGACCATGTCTGGGTGAGCATGAGCATGGGGCAAGGCACCATGAGTAAGAAACCCAGGTTTGGCTGCTTTGCTTTGGCTGAGCTCAGGAGTGATGCTCAGCAGGGGTTTCCAGCCCCCATGCCCTGGTGGGGCCATGTGAGGCTGGGGTGACTCAGAGCCTGGGGCAGCCATGGGTGAGGAGCCACCAGCAGTGACTCACTGGGGAGCTGCTGTGGCACAAAGCACTCGCTGGGCTGTGTTCTCCTCCTCACTTCATCTCCCCCAGCCCCCTGGGACTGCTGAGTCACAGCCCTGCAGCCTGGGGTGGCCTTGGCGAGGGTACCCCCCTGTGCTGTCCTCCTTTCTCTCCAGGAGAGGCAGAACAGGGATGCTGCTCCTCCTTACAACCACCTCTGCTGCTGGGAGGCCTCCAGAGAGGCTCAGATCTATCTTCCCTTGATAGTTTTGTCCAGACTATTTCAGCCAATTTATTTCCTCTTCTCTGCGTTTGAAGGGGAGCTGAGCCACATACAGATGTGGAACAGCACAGTGGAATTTCTGAGCAAAGGCAGGAGCTGTTTGGGGAGGTATTAACCTCCCTGAGCAACAGCTCTGAGCCTTTTCTGTGCTTCAGACTCATCCCCAAGGCTGCCCAAGAGGTGCACCCCACACCCACCAGTTGGTTCTAACGAGGTGTACAAGAGGTTATCAGGCTCATGTCAGGGTAATGCTGATTTCTGGAGAACCAATCTTTGTATACCCCAAGCTCCTGGGTTTTATATACTGATTTAATTGATGCCATGACAGGAGAACCTCTCACAAAGTGCTGTTTGATATGAGAGGTGGTGAAAGCTGGGCCAAGTGCAGGCACAGCTGGCACAGCCTTGTTAGAGCTCGAGGTGCTGCTTACATTAACGTGATGCTCTACCTGACAGGCTGTTGGCAATGTTTATATCAGCAGGCCCCAAAGTAGGGATTGCAGGAGCTGTCAGGGTAGGTATGAGCCCAGTAAAATTAAAACTACTTCTGCTGGTATTTGGGTCATAAGGCAGTGGAATAAAGGATTTCCATAAAAGTCAGTAACAACCAGCAGGGACTGGGGACCACCAGCATGAGCCAAGAGTACTCAGGAAAGCAAAGAAAAAACTGGGAGTAACAATGAGCTTGGGAAGTCCTCAGCTCCTTTAGACACTACTGAAAACACACAGCATTTGCTCGATACAATCCCCTAATGCTCATATTATTGAAAAAAACCCCTAACTTCTTCTTTATTAGTGAAAGTGAGACAGGACAGTGAATGAAAAAACCTTTTGGCATTCAAAATCAACATATTTCACTCAGATTATATTCTCCAGTCCTGATTTTTAATGGCTTCAGATGACAGATTTGAAAATAGATGTGAATTCCTGCCCCAGCTCACACCAGTGGTTGAATCATCCCCTGGCACCAGTTTCATCCATAAGGAGCAAGGCAGAAAATACAGATTAAAGCTGGCCCAGGAATAGGCAGTAGCAAGCAGCACATCACTTCTGTCCCACTGCAAACTGGGGTGTCTTCCCAAGTTTCCTTCTAAGGTAATTATTCTTTTGGAAATTAGAGAAGAGGTTGCTTGATTCCATTTAAACTTCACTCATGTCATTTCCCCTGGGGACGTCTGGATGTTTGGAGGAGAAGGAAGAAGAAAGGAAGAGAATTTCCCCTTTGAAAGGTAGAGAAGGGATCCCATGTTATCCTCACCAGGTTCAACCCTGTTTCTATTTGGTGAAATCAATTGTAACCTGAATTGGCTTCCTCTGCAGCCCTTTCTTCTTTCTCCTCCAGTTTTGAGTTTCACATATTCTTTGTTCCTCCCAGAAGGATTTCTGCCCATCAAAGGGACCCTGAAGCTGTATTCACTGCATGCTTCTACACTGACTAAAGCCCTGGCCAGACTTCATGTTTAGAATCACATTAGTTAACTTTTTAAACACTCACATTGTCACAGCTTAACACCTGGAAAATCTGCTTTCAGGGCATGGCAAATCGTGGAGTTCTCTGCAGAGATGCAGCCAGGAGAACCTGCAATTCCTGCAGGGATGCTGTGCCAGGCTGGGCTGTGGTGCCAGCAAAGGGACACATCTTGGGAGAGGGGAAAAAAGAGACTCCCTGCCCCAAGGGGTGCAGCCAGCCCTGGTTTTTTGCTCCTTGGAGGGTGTTTATAGAGTGCTCTGGTGCTGCTCGTTTTATCTCACTTGGCAGGCTGCAAAGTAAACCTACAACTACAAACATCTCTGGGAAATATATACAACTGTTAAATAGGTAATTTATCCTCCCAAATTTCAGTGTGACACTTCAGTTGTTAAAATCAGCTTCCACTCAAGCTTAATGCCACAGGGGTTTTGTTGAACTCCACTTGGAGTTGCTCAGACTTTTTATTAGAGATACAAACTGCCATGCATTTTGTTCCTTGCTTGAAAAGAAATGATTCATGAACAAATAAATCTGCTTTCCTTAGAATATAGGAATTATGAAATACAACTGTTTAAGGAGTTTTAGACTGGTGCTCTTCTGTGTATTGTGGTTGCCAAGTATAAGCTATTCCTGTCTGTAGGCTGGTTATACTAAATCTCATGGCAATATTCTCCTCCTGAAATGAATAACTCAGACTTGGAGCGTTGGTGAGGAGAAATGAATGGACTCTTCAAAGTGTTTGTTCAGAAGGGGAATTATTAATGCACAAATTAATGAAATACAGGGATACATCATTAATTCTTGGCCTTTGTCTTGTATTACTTGATGAAATGCAGAGGCCCTAAAATCATAATTTAAAAATTCACAGACGTTCAGTAAAAAATGTGGCTTGACTTCATCTGCTAAAAAACATTTTACTGAGGCATCGCCCAGCCAGCTGTGGGAGACTGAAGGATATTCTTTTAATTGGTTAAACCTCTAAGTGCTTTATAATTGCTCTCACTAAGCAGCTTCAGTAACAGAGCACACTCTACCTGGATGTGATTACATTTTAATAGGCTTAGCCAATGTCCCCGTGCAAAGCCTCTCTTTGATGTCCATCAGTTTGTCTCAACATCTTTATCAGAGCTCAGCTGTGCCATTCAATAACTCCTGCCTTCCTTCCTTCCATCCACGTGGGAGCTGATCTGACAGGCAGCCAGGAGCTGCTGAGGCTCTTGCAGGAGAGGGGGCTGCAGGCAGGTGTATTGGTGGGCTATCAGTCCATGCCACAAAACTGGCCCCTTTCCAGAAGGCATTTTGGCTGAACAGAGCTTTCATCCTGAGCCAAGATCAAATACACCCAGATTTTTGAGCAGCATAGAGAATTGGGATTGTTCAGCCTGGAGAAGAGGAAGAATTTGTTGCAGCCTTCCAGTGCCTTAAAGGGGCTCCAAGAAGGCTGGAGAGGGACTTGGGATAAGAGCCTGGAGTTACAGGACAAGGGAGAATGGCTTTAAAGTGAAAGAATGAAGGGTTAGACAGGATATTAAGAAGAAATTCTTCCCTGTGAGGGTGGGGAGGCCCCAGCACAGGTGTCCAGAGAAGCTGTGGCTGCCCCTGGATCCCTGGGAGTGTCCAAGGCCAGGTTGGACAGGGCTTGGAGCCACCTGGGACAGTGGAAGTTGTCCCTGCCATGGCAGGGGTGGAACGAGATGAGCTTTAAGGTCCCTTCCTGTCGTTGGATACTGCTGGGAACCAGGGAAAAAGCAGCCTTGAAGCCTTGGGTTTCTCAGGCTGCACAAGGACAAGAAATTCTAACAGTGATTAACACCTGCTGTTGATCACAGAGCCCTGCATGTGCCACATGATGTTTTGCAGAAAGCATGTTTTCAAAGAGGTGTTGCCTTCTTGGACCAATGAGTCTTTTCTATTCTGTGTGGCACAAACTACCCTCTATATT
>WBND01000872.1:194501-218742 GCA_013398595.1 Tychaedon coryphoeus
TTTTTTTTTTTTTTTTTTTTTTCAAAGGAGGCTTAAGAACTGGATGAAATAATGCATTTCCATTTGAGTGAGCAATTCCCATGCCTGAAGCTTTGGGACAGGTCGTTCTCTCTGCAAGATGGACACAAGGGTTGAACCAGCTGGGAACTGGAGCCACAGAGGGGACAAAGATCAGCAATAGTTTGGGCACCTTGGCACTGCAGTTTTGGGGTTTTCAGCTGCTCTGAGAGGGTCCCCAGTGGACACAAGTCATCCTGGACATGTCCACCCACAGCCAGCACCACTCTCCACGTGGATCCACCTGTGCTGCAAGGGGCACTCAGGGCTGCTTGGGGACATCACCTGGGGTCTGGGAACATTACTGCATGGAAAGCCACGGGCTCCTGAGGAGACACCAGGGTGATTATTCATGCACTGGCTTTCACACTACTTGAAAGGGCCTATTTAATATTTTTACAGTAATACGATGCACTCTGCTGCTCTTACAGTAGAATTACAGGTGTCATCCTGAGGAGGTGTGTGTGGGGGGCAGGTTTTTGGAGAAAAGCCATTTTGCCAGGCACACGAGACAAACAAGGGGCTGCAGAGAGACCTGGCATCTCCAAGGAGCTCAGAGGAGCTCCTGGTTTCAGGCTGCTGCCCTGCCCCCCTCACATGAGGATAAATCAACAGGGAAACACTCAGGTGGTGGGGACAGTATGGAAGGACACATTGGTTTAAGGGACATGCAGAGAGAGAAATCCTGAATCTAGCACAGGGAGGGAGGAAAGCAGATATGAGCCACCTCTCCCTGCTGACAATGTCTCTGTTGGCCAATTAAAAGCCACTGCAGCAAACAGGTCAGGTCCTAATGAGCTGTGGGTCCAAAGCCTGACTGGGCAGCTGGAAGGCTCCACAACCCAAATCCACATGGTCTTTCAGAAAATGAACCCAAGGCAAAACAGATCGAGAAGGTCACGGCTCTCTCCTGCAAACCACAGCACAGGCAAGCCCTGAATGCTTTCCCATTTCTCAGAATTGATTTTCTTTTTACCAAATTAAAGTACAAAATGAACATGTGAGACTAAATGCTATCGGACCAGACTGCAAATGAGGCTAATAGGGCAAATGTCAGATCTGTTTCTGCTGAGGAGTCATTACTGAGTAGAGACTTTATGTGACCTGCTTTGCTCTAAAGCATAATCCAGCCAGCTAATGACTGGCATGAAAAAGATGTTTTGCCTGTGAAATGGCTTCTTTGCTGTTATAAATTTCTCTGGACCTTACCCCAAAGGTAGGGGTACCCACCTGGCTGTAGCCAGCATTTGAGGTTGGCTAAAACTCTGATGGATGAGGGAAACCTGAGGTGCTGGGTTAAATAATTCTTTGATTCTGTATGGAGCAAAGGTATAAATTGCTATTCCTTACATCAAGATTCTGTTTGCAGGTTTAGAAGAATCTCTAAACACTTCCCCGTGGCAGCTCAAACTCCTGCAGCACAATTCACAGGCTCTTAACAGCAGGGTTGTTTTTCAGCTTTACCTTTCTCAAAACCACAGAGATTCATGGAGGAATGGCTGAGAATGTTGACCTGGAGCAGGTATCAGCTTCCAGTGTCCTGACTTGTGCAGTGCAGGAGTCAGGAGCTGAATCCCTGCAGGCACCCAGTAACTCCTGGTGCTGTTCAAGGCTCTGAGCGTGGCTGTTGGTCACATCCCCCTCTGCTCACAGAGATGTTGCAGCTGCTGTTGCTGGCACTTACTTACACCAGCCTTTGCTATGCATTAACTGGAATAATTTCCTTTTTGAAGCACAAAAATTTCAGTGCAAAAATTGTTGCTTTTATCACTAAGGCAGGGTGCCCAGACACAAGACTGTCTCAGGTAGGAACCATTCCTGACCAAATAGTTGTGGAGGCGGATTCCTTGCAAAAGAGGAAGTGATTTAGTAAGATGAAGTAATCACAGTGTCATGAATGCAACCAGGGTTTCCCTGTTAATTACCTCACTGTTAATTAAGGGACCATTTTTACATTAAAATTAATTCTCATCTTTTAAAAATACATTATTTTAAAAAGGGATGTACAGAAGTGTTTATCACTGATACCCTAAGATGCTAATTTCCAAATGTTATGGCTTGTAATCAAGTTTAATTCTCTGACTTATCCTCCAAAGGAGAGGCTTTACACCAGTTTTGACATTTAAATTACCTTTGATTTGCAAGTCCAATACTGCCATACATATTCATAGCCAAGAATCAAGTATATTCAGTCTTTAATTTTTTAATATTTTTAATTCACTACTGAAAACCAGAGCAGGCTGAAGGAATGAAATGAAGCACATTTTATCTGAGGCACGGGGAGCATCTGGCTGTGCTACCCAACAGCGAGCGGGCACACCGCGCTTCTGTTTGATGCCGCCCAACAAAATTTGACAGCAAAATCATCCCTTTGATCCTTTCCCTTCCATCTCCTGGCAAAAACCTGCTGTGAGGCAGGGCTGCTGGCCAGCACTGCTGTTTTGGCATGTGCCATGGGGGACAAAGCGAGGGAGCTGCTGGCACAGGGGGTGCCACGTGCGGGGCTGGCACGGCTGTGCCCGGGCTCTGCTCTGGGGCAGGCAGAGCATTTTGGCTTCCACAGCCACACAGCCAGCAGCTCTGAGAGTGGCCACGGTGAGGACAAAGCCCAGCCTGGCACAGGGGACAGGCCTGCTTAAAGGATGCTCAGGGTTGGGGGAAGAAAGTTCTCAAAAAGAGCTTTTTTTGGTGCTGCCTGGCTGTGACCCCGTGAGCTCGCTGGCCCTTCCCTGCCCAGGGTGACAGCGTGCCCAGCCCTGAGCTTGGTGGCCACAGCTGTCCCAGGCCATGGGAGGATTCCTGTCCCCTCTGGCAGTGACAGCAAGGTGTCCTCTTGCTGCTCTCCTGCAGCCCCACAGGCACTGAGGCTTTGACAGCATTTCAGAAAGGAGGAGGAAGCTGTGCTGGGGACTGGCAGCTCTCAGGGCTGAGGTGCCCAACTCCCTTCCCCTTCCCTGAGCACAAACCACAGCGAGAAGCAGAGGGGCTGAGATGCTCCAGCCCCTGCCCTGGTTGGTGTGGGTCTCTCAGGTCCAATTTCTGTTTCTAAATGTCAGAAAGATGCTCCATTTTTTCTCCAGGCTGTTGTGAGAAGGTGGGTCAGTGTGGGATGGGAAGAGGGACGGGATCAGCTCTGAGGTTGGGCAGAGGGCTCAGAATCCCAAAGCCTGACTCTGAGGCATAGAGCAGGCAAACACCTGCACACATCAGTCACAATAAAGGGCAAATTGGCTTCATAATGAAACATTCTTCTCCTTTCAGTGACTGATGGCTTCTTCAATTTTTTTTTAATATCAGATACACTTCAAATGTAATTAGTTTCTCCAGTCTTTTTCATTCTTTTGACAATAAGCCAGGGACAGAGAAGAAACACTATCACTACCCATTTCTTAAAATAATTTCTGTTTCCAAAAGGCTAATAAAAAATCGAGATACACTGTGACCCTTCCTACTCTTAAACCAAGAAATTTATTTTAAGCATAAACATCTACTTCTGAGATGAGCCACTGCCAGTGCTTTAACTGACACAAGATGGAATATGACACTGCTTTTATGGCATGTTAGATGCCCCCAGCTCACCCCCACCCCAGGGACAATAAATATGTACCTCAAATGTACCTTCTGCTGCTTCCAGGAGTGTCCTTGGCTTCTTGTCTGGGCATCTTTGCACCACAGTTACACTGAGATTGATTTTCTGGTACATAACCGAGGTGTCTGCTCCTACCTGAGATCAAAGAAGGATCTGCTTTCCCAGGAACTCGCCCAGATCTTTACTTTGTCTTCTTGCTTTCCATTTCAGTTTATTATTTTAATAAAGGGTATTTTCTCTGCCTACAAGATAGTAGTTCACAATGGAAGACAGGCTCACTTCTGATGTTATTTACCTCTTCCATTTGAGAAAGAATTGCTTGCAGTAAAGCCCTACTCAATTGGGATCTGAATGTAACCTTAGAAACTCCAACCTTTGAAAATGTGAGATGGACCATAAAGGATCAGGGATGCCGATTTCAGGTCTGTTTCTGCCAAAAAAACCTGAAAAATATAATTATTTGGTGGGGCAATGTTCTCTCTGGTCAGTATCTAGAACTAAGTTTAATTCAGGACAACAAAGCCCTTCCAGATTCACTTTCCATGAAGGACCAGAGATGAGAAGGATGAGCATCAAAACTGGTGAAATGAAGTGATTCAGCTCTGAATTATTTGCAGACACTCCACAATGTTTAGAGAAGCCTCATAAGAAAACCTGGACTTTGTTTTCCCAAATAACTCATGGCAATGTAGAAGAGATGATCCTGTGTCACTCTGGTAGAAAAAAAAGACATGACAATGGCCTGAAACATCTTGATTTTTGATTCAGTAAAATCTGAGAGTCTTTTAAGTGACAAGTTCTCATAAATAATTCCATCTAATGGAAGATACTTTGGTAATTGCGGTATTTTAATTTCAGCCCTTTAAGTGCAGAGAATTCTCATTAGCACTCAGCATTCAGGCACTGCAATGAATTTTCATGGAGAGAGAATAGCATACACAGCCCTGAAATGGTGGAAGTATGATGGATTTATGCATCACTTTATGGACAAAGATATTAAGTGATTCATTAAGCAAAACTATTCATTCCCTTCTGGGTACAAGAAAGTTTTTATTATTCCTGTTTTTCAGGTAAATAGAAGGAGGCAGAAAATTACTAGGTCTGGCCTAAACATCTCCTTCCCAAGCATTTCCATAGTGACTTTCTCTGTTTTCTAGCAAGGTTTATTTATAAATGAAGCCTTCAAGTGACCCTGGAGAGTCCGACTTTCCATACCTCAATCTAACTCCTGTGCAATATTGCCTTGACTAAAGGCAATAAAAACATCCACAGGGGAGCTGTAATGCCAGGCTGGCAGACTGAGTGCATGAATATTGTAAATGAATGAAGCAAAATTTGGATTTCTGGACAAAATCTTGCCTTTACACCAGCGCAGAGAGAACTGGGCCTTGTCATGGTTATTTAAAGGAATTTGCAGAACCTTGGAGAAGTGACCCCTCTGCTGCCGCGTGCTGCCAGCTCGGAAACCGAGTCGTGGAAATTAAAACATCCATGCTCTCAATTATTCCACTGGCACTGGAAGTGCTGAAGGAGGAGGAGGGATGTTCAATAAGAGTGTGCAAGAACAAAAGTGCTGGTTTCACGCTGAACTCAGAGCTCTCCTGTGTAGCAATGACTCACAAAGTCTCAGGCAAGCAGCGCTCAGAAAAGGCGGCGCCGTGGGCAAAGAAAGGAGGCTCATGGCACCTTTTCCTTCTAATTGCCTCCTGTCTCTTAATTGGTTTCAAAACTAGATGTTAGCAAGGAGACAAATGCTGTTTCCTTCACGTATACTGGAGTTAAATGCTGGGAAAGGTAAAGCACTGCAGGTAGATGTGGTGGGAATGACAGAATGGTTTGGGTTGGAAGGGACTTTAAAGCTCATCTCATTCTATCCCTGCCATGGGCAGGGACACCTCCCACTATCCCAGGCTGCTCCAAGCTCCATCCAGCCTGCTCTTGGGCTCTTCCAGGGATGGGGCACCCACTTTTTGCTTTTCTGGGTACCCCAGGGCCATGTGAGCCATCCCCTCCATTTAGGCTGTACCGAGTTACCAGCTCAGAGAGGCATCACTAGGTTTTGTTTAAGATAGAAATTAAATATTCCCAAAACTCAACTGCCTGCTGAGCTGCTGTTTACAATCAACAGGTGAGTGATGGAGACAAGGACAGTGACCAAGGCCAGGTCTCAGCCAGCCCAGAGGAATTGCTGAGCATCACTCTAGCACTGCTGAAGATGTTTTCCTGTGGGATGGATAACGCACACTGCTGCTTCTGGCTCCATTACTTACAGTCTCATTAATTTTACCTTCTATTTCCTAGCACTGCTTAATTTGGAAAAAATGCTGCAGTGACAAGCCTGTGGCAACTTTGACCACTTTTTCAGGTTCACAGCTTACACAAGTGAGCTGAGAAGTGCAGGTCCCTCCTAACTCATGGGCATCCAGACATGCAGGTCTCTGCAGCTGCACTTGTTACAAGCAGACAGAGCTGTTGGCTGTGCAAAAATTGCAAAAATCCCATTTCAGTGTAATTATAAAGCCATTTTTGCAGGAAAAAAAAAGGTTGTTTGTATGAATACATGCATGGACCAGCTTTACTTCTAAAGATAGAGTTCAAATCTAATTTGAGTGTGTCAAAACTTCACAGATGAGGACCTCTTTGTTGCTGCAAGGAAATCAGAAATTCTGCTTTGCTGCACAGCCTTTGGAAAGCAGAGATCATGCAGATGAAAAAAAATGGCTTGGTCTGTTCTTTAATGATACAGCCAGTTTCACAACCTGAGAACCAAAATAAAAAGCACAAACCAAACATAAAGAAGAGGAGGCACCAGCCACTTCAGTGCTATTTGGATTAATATATTTAGAACAAATTAGAGACCTTATTAAAGACTCTTCCCTCAGGACCTCTCTGGTCTGTCCCTGACACACGCAAGGAAAAACATTTGATCTTTAGCAGTGAAGGAGCAAAAGCAAAATAAATTTTAAAAGAAGACACACTGAAGAGAGATACTTCAAACAATATGAATCAAAAGAGAATGCCAAGAAGATTCTAGGGGACAACTTAAGCATCAGTTTACCTATTTATTGTGCATTAATTAAAATGCTTAAAAGAAGTGGAACCTGGCTCAGGGAGTGATAAAGCCAAATCAGATGTGCTTTGACTCATCATAGTGACACAGTGAAAGCTGTACAAAAACATTACCAGGAAGATCTGTTTGGAGAATTTAAGATCTTTGTGCATTTAAGGAGTTGTGACATGCTGTTGTAAGACAATGAAAAGTACAGGGAGGAGATGTGAGAACACAAGTTATAAAAACAACTGAAAAATGTTTCTGTCCTGTAAGAGGTTTCTAATAGCTGGAGTAGTTCTAATTGCCTTGGCTAAAGGCAATTAGAAAAAAACTAATAAAATGAAAAAGTGAAAGCTAATCTTGGAGCCCTAAAAGCATTCTGTACCTGTGTTATGAGCTTTGAATATCTGCTATAACTTAGAGCTGCTCTAACAGCTTTTGCAGCGTGTTTTTGGACCCCTCCTGCAGAATGAAGTCCCTAAACTGTGGATAAAACCCTGTTCTTGTACTTCTGGAGGTCCCTGGCTCAGTCTCCAGCAGCTCAACCAGTCACCCCACGAAGGCTGAAGATGGGAGTGACAAACCTAGGGGCACAGGACACAGCCCTTGCTTAGGAATGCAGCAGTTATAGACAAATAATCTTCTTAAGAGAGTGGTGAATTTGATGCAAAATTAATTTTTGGAAGGAAACCAAAAGCTACTTGTCATAATCCAACATACACTACTGACAAATAAAAAGGGGGAAATGTTGAACTATTTCAGTGTTTTCAAATAAACACTTGTTTTTTCCCCGGAAACACTAACACATTTCATTTCAAAATATTAGATAAGAAAATATGCTGAACTTCTGCTTTATTTCAGAATTGTCCTAAGCTAAAAAAGGAAGAAAAAAAGATGGGTTATAAGCCCAAAATGAATCAAAGTGATCCACCTCAGCTCAAACTAGAAGCTTAATTCGCACACAAAGTGCTGTAGATCAACCCCAAATTAATTGCTTTGTTAAACTCATCCCTGCTAAATTTCTGAAGTCATTCTTCTTGGTTTGACCCGAGCTCCTTTTTCTCCTTTGAAAACAAATTATTTCATTATAAAACCACAAGTCTCTTCACTCTCCCATGAGCAGAAGGAACATCTGCAGTGGAAAGGGAGGAGGGAGGAGAAATTGTGACTCCAGCCCAGGAGCACTGGGAGCCCTTGGGGATCACCCACCTGCTCTGAGCTCTCCTGGAGCCTGCTCACCCAACATTTCTCTGGATTCCTGCCATGGCAGAGAAGATCAAGGTTTCTCCCAAAGCATCAGTGCTTTTGTGAGGCTCAGCATTTGGGTGCAGAGGTTGTGGCAGCAAGGCAACTTTGTTTTCCAGCGTGAGCTACCAGTGCCTTCAGAGGATTTTGCCTCTCCCACCCCATCCAGAAAAAAAAAAAAAAGAAAGTGTAGAAATGAAGGAAGTTTATCTGGACTGAAACAAAGGAGAAGGAAACAGCCTGTCCTTTCATTTTGATGGATCTTTCTCCGCAGGGAGCATTGAATATCTTCATTTTCCAGGTATCATTTGGTCTCAGATTAGTCATTCTTGACATAGGCATTTTCCAGCTAACAGATTAAGCTTCACCTACTGGGCACAAAGTATTTGGATGTTGTCTTGTAAAATAAGTAATTTCCTCCCCCTCGTTTTGGCCAGAGCAGTGATTACTGCTCGCTGGTTTAGACAGTGAAAGAGTGGGTTATTTCAGAAAGAATGAAAAAATAGAATAAAATAAAATCTGGGAAGATTTCCATTTCCCTCAAAGCTTGCTTAACTTGTTTTAAGGTTTTATTTTAAGGCACAGAATGGTTGACAATAAAATTATTTCTCTGAGCTGGGAGAGGTAAAGCAGATTGTTACATACAGGGAGAGGGGAGCTGACTGCTCTCATAAATAAGTCAATGTGTTACTCCTGCAAGACTGGAAGTGGAATGACAGCTCCTCCAGATGCTGATGCTCTACTTCTCTGTGGCCCTGAAGTTTGCTAAAAATACCCTCCAAAACACACGTGCTCCAGGACTGCAGAAACCCTTGGAGCAGGGGAAGTTTCAAATGGCCAGATCCCAGCTCCATCCCAGCTGGGCTGGGTATCAAACCTCTGCTCCCAACTCATCACTCCTCTGTTCCCAACTCATGTGCCCAAACCTCCACCAAGCACCATCCCCATGGCTGTGTTGTCAGGGTACTGCTGGAGCCAAGAAAGCAGCCTTTTCTCAGGCTGCTCAAGGACAAGAAATTATAACAATGATTAAACACCTGCTGGAGCTGTGAGAGACGTGATGTTTTGCATAAAGCATGTTTTCAAAGAGGTGTTGCCTTCTTGGACCAATGAGCCTTTTCTATTCTGTATGGCACGAACTACCCTATATAAGTGTAGTGTTTCTTTAAACAAAAGCTCTCTTTTGCTTCTCCATTACACGAAGAACTATGTTGCATTATCCTTTTTACCACTCTCTGACAGCTCAAATGCAACAGCTGGGGGGCTTTGTGGCCAGGGAGTGGGGAGGGCTGGCAGAGCCTGAGCTGCTGAGCCTCCTCAGGGTGGTGGGGATGGTGCTGCAGCATCCTGGCTGTTTTGGGAGAAAATCATGGCTCTGGGGACATGCTGAACCAAGCCACATTTTAATGGAGATTATTTCAAGTTATGTTTCCAATAGGGATGGTTCCACACATGCCCAGCCTCGCTCTCCTCCCTGCCCTCTCTTGACACAATGAAGAGGCAGGTGATAAAACAGCAAAAATTAAAGGAAAGAGGAGATGGAAGCCCATTAAATTCCAAAGCAGAGCTTTGTTTTGGGACAAACATCCCTTCACTGCTCTAAATGCAACTCGTGCAGGCAGTGGGCAAGGGCATGTCACCTTCCCCTCCTGACACCCAGCAGAGGGAATAAATCAGTGTCATCAAACCCCAGCTTCTTTCTCCCCTTCTTCTGCAATTTGATGTCTGAGGTGCATAAGGAAGAGGAAAGCACAAGTATGACAGGGTGATTAGTGCTAATCTTTACTCACACAGAGAATAAGTTACCAATCAGCCACTCTGTCCCTATCTCCTTATTTAAAATGCAAACTAACACGAATGAAACAATAACAATTTAATTAGATGGAAATAGAAAAGCTACAGGAGAATGCCGTTGTTGCAGCAGTCTGAGGCTCCTGAGCTGCATGTAATTACTTTGATGGATCACACACTAAAGGGAGAGTTAAAAAGCACCGTTTCCACAACACTTTTTGCACCATTCCATCTCTTCTCACTTTCAGTGATGGAAGCCAGGGACAGCTAGGGTGGGAAATGATTTTCCTTCCAGTGCAGCAAGGACAGCCTTCTGGGAAGCAGACCCAGCCCACACTCCAACCCTGCCCGTTTTGCTTTAAAAAAAAGAAGAAAAAAAAAGCCCCCGAGCTCCAAACCAAAAGATGGTCAGAAAGCATCAAAACTGGAGGAGAACATGTAAACCATGATGGAAAGTAGAGCAAAAGAAAGGGCAAATTTGAAGTGAAACAACTCATGAAACTTTTCACAAGTATAAAGATGTACTCTGACAAGAAAGGCTTTCACAGACCAGTTCTGATGCCAGCTTGCACACAGGTGTGGTCCAGGGATCAGCCTGGTTCCCCCAGACTCAGCACAGCTTCAAGCCCAAATTTTGGAGAGGCACAGCCCAGACCACGCCCTGCATCGAGGCTTTCAGGTGGGGCCTGCTGCCAGCACCAAATGTGTCACTGTGAATCATCCATACACCAGCCTCAGACTGAAAACTGTTCCCTGAATCATGGTGAAAAGCACAAATGTTCTGCTCTGAAACAGAAAATTCACTGACTCCTTCTTGAGCCAAAAATAGGGAAAAGGGTTATGTAATTAATTTGCTTTGAAAAATAAGCATTTCAAAGTTATCTAAACAGCACTAACAACAGGGAAATCTCTGTTTATTTAATCAGTCCGTTTTTTGCTGGGCTTGGTGCTGGTGCCCCTGGCAAGTTTGTCTTTTTCACCTTAAAACAACTTAAACACAAAACTTCACCCAACAGCTGTGAGAGGCTGTGAGGGCAGCAGCTCCACTCCACATCTACATTACTGCCTTAAACGTGTGTTCCTAAAAACATCCCAGGTTTTGGTGAGCACCATGTTGCGAGCAGAAGGAGAAGCTGGAAGCATTTTGTGAGTAAGCCTTGGAACAAGTTGTTTTCTTAGGGGTGACCAGTCCACATTTTATCACTGGTTTGCCCCATTTCCAGCCCAATCAGCTTGGATGGAGGCAGATTTCTGACAAGTTGCAGCTAGAATTTTAAGTGAAAAAGCCATGATTATTTTCAGCTGAAATTCTTGTCTCCCTGGATAAGTACTCTACTTCCCTCAGCAGTCTTTGCAAATCATTCTTTGTGACCAGACACAAAAGCCCTGTTTTCTATGAGATCACTTATCTCCAGCAAAGTTTCAATGGAATATTGAATGAAGGCATCAAAACCCTGTCAAAACAACCACTGCCACAGCCTGGAAAGTAATTTTCCAAGGCTTCTTTCTTGGTATTTGCTGGTAATCACTTTCATCAAGTTCATTCCCAGAAAAGGTTGGGGGATTTTCTCCCCATCAGCCTCTTGGGATGCTGTGCACAGCAGTGTCCAAGGCCAGGTTGGACAGGGCTTGGAGCAACTTGGTCGAGTGGAAGTTGTCCCTGTCCACAGCAAGGGGCTGGAATGAGATGGTCTTTAGGTCCCTTCTAACTAAAACCATCCTGTAGTTCTATGATTCACCAATGCTGAAGAGGTCTTTGATTGCCAAACCCATTTCTGGATGATTCCCAAGCATTGGGATCACCCAGCTCTGAGGAAGGAAACCAGCTTCACCCCACAGCAACACCAACCCCCTGTCTGGGACTGCTGTCTGTTTATGAGTGAAGGCAGCCAGGCAGAAAGACTCTTTCTCCACCTGAGTGGTTTCCCTGCTGCTGAGATGCTGACCTGAGAGGCCCCAGCCACAGGCAGGAGAGCAGCACTGCTCCTGAGGATCTGGAGAGGAGGATGGGGTCGGTCAAGCTGATGGCTCCATGGAGCACCAGCAGGTTTTCCAGATGTGCTTGGAAATGTGTGAAATTTGCAGGACAGAAATAGAGGGAAATCTGCTAACTATTAGGGTTTTCATAGAATCATCTTTGCATTGCCACTCAGAATGGAAATTCTTCCTAACATCCAAGCTGACCCTCCCCCGGTGCAATCTGAGTTTGTTTCACCTCATCCTACCACTCATTGCCTGGGAGAAGAGGCTGACCCTCAAAAGTGTAAGCAACTGAGGTGTGGACCAGCCTCCTAAAGAGGAAAGAAGCCCAATGCTGGAATGGAATTAATGCCCAGCAGATTTTCAGCTGTGCTTCACTCTTGTCTCAACAGTACCCGCAGGTCACAAGCCAAGATAATCTCCCCAGCCTGGTCGATGCACGTGGCCTTTGAAGCAAGCTCCTGTCTGCTGCCACGAGGCTGGCTCAGGAAAGGTGTTCCTGCAAATCCACAGGGAAAATCAGGCACTGCACCCTGACAGACACAGCCCCAGCAAGAGGCACCTGGCACAGCCACGCTGCTGCAGCTCTGTGAAACTGGGGGGGGGGGAAAAGGAAGTCTTGCAAATCACCTGAACTAACTCCTTCTCCTGACAAATCACCTGGAATGTTTTAGGGTTTTTTTTTTATTTTTTTAATTTGAGAGCACAGCTCTGATTTAGAGCAAGGGAAAGCACTGCCTGTCTCTTCTGAATTCAGTGGGGAGGAAGTCAGTCTGTTTGCAGGCGTGTGGCTGCTGTGCACAGCTCCAGCTGCAGTTGTAGAGCTCCAGTCAATAGTTGCTTCACAGAGAAAAACAGTTTTGTTTTGCAGGCACAAAGACCTCTTCTATCCCTACCCAGCAGGAGGTTTATAAAACTGTCATTTCTTGCCCTGTTTCTGCCCTTGCCTCTTTGCTTCTACTTCTTACAGGCTGCCAGTGGGTTTTTTATTGCTTTGGGTGTTTTCTTTTAATTGAAACTGAGTAAATTGCATTTTTCCCTAAATAGTTGATGAGTTTAACAAATTTTTCCATTGTTTCATGGGGGGAAAATACACCAACCTTTGGAGCAGAAAACAGAAACATTATTTGAACTTGGTTTGTGCAAAAGCACAGAGACATAACCTTGCAATGAGGGGGGCAGCTCCTGAGTGCCCTCAAAAGCTACTTTTGCCTGGGCAATATTTCAGGGATGAAGTTTAGCCCAGCACTACATTATATGAGAAAACCTCTGGGGCATGACCAGCTATTTTCCCTTTCCCAAAAACACTCTTTTCAAAGTAATGAAGACACCAGCAAGCTTTATTTCTGGCTGATCACTATATTTGTAACAGTCTTTCTTGCAGTAGCTCCATTGATAACAGGGGGAAGATAAAAGCAATCATAAAAGGGAAAGACCTTCTGCCTCATCTCTCTCTGATAAAGCCATTCCCTGCAGATCACATCTCTAGCCCCTTTTAGAGGAACTCAGGCTAGGCAGGGAGGGACAGGGGTGGGAGACTCATTTGCTGGGAAGAGACAGAACTGGAAAGCAATAATGCAGCTGGCATCTCATTCTCAAAAATAAATGGCTCCTGCCATGCTTCATCTTCCTCCTCTTTTCCTACAGGACCCCTAACATTAATATAACTGGTGAGTAAGAGGCCTGTTCTTTCTTATCAAAAAGGAGAGCAGCTCCCTCAGGCACAGCCCCATCCCTGTTTTTATCCTGAAACACTCCTCTTCCTTCCAAGCATCTCCTTGAGCTGCCAGCCTGCCTCCATGCAGGGGGAACCACCCTCCAGAGGGGGAATTGGAAGAGCAGCTTGGCAAGGGTTTGCACCAAACTGAAACCCTGCTGAAAAAAGACAATATAGGAAGCACCAGTGTGAGCTGATGGGATCTGGGAGGAGCAGGGAGGGTTTGTGGCTGGGAGCAGGGCTTGGCCAGTGGGTGCTGGGAGCCACAGCCTCTCTGTTTTGCTGTTATTGTCCCCTCTCTGCCCTGGTGCCTTGGAAAAGCTGTTTCCTTTGGGTAATTGTGGTTTTGTTCTCATTGGAAGCACTGCTCTGGGACATGCTGCTGGTGACACCCCCATACTTTGGTTTGTGATGAACTGAGGGAAAATGCACCCATAATGGAGCTCAGCTGGAAATTCCCTGAGCTTTTTACTGCTCCCAAGGAGAGTATTCAGCAGTGACACAAGGTCTAATAGGCTTCTGCTGTTTCCTTTGACTCAGAAAAATGGCTATTGCAGCTGCTAATGCTCTGTCTTCAAACAAACTCCCTTTCTTGCTAGATACTAAAGAATAAATGGTATTTCCTTGGCTCCAGGATGCTCTTGGAAAACCATCAGATCAGGCAGAGTTTCTGGCCATGCTGGCATTGCACTGCCCTCTCTCCTGTTAAAGCTGGGCTCCTGATACTCCAACGCTGCCCTCCAGCAGCAGCTGCCCCTGGGACTCTCATCACTGCTTGACTCCCTCTTGGAAAAAGGAGGGCAGAGGTTTCCCTTCCCCTTTGCCACAAGACACAAGCTCCCAGCAAGCAGCAGTGACAGAGCCAGAATCTGTATGATGGCACAGGGAACCAGTGGCATCACTCTGATGGGGCAACAAACAGCTCTGGCCACTTCCTATAGCATGGTGCTGGTCATATTTCTCCTCCATGGAAGGTGAAGAGAGGGAGGAACAGAGAAGGACCCAAAACAGACACAAACCCACACAAACCTACTAGCAAATTCCACAATGAGGTGCTGGGCCCATGGCATTACAGCTGACAAATTCACCACACAAAGATCCAAAGGAATAAACCAGCTCCAGATAATTTCAGGACATGGGAATATGTTCTGTATCATCTTAAACTTGGCGAGATTAATTTTCCTGACAGCCTGTTTAAAAGAAAAGTGGGTTATGTGATTAAAAGAAATAAACCTCTCTCCAATGCCCTATTGCATGACCAGCAAAAATAACCCTTTTAGGTTCTCACCCACCTGGGTGTCAGCATTTCCCAGAGGTTTTCATGCCTCCAGCCCTTTTCTTTGCCTGTGGAATCACAAGCAGGCTCTCAGACCCTGATTTTTGCAAAAGAGCAAGCTTAGATATAGATTTCTGAATTCAAATATTGCCAGCACTTGCCTACAAAGCACAGGGCACAAATCCACAGTGTATAAACCAGGGTAATAGAAAATCCAGGCTGTTAATCTTCATAATGTGGCTCTCAGTGGGGATTTCCCTTGAATGTTATTTGCATTAAATATGATACTGAGTGGTGGATATGCAGTAATAAATAAATTAAAGGCCATATTTAAGTCAAATACTGTCCCCCTGTCGACTGCAGCCCCAAGTGTGAGGGCTGCTAACAGTGGACTGTGCAGCTCTGTTCATCTGCATGGCTTGCTGAAGGGAAAAGTGCTGGAAAGTTCCAGCATTGATGCCCTGAGAAACTCTTTTTTTGGGGGAAAATGGATGTGTTTTGTGAGGTTAATGGTGTCAGCCCAAGCTCTGTGAGTGCTGGAAGTATTGTGGACACTTTTGCTTGCCCCTGCCCATCCCCACACTCTGCTTATGGATTTTCTCCATAAAGGCTGAGCAGGCTGTGCTGGAGCCTCCCCTTGGGCTGCTGAGGATGGCAAAGAAAATTCAATTGGACTTCCAAGGGAGAAAAAAAGGACTAATCCTGAAAGAGAAGTGAACTTCTTGGTTACTTCATTGCTGCTTTTCCGCGGTGTTTCCCTCTGCTGCAGCTCCTCTCAGGGAGCCTGGGGTATGACAGGGTTTGTTGTTTCCTGGCATGTTTGATCTCCAGGCTGTGCTCAGAGTGCCAGGCTGGCCATGTGCCTGCCTCCTCCGGACTGCTGCACTCTGAGATACTTACTGATCAAATTCCTGCCTTTCCTTGCTTCCCTTTCAAGGGGTTTTCCATCCAGGAACACCTGCAAGCTGTGAGGGAGACAAGCCTGAGGCAGTTTGCTCCTTGGGTTAGTAAGTGCAGTCTATTAAATGTTTGGGGCATGCACAGCTCCCCATCATTGTACCTTGAGGTCAAATAATCTCTTTATTAGTCTAAACCTATCCTTCTTCTGCCTACAGTGCTTTATCAAACTTGACACACTTGGATTTAAGGAACAAGTATGACAGTGTCACAAGCCCATGACTGACAGCAATAAAAAATGAAATATGGGAAACTAAAAGGATTGAGTTTCTTTTTTTGAATTAAATGAGTATATTAAAATGTATAAATTACCCCCGTGGGGATAAAATGTAAGGTCTTTGCAGGAGGAATCAATAGTGATGAGAGTAATGAGTTAAACTTTCCCAGCAGCAGTGTGAGCTGCATTTTTATGAGATGGTTTTGAAAAAATCATTGAATAGGAGGGGAAAGTGGGTTAATTTCTTATTGAACATACTCAAATAGTTATGGACTTATTAAATAAATTCTCCAAGGGAACAAGGTGCTATGAAAGTCCTGCCACATATTAAGATCATATTTGTTCGGTTCAGCAGTGCAGACATGCTTTGTTCTTGATTAAGTTAAAATTAATAGGATGTGGCATTGCAATGACTATATTAATTAGCTCATTGGAGTCCTGATCAAAAGTAGGGGTCTGCTGAGGCAGATGTCATCCTGCCTCCAAGTGCTCGTGGCAGATCTGCAGCAGGTCCCTGCTCCCAGGTCTGGGTGAAGCTGGTGAGGTGATGAACCCCTTAATTCAAGGTTAAAGGAGGAAGAAAATTGGATGGTGAAGGGCTGAGATTGCTCCTGCTCTGGCTGCCTGACACCTCAAAAAGCCCTGCTTTTTCTCCCCTTTCAAATACTAGGCTTTATGAAAGTTTACATTTTTCCTTGTTTGGTTTTTTTTTTTTTTTAATTTCTACTAGGAAAATCTCATCTCTCTGATTCCTGTCTTCAGCTGACAATTGCCCCTAGCCCATGAGAACACAAAAGGTTCAAAGACACCTCACTGAACTTTTCCTCAAAGGAAAAGGTTGAGCTACAAAGGCCTTGTCCATTCTATCTTTCTTTCCCTGGGAGAGGAAAAGCTCCCGTGGAGCTGTGCCCAGCAGTGCACCCTGCACTGAGAATTACTGAAGTGAAAAAGCCACAGGAGATGAGGAGCAAATCTCACATGCTGAAACCACCTGCAGGTGAGCAGCTCCTCCAGCCCAGCAGATGCATCCTCTCCAAAGGCCAAGGATGAAAGTCACACAGCACAGCCCTGTGCCACAGCATCCTCTGTCCTGCAGGAGCAGGGCTGATGATGAGATTCTGGTACCCCAAGGAGGCAGGAGGAGGATGGACCTCCACAGACAAGGCATTTGAATAATGGGATAAAATCTGTCTCACTAATATTCTCTTCCTATACACAGAAAACAAGTGAATGCAGAAAAATACTGGGAATGAACTGTCAGCTCAGAAATTTTCTCCCTAGTCAGGGTTAGTACTCCACCATCATCACCTTCTCTAAACTCAAGCACTTTTTTCCCAAATAACTCATCAGCTCAACTGATTTATTATCATTTTGTGTTTGGGGTTTTTTTAATCCCACACCTAAGAGACTTTGCAATTGGATAGGAGAAATGGTATCCATGGGAAGCAAGACATGGGGGAGATGTTACTGGAGCACAGTGAGTGAGCTGAGCATTGGAGGCATCTCCAGCTTCACACAGTGAGAGTGGCTGTCCTGGAGGGCAAAGAGCAACCAGACAGACTGGGAATGTGAAAACCCAGATTTATCTGCTTAATGTGAGGGAAAGGAGGGGTGTCAGTCCTGGGATTGATGGGTTTGGCATTTAATGCTCTCTGCTTCTCAGACTTCCCCCCTCGCCAGCCCAGCCCCACCACGTTCCCCAGCCCCTCCAGTCACCTTTGCTGTGTCACTGTCCTGGGGCAACTCACAGCAGGGAAAAAGCAATGGGGACACCATGCAAGCCCAAATTCCCCTCTGTCCCCCCCCAGGCACCCCTGTGTCCCACAAGGGGATGCTGCCCATCCTGCCTGCCTCAGGCAGGACACAGAAGCGTTTCTGAACCTCGGGAAGCCCAAAGTGCCATCTGTGAGCCTCCAGCAGATGCTGCACAGAGACGAGAGTGAAAGTCTTTAAGGGAAAGGAGGGGGGAAGCAGGGAGATGACAATTAAATAGCTGTTTTAAATTATCTGAAAGATTAAAGGCAGATGAAGGATTTTTTTTTTTCTCTGGGAAAAGCAACTATGAGATTACCTTCATCTCTTCTGCCTCCACAAACTGCTGGTAAGAGGAAAACCTAAGAGCTAAATCGATCAGCCACATTTCCTCGTTTTTTTATTATCTCTCCAGCTGACATCTTGGGGAGGGGGAGGGAAAAATAAATCAAGTGAATTAAAATCAATTTGGGGGGGGTGAAAAGAGAAGAAATTATGTAAGAACTGGCAAAACACAGCAGGCCAAGTGGTTATGTAAAGCAATGAACACAAGAGCTTATTTAAATTAGATCTAGCTGCGAGACAGAGCAGAGTGTAAACGGGCTGGGATTAGGCAGGCTGGGCTGTCGTGCATATGCTGAGTTAAAGCCCTGGTTCCCTGAATAGCCCAGGAAAAAATGGCAGCTTTTTAGGGATGCTCCACCACAACAGATGGGCATCACTGCTGGGGCGGGGGTCCCTCTGCACCACTGTGGGGGTGGATCCAGACACTTTTACACACCAGTATCTCCATTTTCTTGTCTACCTGAGAGTGGGGCAGCACCATGACCTGATGGGACACAGTCCAGCCACAAAGTTGCCATTTGTGGTCCATCAGAGGGGTGAGTGGCACCCAGGTTCTCTGGTGAAGTGAGTGATTTAGAACAGCACTGTTAGAACAGCCTGAGTAGGAGTTTGGCTGTGACTTAAGAAAAAGAAATCAACTTCAATTCCTCTAGTCAATACCAGTATAAACACAGGATTCCTGAACCATTGACTAATCCTGGATAGGATTTGCCAGCAAACCTGGAGAGAATTCAGCCACTTGGTTTTACAGCTTGCTATTTTCACGAAATATGGAGAAATACTTGTCATGTTTATTTACTTGGAATCACAGATCTGATGGTGGGCAGGGCCCTGCCTTCCACAGCACCAGAGCAGTGAGCACATGCCACCACTCTGCCAAGGTGCTCCTCACCAGAGGAAAGTGTAAGAGAGGGTTTGCAGCATCATACATGGAAGTATTAACTCTGTGAGGCTCTGAGACCAATGGAAATTTAATAGATAACGTTGGAAGAGTGTGTAGAGAGCATGGTAATGGATGTCAATGCTCCTGGTCCTTCCTTTCCATCCCCTTCACACCTGAGGCTCCTTGGCAGGTCCCCTCAAAGGCATTGCATGAAGCAATGCAGGCAGAAATAAAGCTGAGGAGCCACTTGGGCAAAGAGTTGTTTCATGTGCAGAGTTATTTACTCTACAAATCATCCAAACTGTGAGCAGCCTCCATAAAACATCATAAACAAGGGCTCTGGAGGGAAGGGTGAGCTGCAGCCGCGCGGGGTGGGCTGAGGCAGAGCAGATCCACACGGAACAGAAATCTTTCACAAGGGTGAGGAGGTCCAGGGGAGTTCCCCAAGTGCTGCCCTAACAAATGAGCAACTCAGAGCTGCTGGAGCTGTGGCAGTTTCTGGAGGAGCAGGGCCTGCTGCCATGTGTTTTAATAAATGGGATCACACCAGCTGTCCGTGCAAATAAAACATTAGCATGTGTCAGACACTCTGCCCAGGCACTTGCTGTAGCTTGGGGGACATTTTGCAGCAGAGCCATCCAGGCTGTGCCACACCAGTGGGAAAACATCTTCCCCTGTGAATTTTGGGGTGCCAGGGGCTGCCCACACCCAGCTCCCCTTGCACGTGTGCCCAGCCCAGGCTCAGATGAAATCCTGGGGTTTTAGTTTGAGGAGCTGCTGACTGTGTGTGGGGGCTGATGGTGCACCAGGATTGTAGGTATTTCCTTCAGCTTCCCCTCTTTCCCCCACTTCTGCTGTGAACCTCTCCAGAAAACAGGTATGAAGGTAAGAAAGTAATAAGCAGGAAAATCAATTTGCACTGCATCTGGCCAGTAAAATTCAGAGCTTTTTGAAAATCAGGGCTGAGACTTTGCAATGTTAATGGCACACAGGGCTGCACATGGTAGATCAGGACACTCAGAGGGATCCTTTTTGAGGAAGCTGGTTCCAGAGCCAGCCCCACAGACACAGACTGAAAAGTGAACAGGGAAAACCTCTCATCCTGCCCCAGAACTCTCATATCTGCTGCTGCCACAATGAGGAGCTTTAAAACCTCCTCCAGCTGAAGTGCCATGAAAACATGAATTTACTTGTATGGCTTTAAGAGGTGTTTAATCTATGTGGAAAAAGAACCTAAAACCTAAACCAGTGCTTTTCAGAGGATGTCTGCCAGCTAAAGTGTTTACTAGACCTAAATAATGTGGCTATAATGGACTCACTCCTGGTTCCAGATCCCACATGGATGCCAAGATCCAAAGCAGACGTCCCTGACCGGCAGAAGAACATGAAAACTTGGCAATGGAGAATATATAATAAACCAGATCCACAGGCTGAGTGAAGCAGCTGCAAGGACAGTGATGAGCAAAGCTGGAAAGAGTTCTAAGAATCCCACTTTAGAGGCCACACAGCACTTATGCCTCGATGGCAAGAGGTGAGATGTGCCTGGCTTGTGGGGACACACACTGTCACCCTGCAGAACATCTCACCTACTGCTCTTCCTGATTATGTGCTGCCCTGAGCAATTTGTAATTGCTAGAAGAATATCAGTAATTACCTTTTCCAGGTGTTGAGAAGCTTAAGTGGTGCGAGTTAATACGTGAGAGAACCAAATTTCCTGAGTATTGTTTGAATGATTACTTTTTTATTATTATTATTACAAGGAATCCTGGTTGTTCACATTCAGTCTAATTTCACTCAGGAATGTCCATTAAAATTTGAATACTCAAAGAAAACACAGAGGAACTTTTTCAAAGTGAGAGATGTTAAATTACTACAATCAAATAGGCCCTTACAACCCAGAATATTCTGTGATTCTGTGAAATACTTTTTCCAGGAAGCTTGTTCCAGTTCAGAGGATCATTCTCCTGTAATGGTCCCAACAGAACCATAGCTCACACTGGTCTCTGAGGGTATAAATGGGTACAATGCCCTGTTCTGGGACAGAACTTGAACTTCTTTCAATCAGTCAACAAAAAAAAACCGCTTGGAGAGCTAATGGTTTCCCAAAAAAACTCCACCAGTTTGCTTTAGACAGTTTGCCAAACAGGAATAGGAGTGAAATATGTTGAGTGATTTATTACAAGCGATTTGCCAGCTCGAGCAAGTGCATCCTTGCTCTCCTTAATTTGAAGACAGAAAATGAATGCAAAGAGATGCAGAGATGCTCTAAAGCAGCTTGAACCCACCACAAAAGACCAGGGCTCCAGATTGCCACCCAGCAAGACCTCTGCACGTCACACTCCACATCAGCACTGCCCTTTCTCTCCCGGATCTTCCATCATTTGTCTTTTTTTAAGCCCCAGCACAGCTTAGGCCGTGAGAGCGCCGGCTCACACGCTGTGCCATGGTTTCCATTAACGCACTTCAAACCTGACTTGCAGCTGCTGTGCTTATTCACTCCAGAGCCTCCCCGGCCCAGGGCCCTGCCTCATGTTGTGTGATGCTTCCCTGTGCTCAGAGGAATGGGGTGAAACCATGAAACAACCTTCCTGTCTTGGCAAAGCCACTTTGGCAGCCGGATCCCCCGAGAAGGAACAGCTTGACACGGTTTGGGGTTTGGTTCTTCCTTCTCCCCCAGCTGCTGCCTCTTTCTTTTAACTTTTAAATTAATCCACTAGTTCATTAAATATATATATATATGAGGAAAAGCTCACAGGTGGATTTCAAATACACATAATACATTCATGTCTTCCTACTCCTGACTTGGCTAATGGGATAAGGTATAGCCTGAATTATTTCAAGACTGTAAGGTACACTGAGAATTGTTTAAAGTGTAATCTCCAAAGATATGGGTAGGAAATAATCCTCTGGTTTTAGCCCTACCATGGTAACAATGAGTATCAATTTAATCCTAGAAGGAGGATGAGTGGAAATAATGCATTTCAGTCCCATTGTTCTCAAATCAGACAGCTCATGTCTCCTCAGAGAGCAGAGAATTTGGGTTAAGTACACTGGGCTGCCGCTGACAAAACCTTCCAGGCATCTACAGGAGAAATGCAGCCCTCACCACCTCAGATGAAAGTTAGGGATCATGACAAAATGCAGAGGGAATCCAGGGCTTCTATCAGGGCTTGACTTTGGTTCACTGGAACAGGACAGAGGGGAAACTGAGAGAGTTATATCTAAACATTTACTGACTCTGATCTTTAATCTAAATGCACATTCGCTCACCTGCTTTTAGTGGGAAGGAATGGTTCTGATTCATTTCCATTTAAGTTCCCTCCCTTCAAGTGTGGGAACATCCCAACAACTTCAGTACGCCTGCAGCTTTAAATTCCAGCTGCCCGCTGATTAACCCCACCTGAAATTCATGTTCCAAATAAAAAATTGAGCAGCTATCACATGCAAGCCTGGCAGCCAAGGGGCTATGGAGATTGGTGTCTTGCTCTCTTCTGTCCCTCCTTCCGTGTCTCTTACATCTTTCAGGCTCAATGCTCCAGTAAACAAATGCCTCAACCCACCAGAGCACTGGAGCACGGCAAGTGTTGATGCTGAAATCCTTTCCACGCATGGGCGTGTTGGATTTAGCACCGTGTGGAGAGCAGCAAAGCCGTGCTGAAGTCAGGAGGGGCTGCTAAAACCAGCTACGGATTTCCCCAAAACAGCAAAAATAACAGCCTCTGCCTTCCACGATGCAGCTCCTTTTCAGAAGCCTTTGCTACACCCTGTGCCCAAAACTTTCTGAAATTAGGAGCTGTCACTATAATGAAGGGAAGGGCTCTGGATCAGCACAAGGAACTGGGAGAGGGGGAGAGATGGTTTTATTTCCCCTGAACTTGCTGGCCGCTTTCCAGCAGAAGGGAAGGAGATGCAGAAAATGCAGAGAAAGGGTGGAGATTTGGGGATTTCTGGCCGTGATCTGCCACCTTTGGGGGGGGACCCGAGAGTCCCCGGCGCGACACGGCGGAGCGGGGCCGGCTGTCCCGGGCTGTGCGGCACCAGGAGCGCCGGACCGGGGCAAGGGGAGCTCCGGGCACGGGAATGAGCTCCGGGGAGGGTTGGATCAACCAGCAGGATTAACCGCGGAGCGGGATTTACCCCGCTGCAAGGTCTCTGCTCAGCGTGGTGGGGCAGGAGCGGGTGCGGGGAGGGGCGCAGCAAGCGGAGCCGAGAGCCTCACAAATCCCTCCTGAGCGCATCCTGGGTCCCGTCAGGGACATCCCCATTCCCGAGCCGGTCCCCGCTTCAGCCTCCCCCTCCTGCCCCGCCCGGCTCAGCAAAGTTCGGCCAGCCGGGGGAGGCGGAGGCGGCCGAGCATCCCTCACCTGGATGACCGTCTTCAGCGTGGAGGTGTCCACGATGGCCGTGCAGATGAGCGAGTCGGGATCCTGGTCCTTGCCGTAGATCTGCCCCATGGTGAAGATCATGGGGATGGCGAGCAGGAAGGAGGCGATCCAGATGCAGCTGATGAACTTCTTGGTGCGGCTGCGGGACATGATGCTCTTGGCTTTGAAGGGGTGGCAGATGGCCATGTAGCGCTCCACGCTGAGGCTGGCGATGTTGAGTGCCGTGGCATAGGTGCAGGCGTCCCGGAGGAAGTAGTAGCCCTTGCAAACGGCCCCCCCGAAAGCCCAGGGGTGATGGACCCAGATGAAGTTGTAGAGCTCGATGGGCATGCAGAGGAGGAAGATGAGGAGGTCGGAGAAGGCGAGGCTGGCCAGGTGGTAGTGCACGGTGCTCTGCAGGTTCTGCAGCGACTTCTTCCGCACCAGCGTGTACGCCGTGATGGAGTTGCCCACGGTGCCCACCAGGAAAAGAGCCAAGTAGATGACGGTCACCATCACTTTGGAGTAGATGTCGGTGTTGACGTCCAGGTCCTCCTCGTCGGGCACTTTGGGGAGCAGGTCGGAGCGGTTGGAGGCGTTGGCGTAGGCGCTGGGGTGCGGGTGCAGGGGCCCGGCGGGCACGGCCGGGGCCGTGGCGTTCGGGTGCATCCCCGGCGCCGGGCAGCGCCGCCCGGAGCCGCCGAGCCGCCGCTGCCCCCGGCGGGGAACTTGGCTGGTTTTAATGCGGCGGGAGGAGCCGGCGGTCCCGGGGCTGCCGCGCGTGTGCGAGTGCGAGACGCGCCCCCCGCTCCCGGAGCGCCCGCGGCCCCGCTGCCTCCGCCCTGCGGCTCCCCCGCGCCGCGGAGGGACGGGGGGAGCGCCCGCACTCACCGGGACACGGATACACATACCGGGACATGGATACATACCGGGACATGGATACATACCGGGACATGGATACATACCGGGACAGGGGTACACACACCGGGACATGGATACACATACCGGGACATGGA
>WBND01000872.1:220364-242265 GCA_013398595.1 Tychaedon coryphoeus
GTCACTGCAGAGCACCCCCGGCCCCACTACCGAGACGGGCTCTGCAGCCCCAGCTCAGTCCCCAAGGTGCAGCCCGTGTAGGGACAGAGAGAGGGAGCAGGTCCGGGCTGGGCTGAGACTCCCCCGCACCTTCTCCATCCCTCACTGAGTCAGACACAGAGGCATGGCTGGGAGCTGAGGGCTGGTAAGGGGCTGCTGGTGGGTCTGAGCGCCCTCCTTCATCCCCCACTGGGTGAGGAGAGGTGTCAGGGGTGCTCTGACAGTCTTGTACATCTCTAGGTACTGCTGATTCCCATATATCTACTCAGCTCTTGCTGCTGCTAGGATAAATGTGTGTAAATGGAGGGGAAAACACACCAAACAATACCTACCTGTGTCCTGACCTGCATGGGGCACCCTCAGTGCCATGGAACAGCTGCTTTGCTTTGGTCCCTTTCAGTGACTTTTCCCTTAATATCTTCATATTTGGAGATGTGGGTTCCTCTATGAGCTTCCCTGTTGCAGGGACAGGGGCTGTGGGGCTGCCGTGGTGATGCTGAAGGTGACAAATGGATCCTCTACAGGGAAGGGTTCCCCAAGGATGAGTGGTCTGTGATGGGGTTACCCTTTCAGCCACTCTGTAAAGCTGTGGTGAGCTGTTTGCCCACTCAGTCACCTTTGAGATAAAAAATATTTGAAAATGAAGAGAGGAGATGGAGGAAAGTCCCACTCAGGGCATCACCAGTTTATTCAAAGACAGCCATAATTTTTCCTGTTCATTAGCAGATGCTGAGTACCTTGTTTCCTCTAACCAGTGGGCTCTGTGTTTACCCAGACTGCTTACCTAACTGATGAAAGATGTCTAATTCTTCAGTCAATCAAATCATATCTTGAATCAAGCAGCAATCTTTCCCCAGCCATATACCAAGAGTCCATATTCCCCCCAGTTTTACTCCTCTTGCACCCATCCAATAAGAACACCATGGAAGACTAACCAAAATCAGATTTATTTAGTCATGTTATTCATACCAATTTGGAGAGAAATATTTTCCAGCACTCATCCCACTCTAGTTTAGAGAATGACTAATAATCTCTTAACACCAGTGTTCCTTCCATTTCAGTTCTTCTGTTATGAAATTTCTATTATTTGAGAGGAGTTTGTCAGAGTTTCTGTTCCCAGCTGGTCTCCCCCATTGCTCCTAACCCTTGGACAAGGTTTTGAGATGGATCAAGATAATTTATCCTGGAAAAGGAAAGTGGAAGGGAAGTTGGTAGGGTGTACTGATGTCTGAAGGAGATCTGCAGCTGGGATTCAAACCTTCTCCTGTCCCCAGCCCTCAACCCCCAAGCTGGGGGGAGCTCAGAGCCCCATGATTTAAGCACAAACCCAGAGTTATGGACTAAAGCAGCTCTCCCACAGACACAGTGAGTGAGCTCTGCTGGGATCTTTATCTGTAATTAAGAGTTATTGTCCCTTCTGGTGCTGTAACTTTGCTTTGGCCTTGTGAAAAGCAGTTGCTATTCCCACAAACAAGATACCCATCTGCTGGTCTGATTTTGCAGTGTGGATGTGCACGTTTATATCAATAGCTGTCTGCAGAAATGCTCTGGTTTGGGTTGTGCTGCCTCATGTTTCTGCACACAGATGATGCTCAGGCACAAGGAGAGAATTGCCCCAGCAGCTCTTCCTGAGCACTCCACGTGCTGCCTCTTCCACTTTCCCTCCATGCCAATTACTGGCAGGGAATATCAAGAGATACAGTTTAAAAATAATTCTAATTGCCAACTGAAATAGCAGGTACCTGGAAATAACATGGCTGTTGATTTACAACAACACTTTACAATCAACACTTCAAGAGGCTGGTGCAGTTTGTACCAGCTGAATCTCTCCTTTCCTAAAAGTGCATTGCAAAGGTGCTACCCAAAAAGTTGGTAGGGACCACCCCAAAAATGGCTTGAGTACTCCCATCAGGAAAGGCCTCAGCAGCACATTTCTATGAGCTAATTAATTAATAAATTCTATAAATCCCTTGGCAAATCTGCCTCGGCCACACATGAAGGGTTCTCACGAGCAGACAGCTCTGCTTCTCACCAACAGGGTGATGAGCACAGATCTTGTCTCCTGGGATGCAGCCTTGCATTCCCCATGCAGGGATCAACCTTTCCCCCTTTCCAGAAGGTTTTTGCCCAGGCAGGTTCTCCCTTCTGTCCTCACTTGCTTTCCCAGAGCTGGGCACCTGCTGTCCAGCCTGAGACCCTGCCAGCCCTGGTGTCCAAGCAGGCAGAGCTGAGCCTGCCAGAGGAAGACATCCAAGATATCCACCCTTTCCCACCCCACACCCACTCCTTTTCCTTTCTGTGTAGCCCCTCTTTTCTCTCCCTGCTGCCAGCACATGCCCTGGGGAATTTGTGAATTCACTTTCTACAAAATGAATGACAAAAGCATCTCTTCTCACCTTCACTTCTGCTCCCAGCGAGGTTTTAATCCACATTCCAGCCAAAGTAGAGGCGGGGATGAACTGCTTCCTTCTGGTGCTCCAAAGCCTCCACCATAAATCCCCACTGTTTGTTTCAGAACCAGCCGACCTTTTAGCTAATCTGGGCTCGTTTTAATATATTTTGTGTGTGTGTGTCTGCGGCTTAAAAAAGGAAAAGAATCATGGAAACCAAGAAACGCCTGATCTCAAATGTTACAGTAAGGCATTTACTTAAAATCTTGCTGGAAAATGTCACCCAAAAACCTCATCTGTTTAAACTGCCTGGACTTTGAGCTGAGGGTCCCACTGTGCCTTGGATGTGAAGCCTCATCCCCCTTTTATGTAGACTCAAGTATTTTTCATCTTCTCTTGTTCCAGGTCATTCCAGTCAGTAGGAATTTTTTGTGTTAATCTTATTCCTGCCTGATTTCGTCGGGCAGGATTTTTCTGAATGGCATGGGAAGCAGCAGAGGGAAAGCTCTGCAAGAGGTTGGTGCTAAGAGGCAACATCAACCTTTTCCCATTGAGCACCCAGCCCCAAACCCCTGCTAGAGCAGGTTCTTGAGGCAGGGGATGCTGGACTGCCTGAAGCCTTTAAAATCACTTCCCACTGGGTTCACTGTGGACAGCCTCTCCCCTAAAAGTCAGGAGTGTCTAAGATGGGTTGGGGAGGTAAAATCCTGGAGTGTACAGGGATTTTGTTGGGGCATGCTGTGCTTGAAAAGCAAGGGAGTGAGGGAGAAAGGGGTGATGGAAAAAGGGACATCGATCAGCATTGCTGGTGGCAATATTGACTGGATCATTACTTACAGGCACTCCTACACTCAACTTATTGCAAAATAAAGTGTTGGCTTGGCTGAGCAATAAACAATATTTACTGCCTTTGGCTGGACTAATTTCAGAAGAGTATTTTAAATCAGACCAGTTGATACACAGGGCATTTATTGACTCTGGTTTTCATAGCAGATTCACCTGTTGAGGCTCTGCAGTGTGAGCAAGTCGTGTGTGGGTTGGCAAAGTGGACAGACATGCCCCGAGCAGAGCAATGATCACACACCCCAGCATGTTTGTTCTTGGGCAGCTTTAAAAAAGAAAAAGGCTGTCCAAAACCCAGAACATGCTGTGATGTGTATGATGCTGTTGGTAAGAGAATCACTTTGAAGAAGGATCAGTCTCTGGGAAGGAAGAATTGGGAAATAAGATGTCAAGGCACCTTTTACAGGTCCTGTATTCTGTGTGTTGCCTGGTCAAATTCAGTCTTTTATTCAAGCAAAACTCCTTCTAAGATAATGAATGTACTGGCTGACAGACCCTGTAGTATTTTTCTCAAACATCAGAGACTGACACATTAACTGGGCACACAAAGGAGATATCAACTGCTTTAGCTTAGAGATAAAGGAGTTTGGGGTCCCTTGGGCTGGTACTGCAACAAGCCCAAATCTGATTCCTCATGACAAAATGCATTTTGTCTTCATATAAACAGCACAAGTGCTCACCACACAGCCAGTCACACTGCACACAGGGTTTTTCTTTGGAAATCCTGGGGCTTATTCCAAGAACAAATACAATTGACAGAGGAGTCTAACTGGAAGGTCTGTGGCTGGGAGCAGGCACGTGCAGATGGGCTGTTCCCCTGCTCCCCAGGGGTTTAATCTGCTTTTGCAGCCCTGGCAGTGGCTGTGCCAGCCGTGCTTCCAACAGCTCCACGCAGCGGTGCCGCTCGGAGCACAGCCCTGGCTGCCAGCAGCGCTCCAGCGCCAGCCCAGCGCCCTCCCTTCTCCTCTCACACCACACCAGCACCTTCCAGCAAGTCTCAGGACTCAATTCGCAGATTAACCTCATTTTCTCAGCCCTCCTCCAAATAATTGGTGCTGTTTTCCAAAATTTCAAGTGGGCCTGGCAATTGTAAAAGGCAAAGGAAAAAGCAGCGCAGCAAAAATCCCTGGCAGCCAAAAGCTCTTTACTGTCTTTCCCCAGTGACCTTCCCATGTTTTAGAAGTACTCACAGATCCTGCATAAATGTCTTGGATTTCAGGAAACACACAAAGCACTGGGCATGCTTTGTGCTCTTTCCTGGGGCGAGCTTTTCTATTAAATGCTGGAAATGCCGTGGGCTGGAAGAGCTTTTTCCTTGGCTCTATGTCACCAAAGAACAGGATGTGTTCAGACACCACTCCACCTCAGTCCCTGGCACCCACAAAGTACCTTTCCTTTTCCAGGGAGAGCAGCACTGAGGGATGCAGCAGGGTCAGCACCTGAAAGGTTCCCAGTGGACACTTTCCTGGGACTCCCTACACTGGCTTCGAGTCGCTCTGTGACATTTCAAACTCAAAAACTTGGCACTTAATTTCTTCCAAAGCTGTGACCTGTGCAAATGTTTATTATTGGTTCTCTGTAATCTGGCTCGTTCCTGCTATTCTTCCTTTTAAGAGCCCACATCCTCCTATTTTTTCAAGCACTGACACCCTGAGCCTGGGCTGCACCTGAGCCTGGGCTCTCCCAAACCCATGTTGGCATCTCTATCCCTGTGTGAGGATCACAGTTCAAGCATCTTGGACCAGAGACGACAAAAACAGTATTAACCCTGTTAGAGTGAGCAGAGAGTACCTGGAGAGGGATTTTCTTTCCCTTCTATTATGGCTCAGAGCCTGTTGCACCCAACCCAAGGGAAAAGGCTCCCATAATCAGGTAAAAGCCCCAACCCCAGAGGCTCTATAACGTAGAGGAGCCCTGGGACTGCTCCAAATTAAACTGTAAGAAAACAACCAAAAGAAGCAGGAGATAAAGAAAAAAAATCTTCCAAAAAAATGGCCAGGGAAGTTCGTTCCTTCCATCCTGTGTTGCAGAGGGATCTCATTCAGGGCCTTTCACTGATAATTGGGGCTGCATTCAGTGCCTGACATCTTTTTTTCCATAAGTCTCATACAGGGTGTTTGGTGAGCTGCAGGTACTGAAGAAATGGGAGGGGGGGAAGCCCAGCTTGTGGGAAATAAATCTTTGGTTGATTTAGTGGAAAGATGTTTACTGAGATGGGAACTCTCTGGACAATAGCTATCTTTCTAAAGATTCTCATAAATCACAGACAAACTGTTCTGACTCCAAGGGAAAATATTTCCAACTGTTTCACTGTTAAAAAAATAACTTGGATTTTTTTCATTTTAAAGAAAATAATGTCTGTTCTTGAAGTATCTTTTCATTTTTGCTTCTAGAGACTTCCCTGCTCTGCTTCTTGTCTTGCCTAAGCTGTGAATATCCTTCCAAAGCCTTATGTCAGAGCAAAGGGATGATCCTGTGGTGTCTTTGCTAGAATTGGTAACTGGCCCCTTGAGAAACCTTGCTGAATCAGAATTACAGAATGGTTTGGGTTGGAAGGGACCTTAAAGGTTGTGTTCCCATCCCCTGCTATGGGCAGGGACAACTTCCACTATCCCAGGTGGCTCCAAGCCCCATCCAGCCTGGCCTTGGACATTTCCAGGGATCCAGGGCAGCCACAGCTTCTCTGGGCACCCTGTGCCAGGGCCTGCCCACCCTCGCATGGAAGAATTTTTTCCTAATGCTAATCTCTGCATGTTCTCTGTCAGCTTGGAGTGATTCCCCCTTGTTCAGTCTCTCCATTTTTCTTGTAGCTCCTTAAGGTATTGGAAGGCCACAGTTAGATCACTCCAGAGCCTTTTCTTTTCCTAAGCTCAGTTTTTCTCTTTTATTTACAAAGCTGATGTGTACAGGTACTGAAACCAAAACAAGTTCACTTTTAGTGCAGTACATGATTTTACAGCAAAACAGAAAAAGTTACCTACCCAGCCCTGAACCCAGGTCTGAATGCCTGAGGAAAAAAGTCTGGAGAATGATTTGGGTAGAAGGATGCATTCATACAAGAAATTGCTAAACATCAGCAAAGCCACGTTGGTGACAAGGATGTGAAATAGGTTAGAAAAATTAGATGGAGTCCTTCCTCAGTAATGATCATGTCATCAAAGGAAGTCATATTTCACCAGGTGACAAAGAAAAGTAACAATGACAGAAACTGCCACAAAAGCAGCTGTGAGATGAACTGGCAGGCAGCTGGGCAGAGTTCAATCAACAAAACTTATTTCTTTAAATCACTTGATTCTCCAGAATTTGCTCTGATCCTTCAGCAAATTTTGCAGCCACAGGTCAGCTTGGCTCCAGTATTGTGTGAGGTTCAAAGAGACATTTAAAGCCCTTCTCTTACCTGGAGCTATGCTGGCAAGACGAGCAGGTTGACCTCAGTGCAAGGAGAAATATTCCTCTGCCAGGGAGGCACAAGGAGAAACAGAGCTATGAAATTCCAGAATTAAAAGCCAAAAGTCAAGCTGAAGTCAGGGTGGCAGGATCTGCCCAGATTTTGTTTGTATAAGTAATACTTTTAGAGGGATGAAGTCCCCAAGCAATGCTTTCTGTCCCCTCTACAGCTTAATTTGCACAGCAAGGCCAATGGTAGGAAATGCTTTTCCAATGCTTAGGGCCTATAACAATATGGGACATATATAAAAAAGAAGTGGGATTTTGACCATAAATACCAGCAATTATTTTTAAAGATTTTTAGAGTTTTAAAGACTTTTGGGAGTTCTTCACCAGTTGTCCCCAAACAACCTTGTCTCGAGGAGTGTCTCATTTGAGTCTCCCTGGAGAAAAAGAGGCTCCTGAGACAACTCAGTGGATCATTACTGGGAGAATAACAAATTAACAGCACTGATGAGCCTCTGAAACCACTGGCAAATGAGCTGAGCAAGCAACAAATCCTGAATTCATCTTTGTGAGGACTAAGCTTTGGATGCATTAGGAAGATGTGTAGTTCCCAACTGCTTGTATCTGTACCTTAATGGAGATCTTCACTTCCCAGAAGCCCCTCCAAGGAGCTCAGAAATACACCCTGCCCTCTGTGAGACTCTCTACTTCCCTTGATAAGTATGCAAACACATTTTATTATGAGCCTAATATGCCAGCTAAAAGGAGAAATTGATAGTCTGCCATATAAAGAGATCTGAGATATGGTTGAAAAAGGGCAAACTTGCAAGAAATAAAATCCATCTTGTGTTGCAATACGAGGAGATCACTTTATCTGTTCATCTTTTATTGGAATAAAAGGGCATGTGTAGGTATTGAATTAGCTGCGTGACATGTCACAGGCTGAGCTCGAAGCATAAAAAGAAAGATTTTGATCAAATGCACACTTGCCTCAAGATGTGAAAGGGATGATATGAAGAAGCAATTTTGCAAATTTAAGCAAAATTGGTTTAGAGCAGATTTTGACAGCAAATAGAGACAGAAAATGTGACAATCTCACACCCTCACCAGCCAACCAGCCCACAGCAAACCCAAGTGCAGGGTGTTGTCACAGCTGGTCCCTTCCCTCCTGCAGCCCAGGAACTGACCCAGGGCACTCAGCAATCACTGCTGGAGCCAGGGCAGCTCTTTGGCTGGCTCCAGCCTCAGAGAAAGGGAGAAGGGAGCTGGGGACAGGGAGCCCAAGTGGGTTCTTTTGCTTGAGGGGTGACTCCTGGTCCTGTCTGGCTTTTGAACCTAATCCCAGGGGATCTGGGAGAAGGTGATGCTCCTAATCCAGGAGAGGTGCAATAGTCTCATGTTCAGCTCCTGACAGGCTGAATTTCTCCTTCAGGTGCTGAAAGTCAAGGAGGAAAGTCGAATCCATTTCTCTATAGATTCTCAGTCTGCCTAATTGCAGACTTCCTCACAAGTGCCATGCTCATGGAGGACTCAGAAGACATTAAGCTATTTTTACTCTACATTTAACTCTTCTGAGCCAGTAACAACTGAGAAGTTGTGATTAGTGCTGCGAGTTCTCCTGTAAAACAGTTATCCAGTGAATCACTCTTCACTGACAGGGCTCTGCCCACCTTCCCACCAGCCTCACCAGGTGATAGCCTACTATTAAAACTCCTCCAGGAGGCAATTATTTCATAGAGACAATCCTTTTCTTCCTCTCCTGCCTGGTAGGGAGCTGCTCTGCTCAGCTCCATGGCAAACAGCAGCTGCTGGTGGAGGTGACCCTCCCAGCCAGGGTATCCTCACAGATGGGGCTTCAACTGCTCACACACCAGAGAGCCACAGGGAAAGGTCCTGCTGGCTCCAGGGGGCTGATAAGGATGGAAATAAATAAATCTTACCCCAGGTTCCTGGAGATTTACTGTCCAGGACATGCAGGGGGATCTAAAGTCGTGGTTCTGGTTTGTGAAATTATCCCCATGAGCACAAATGCCCTTGCTTTAGCCACCTCCAAGATCAGGAGGTGATGTCCCCAAAATGAAAACTGGCTTCCCTCCAGTGTCTGGTGCATACAGCACTCCTGTCCCCCATCCTCTCCTAAAATCAATGCACAGCAATGCAAAATCAATCAGATTTCAATCAATCAGCACTCTGCAGGGGGTCTCCTGTGCTGTGTTTCATCAGGAGGAGGAGGCAGGAGCAGATCCAGACCTGCTGCAGCACCTTGTCCTGCTGTCCCAGGGATGGGCTGGCCTGGGCTGAGCAGGAACACTGCTATTGATCATGGGCAGGAGAGGAGCTGACAACAATAATCATCATCATTCTAATTGCTTTATTTGATCACACAGACAGAGCCCAGAATGTGCCCATAATAACAGGAGCACCCTGCGAGCATCTTTGATTTTCTCTTCATGAAATCACACGTTTGGCTGTTGTTTCTGAAAAAACATGGGATGAGGATCATTACAAGGCAAATTAGGTTTGAATGTTGCCAGTTTGTGGAGAGAGGATGGAGACACAGCCTCAGTGAGCTCCTGTTCAGCCCAGAATCTGGAGTCAGTGGCAGAGTTCCACGTCTGAGCCCAGTCCTGCCTTCCTGACTGCTCAGACCTGTGTCTGTGCCAGAATGCAGGAGTTTCTGATTTTTGCCACATCCCAGCTGACTGGGAGCTAAATAACAGGCTGGCTTCAGATACCACCACCAACGTGTTTTTATATTTCCATTAAGATTAGTCTTGACAATCCTGGAGATCTTTGCCAACCTTAATGATCCCATGATTCTATGCCACCATCTAAATCAAAAGGAGTGGAGAAACCACGGGGCCAAAATCCACTCCCTTCCTCTAACTCAGTGCACTTGTGTCTTACTGTCTCAAGCGAATTATTACAGCTTGTGTTTATGTGGCTTTTTTTGCCAACCTATAAAATAGCAGCAAATCCTCATGTTTGGCTTTGGCACTGAGCAAACATCTCAAACAAACCTCTCTTGAAACTCCTTGGATCCTGCAGCCTGTGGATTTGTCCTCCAGGGTGCCATGACAGTGAGGGTTGGTCCCAAAAGGATTAAATGACTTTAAGTGGTTTTTCCATTACTCCAACAGCAAACCCCATTCATGGGTGTAATTTGTAGCCTGGCACAGATGAATGAAATTAAATTTGTTTGATGATATCCAGAGAGATGTTTTTGTTTTGGAATAAATTAAGATAGAGGGTTAGAGGTGCAGGTTGCAATAAACCTGCAGGAAACCTGCTCAGAGCTGCCATTCCTGGAGCCTGGCTGAGCACCTGCAGTGCAACAAGGCAGATCATTATGGATGGGATGCAGAATATGGGTAAATATTTTACACAACGGCATTTGGCCAGCACGTGTGGATTTGAGCCCACAAGAGAAGCAGCAGCCTTTTCTTTCCTTCCCCACTTCTTCCCACTGGGGATTTTCCTTCACAGAAAAAAGACATAAATCCCGAGGTTTAGAATCAGTTCTGAGTGTGGAGTGAGAGGATGTTGGATGTTAAATGTTTAAATTAAACACAGCAATTCTGCTATTCAGACAGAAACCCACTCCCTTGGGAGGCTTCCTCGTAGGTGTGTTTGATGGGACCAGCTTTGCAGCAGCCAAAATCAATGCTGAGGCTGCTGTAGCACAACCACAGGGCTGAAGCAGGAGAATGTTGGCTCAAGGGTTTTGTTGTGGGCTCCCAGTTCAGCCTGTGATTAGGGGATATGCATCCCAGAAACTCCAAGGCAGCTTCTTAGTTAAGGATTAAAATTTTCCAAAGTGCTTTGCTATAATTGCATGCTTTCCCTTAAATTAAATGCTTGAATAATTCTAGAAATTGGCTAGAACTAGAAAATGCTTCACCTCTAACTATAATTTGCTAGGAAACAGGTAAAAAAAGGGAGAGCTCAAGCAAGAATAAGCAGCACAAGTATAAAGAGGTTTGGGAGAAAGGAATGAAAGAGTGAATATGTATCAGCAATAACTTACATTTGTGTTACTGTCACAGAGCCCTGAAAATAAAATCCACGAACAAACAGGGATAAATATTAAACCAGCATTTATGTTCACTTTCACTTCAACAGTGCAAATACTTAAACACATTAAAAAAGATTTAGATTTTCAAGGTACTCAGAGGTTTTTTAGGCACTGTCAAATTTGATTCAAGTCGATAAAGAAGTCTGAATACTCTGTATAAATATGCAGCTTGGTAAGCCTTCTGCCCAGCCCAAAAAGCAAGATATTTTTAAACAGCAGGCTAGAAATGGGATCCATACATCCTCCTCATGATTTCTCTAGAGATTTGGGCAAAAAAGAGAATCTGCATGGGAGTGTGCAGGGGGTTTTAACCTGTGCTGAAGCAGAGGTGGGAGAACACAGCCCTCCCCAGCAGACAAAACACCTTTTCCTTGCAGGATGCTGGAGAAGAGGAGGCAGGGAGCAGCCAGGTCCAGCCAAAGCCCTCACTCCAATCTGACACTTTTCTGTGTTGATGCATTTGACAGTTCAAGTGTGACCTGGGGCTGGAGGCTCAGCAGCTGCTAAAAGACTTGTGATGTTGAGACTGCCCAGCTGGAGAGTGCTGTGTGACCATGGACTCCAGCCCCCAGAGCTGCCCAGCTTTGTCCTGTGGCTGACAGAGATGAAACCCCAGGGGGAGATACCCAGGGCAGGAGCAGGCATCACCCCCTCCCAGAGCAAGAAAGGACAGCTTCCTATTTGAAAATCAGATAAATTTAACCAATACAGGACTTTGCAGCATAAAAGGGGTCCTGGGAGGCTGCAAGGTGCTGTGTGCTTGGGCAGCCCCAGCACAGGGAAAAATCCACCTCCACTGGGGCTTTGGCCACTGATTCTGGAGCAGGGAGGAAGTGACAGCATCAGGATTGACCAGGGTGTTGATTGACCATGGATGATGATGCTCTGTAATTTTCAGACTTGCAAACTTGGAACTTTGTTTGACTCGTGTCTAAGAGGAACATATGATTATTGCAGCATTTGGACCCAAGATTCAGCAAAAAAACAAAAGCAGCATATGAGGTAACATATGGTAAATATGTATTTAGAAAGTAGACAAACTCATCTGGGTCAAGATTTAATCAGATAATGTTTGGTTTAGACTCAGCACTAATGCTGCTTTGGAAGCATATTTCATTTGGAATCAGTATTTAAAATTCTGTTACAGGCAAATGAAAATAAAAACTAAGAGAAAAAAGAGTGGCAAATTCATGGCATGGCAAATTTCTATTTCTTTGGAAACCAGAAGATCAAGTCTAATTAATCCATACTCACCCACTTTCCTTACACTTCTGGTACAAAGGGCTAGCCTCGGTGTATAAAGCAGTTAATTACTCATTTCCTTTTGGTTTTCTGAACTTTATTTATTAATTCCCAAATTCCAGTTAGACCTATAAATACCATCTTAGACTCTGAAGAAGTTCCTGAAAGAAGAAAAAAAGAAAGCTCTGACAATGCTGGAACTCCTTTGTGTTTTAATGAAAGTCCTTCTGGTTCAAGAGGTCCTGCAGGTTTTTAGGCAAAATATTTTCCCCCAAAGTCAATGAATCACAAAACATAGTCAGTGCTGTCATGGCTTGGGGTAATCTTTTAAGAGTTTTTCCAGTACCTTTATAATTTCCCAATTCCATCATGATGTGACCTTTGACAGGCTCCATAAGTTTATGTTGTTCCAGCGTATGAATATGTCACATTCAGACTTCTCTTACTGGGGTGGAGACAATGGAGTAACACCAGGATCTGTAGGCTGGGAGAAAGATCAAGAATCCATCCAGTGTCTTTTCCTCAGCCAAATGGTTAAAGCTTCAAGCCATGAATAACACAAGATAGGTGGGAAATCAACATGAGCATGCACGAGACTCATCGTACAGAAAATTTCCTATGAATCCTGATGGATAGAGTGGTCCAGCTCTGTTCCCCATCACTTATTTCCCCACCAGACCATTGCATTGCACTTGTCCCACTGTGGAATCCCTGTGCCAAGCCAAATCCAGCCTCCAGCAGAGCCTGTCACACCTGCTTTCCATCACCTCCTGCTTGAAACTCTGCATGCCCTGGGACTTTTCATTGTTCTTCCACTTGATTAAATATTCACAAAATCCTCCATTTGGTACAGGGTTCCCTACCCAATCTGCACTAACAGGTATGAATTTATTCATGTAGAGAGAACTCAAGTGGGGACACAGTAAAAGCAGGGGAGAGAGCAGGCACTGTAGAACAAAGCCCAGGACAGGCGATTTCTGAGCAGACGTCTTTCTCTGAGAGTCGGGTTTAAGCTAGGATCAGGCATTTGGTGTGCTGGCTGAATTTCCTACATATTTATGACTCTACACATGAGAAAAGTTGTCAGCTTAGAGATGAGCTGAGAGCAGTTTGCTGCTCCCTCCCCGTTTAACAAAGGCACCAGGTGGCTGGCAGAGACGCTGGATTACTTCATTAGCAGCAAGCAGAGCAGAAGGCTGGCTGTGAACAAGCAGTGCTGAAGGAAGCCAAGCAGATGAAGCTGCAGGATGGAGCCCCTCCAAGTGCTGATAGGAGAAGGGAAGATGGGCCAAGCTGGTGAGAAAACCCTGTCACCCCTCTGTCACATCTGTGGCACCATCTCCTGTCGCCACACGCTCTGCCTCAGCCCCTGCGCTATCCTTCCCAGCAAGGGCTGCTGTCCATGGGACAGGGATTGCAGCAGCCCCCCTGGGAGCCATAAACCACTCAAACACATGGCTCTGCTCCTCCACATCTGCTGGGATAACTGCTGCCTCCCTTCTCACACGAGATGCCCAGCAGAGACGGAGATGTGAGGTGGAGCTCCGTGGGTACCGATGGCTTTGGAGGGAATTGTTCCACTCTCCTGGTTTTTGGACCATCTCTCCTAATTCCATCAGATTATGGTATTAGTGAGGGTAGGAGAGGCAATAAACTAATGCATCAGCCTTTCAGGCTCGAGGGGATTTGCTACCCTCCTTTTCCTTGTCTCACAGAGATGCAGCAGGGTTTGACATGGATACTGGGAACCAGCCCTGAGATTGTGTAGCTGGGAAACAAGGAGCTTCTCCTGGTCCCAGAATTAATTAAATAATGTGTCCCTCCATTTTAAAAAGGCACACAGAAATATCAGACTTCTGGGGCACTTGGAAATTCTGTTACCAACAGGTACTAAAAAAGCATATGGCTTGCTGCCTGCCAAGGACATCAGGGAAATGAGAAGGGAATATCTCCAATTTTAACTGAAGAGAGGACTCAGATAAAGGATCACAAAGCTCTCTGACAGGGCATGCTGCCCCTCAAGGTGCTGCAAATAGCCACAAGCCAATGATAGCAATTACTGGAATGTTTTCCCTTTCCTTCTTGGTGGAGACTCAACGAGCCCTGGCAGTACAAGTAATGTCATGCATTGTTATTAACAGCAGGGGAAATTCAAACACGGTTCTCAGGGCCTCACTTGTGCTGAACACAAGACAATCTTTCCCAAAGCAATTGCAACCCCTGTGAGCTCCAGGGAAAACCTGAATTTATTCCACAATTTATCTGATTTTTTTTTCAAGTAAGGATTGCAGCAGGCAAGGTGTGACTGCCAAGCCTTTCCTTGGGGGGCAGTGGGGTGTCTCCCTCCCTCTGAGCCCCAGCTTAGCAGTGATCTTGTGCTGATCCCCCTGCCCTTCATGTGCTGTGCTCACCCTTCAGAGCTGGCACTGCAGACAGAGAAATCCTCTTTGGTGCCTCTAACTTTAATTAAAAGATCGCCTTTCAAACTCTCTGGGAGGAGCCCGGTGGTCCTTTCTGCTCTTCTCACAAACCAAATTAGCCATCAAGTCACAACTGGGAAATTTAGCATCCCGTTGCAAAGATGGTAATTAATCACCATTTAAAGGACTCTCTGGTTCACCCAGGACAGCAGCATTGAGGGGAAGGAAAAACCTGAGGAGCTGTGAATGGAGATCTTAATACGTCATTGTCAAGTGAATGAAGCCTTGAGAACAGGTTTGCAGACTTGAAACACAAATAGAAAAAGGTGGGAAAAGAGGAAAGCTACATCTTCATCATGACAGTCAAGTTCTGCTGCTGGTTTGAACTGGCATGATCAAAAGGAGGAAAGTCTGGTAATATTCTTGCATTATAATCCATGTAATTGTGGTTTTGGAGCAGGTCACCTTGAAAGTCTCTATTGAAGTGTTCAAGGACCAGGTGAGCTGGCTTTGAGTGTGATCATGGTGTAGTCAGTACATCTTTCAAAAACTCTCTGTTACTCTCCTCCTGCCCATGTGCCACCAACCCCAAGGTCCCACCCATGAAGACTTGTCACACCAGGTGAGCAAGGGCCCTTCCCAGCTGTGGAGAGGAGTGAAACCAGCAGCCTGTGCTTGGCAGGAATAACACAGGGAGAGCAGGACTGCTAACAAACACAGCAAAATGAGTAGCTGAAGCCACAGGGACCATTTCATAATGCCTCTGGAAATGTGAAGCTGCTCGCCAGTTTTCCCTCTCTGCTATTTCACAATACTGGCTGATTAAATTTTGCTGTCTGGTATTGAGTCTAAATAACAATGAATAACTTATGAGGAGCTCTTCTAACGAGGCACACTGTGTTCCTGCGATTCACTCAGTGTTGGGATTGTTGCTCACCAGACCCAGGGGACCCAGCCAGGTCCTCTGCCCATTTTCCACACATCTGGACAACAGCTGGTGAGTATCTGTAGCTGCCACACCAGTGTCACCCACAGCTGCCACTCCAGCACCTACAGCTGGCTCCCAGCTATGTCAGGCCATGGATTGGGACCTCAGTCTTTGCTCCCACATTTCTGGGCACCATGGCCAGCTCAGGAGATGAGTTAACTGGAGAAGTGTCCAGGGAGAATACAAAACCAAAATCCCACCAGCCTCCCTGGAAGCATTCAGCCTGTCCCACCAGCTCTTTCTTCTTACCCAGCTCCTGTTAGGTTTTTACTTTCTGCTGAAGGCAAGTCTCCACCACAGTGAAGTGCTGGACGAGATACTTTAAAATACTTTGAAACCTGCAACGGGTTTTAGCTGCCCCAAGCCCCCATTTCTAGTGGTGGGGATTTGCACCCAGAAGTGGTGCAATATATCCATTTGCTTTGCTTAGTTGAGGCAGCAGGAACTCCACCACCCCTCGCTCTGCTCTGCCCTGGGTAGGGGTGATGCTTAAACCAATCCACTTCGATACAAACGGTGTAAAATACATTACAAAGGCAGCTCTGAATTCCCCAGGCTGAAATGCACTTAAGCAGCAGCTTTTGTGCAGCTTTAGCTCTGCTGCTCCACGATCAGACAGGGGGTGCAAAGTGCCTGTCTCTGCTCCAGACTGGGAGGCAGCAATTTCTCTGCCCAAGTGCTGTGAGTGCATCCGAAATGCATGAGGAGCTGTTTAAGCACCAGTTGCCAGAGCCTGCCAAACAAGAGATAGATTTGCCTTCTACATTCAAGTGAATTTTTATTTTTGTCAATCTTGCCACTCTTATAACATGTCCCCCTGTGAAATGTGTTGAGCTGAGATAACAGGGCGTAACGCATCCGCAGGGATTTGCAGTGGCAAGAAAACAATCTTGATATTCACGGTGAAGAATGTCAAGTAGTTTTATAGTATCAAATGATGGTGGTTTTTACATTCTGTCTGTGGAGAGTAAGCTGTGGAAGAAGCTAGACTGTGTGAATTTATGTGTGTGTGTGTGTGTGTATTTACTGCAACCACTGATCAGAACAAGCAAGCAATGAGGAATCTCAAACAAACCTCATTGTTTCCCCTACACACCCCAGGACCTCTTCTCTTGCTGTGTTTTCTTTTCCTCTTCTAATTACAGCGATGCTATTACCCAAATTAGCAGCTGAGAGCACACAGAAAACCTTTTCAGGACAGGTGTGATGGCAGTGAGACAAATGCCATTGACACCTGCCAAGATGCTGTCCCAGGCAGGAGGAGAAAACACACTGGATTTGGGGAGTCCCCTCTGTTCTCTGCAGCTACAGGATCCCCCAAATAGGTGATTCTTTGTTTATTTAGCCTCTGTGGATCACAATCTAACTGCAGCTGAGAGTTCAGGGCACCTCTGAAGAGCCCATGTGTGGGGAAGGCAGTCAGAGGAAGGTTTGCCCTCTAAAGGGAATTAATTAGGAGAAAAGCAGCTGGTGGACATGGGATAAACAAGAACTTAAAGGTATAAATGAGTAATTATAAGATAAGAATATTTCTCTCTCAGCTCCTGGTTCCACCATGTGTTTTTGCTATCTGCCCTCTTCTCCAGCAGGAATGGTTCTTAAAAAAACCTGAGTTAGTGAAATGAAGCCTATTTTCCAAACATGAACTGCTGGCTGGGAAGTATGATTTGTGTTAACACTGTCTCCCTCAAGTGATTTTCTAAAATGTCAAGTAAAACTTCTTAGCTCTGGGAAGATTTGTGCAGAAATTTCAGTTTAGGAGCAGGCCAGAGGTGGGGCTGAGCACCAAGACCCTGCAGGGGTTGTGGTCACCTGGATTGCTCAGGTGCTGAGCAAGATGTGAGATCCACCCCTCCTTGGGTTTTAACTCAGACCTAAAGCTCCTAAAATTAGATGTTTGCACCAAAGTTTGCATGAGCTTAAAACTGAACCTGTCAAGGTTTAGCAGCACTTGGGTCTGGTACAGAGTTTTACGTTAATCTGCCGTGGTATTCACGTTATATTGAGTCAAAATTTAACTTTTTTTTTTTCATTGTCTTTTCCAAGATATTTTCCAGTCTGTTTAATGTCATTACCCAGGTATGTAATACCTAATCAGCCAGCAGGAGGATGCAGCTCTGGACTCTGTGTACTGTCAGGAGGCTGCACAGGGTGAATTTCCCCAGACACCCATGGCTGCACAGCGTCACTCCTGGTGTGTGGGAGAAAGGAAAAGCTCCAGGCACTGAGGTGGGGAATGCTGTGGAGCAGAGAGGGAAGGGAAGCCCCTAAAATTACACTTGTCAGGCAAAAGGTCAGCAGGAGTGATCTGTCCCTGGTGCCTCCTTAACCACCTGCTCCCAGCGACACCCTTCAACGGGCTGCAGGTAGCAAAGGATGGATTTCCACTATTCCTGCAGCTGTTTAGGGGTTTTAATTACACCTGGCACATCAAGAGAAGCCTAAATCAAAGCACTTGGCACGGGGGAGGTTAAATGTTGCTCTTTTCAGACTACACATTGTTTTTGGTTCTATCTCTATAAACAGAATATTACAGAAGCAAATGTGGCAAAGCTCAGTGAGCGCCTCCTCCTTAATCCACCTCAGCATTTGCCTGCTCTCAGTTGGTTTCTGCAGTAATCACATTTCCTTTATCTTTAATTCATGACCTGATCTTTCATTTAAAGTGTTTCTTTCTTCCTCTAGCCCTGTGTATGCACATTCCTGCTCATGGCTCTTGCAATCCACAACGTAACCTAATGCCAGAGGGGAAGTGAGGTGAATTTTCACAGTGTGGAACTTCTGAAGGAGGCTGACATTTGAGGAAGGATTCAGGTGCCTGAACACACGTCATGAGCTGCTTTGGAACCCCCCAGGGTAGCTGAGGCATCCCCAGAAGGGCTGGAAGATGTCACAGGAAACCTTTGGGAGGTCACATCCTCGTGGGGACCGTGGCCCCAAGGCTGGCTTAATAGAGCAGACAGAAAATCAGAGTGTCACAGCAATTATTCCTGATGTGGAGACACTCCAGGGGATGATGGAAACCTCCTCTCTGGCTTATTTTATTCAGGGATTTTGAGGAGAAAGGGGTGAGAGCTTTTAGCCTTTGCAGTGTGCCTGGGGAGGGTTGTCCCACATTTTGGGCCACAAGGGGACCCAGGGACTCTGGCCCTGCAGCCCTGGAGGGTATAAAATGCTCAGATCTGCCTTTAATCTACTGACAGGATTTGTACAAGAATTCTGTGAAATCTGGTAACTAAAGCTCTCAAGAGGTAAAGGATTTGCTGTGATCCTGGGTGGAATAAGCTAAAATGTTATTTCTTTCAAAACCTAATCTTGCATAGATGTGGGTAAAACCCCCCAAATCCACAGAAACTCTATTTTAGGCTGAAAACATGCAAAAATATATGTTTTAAAAGAACTGGACACCAGGTATAGGATGGGTGCTTTTTCCTGAGGTACAGAGCCATAAAAGGAGTTTATTTTAATAAATGTGGGATCACTTCCTTGCATGGTGGCTGTGGAGGGGTGGCAGGAGGGGATGTGGGTGGGAGAGACCCCCAGGGCAGCTGTTTGGAGGAGGAGGGTTAAAAAATCACCTCCCAAAGCTGCTGCCCCTCTGTGCCATTTCCTCCTGCACTAAAGGACTCCTTATCCAGGTTTCCCTGGGCTGTGTCACTTTGGAAATGGGAAGCCAGAAGGATAGAAGAATAAACCTTAAAATCTTGCACCTGCCTCCTGGCACAGGGTAGTGTTTGTGATGGGATCTTCCCTTAACATCTTGAGCCTTTGGGTGCTTTGTCCTGCTGAAATGAGAAGTGTGGGCGATGCCAGGCGGGCGTTGGAGAGGAGACGAGCAACATGAAAGGAAAATAATAAACAAATGCCAAGCTAAATGAGCAGCAGCAGTCTGGGAAGTGAGTCCATTGAGCAGTTTATCTGAGTCACATCACAACGTGCCCAGCTCATTCCCACTGCTTCCCCCCAGGAGCCCACGAACACAAAAATAATTCTGTAAATACAGTTATTTGCTTCTTGGAAGTGCCTTTTTCTCCCCTGAAACAAACAGAAATAAAATTCCACAATGACTCTATAGGAAGTGAGCATGAAACTCAATTGGTTGCATTAATCTGCTTTGCAATTTTTTTTTTTTTAATTGTGCATTCCTGAAGAATAAACCCATTTTTCCCAGCTGGAGAGCGGCTGTCCTTGAGCAGAAGCCACAGCACACACAGCCTGTGCTGCTCCTTTGTCACTGTCCTGGTGTGACCCGGATTCACAGGGGATTTGTCATCACTCTGGGGAATGAGACCAAACTCGGCCAGGGAATGCAGAGGCTGCTCCACATTTAGGGAGGTTTAGTAGCCCTGGCCTCACCCTGGGCTTTTATTCACCCTGGATGGGCTCAGATGGACTGTGTGTAACTTGTAGACTGATTTCTGCTGCTGGGGAAAATTGGGCCAAGTAAGTACAACTGAGAAAAAAACCTGGGAAAGAGTTTTTCCTCTGGGAAACAGGGCAAAGCTGTCTGAAAAAACTGCCTCTTGGTAAGTTCCCTAAGAAAATCTGGAGCTCTTAATATTTTTATAACTTCTTTTATCCCTCTGGTAGGAAAAGCAAAAGGGAAAATACGACCAGAATTTGGATTTGGTTGCTTACAAAAGGAATAATTTGATGGTCTAAATTTAATTCTGTTCCTACACCCAGATCAGCTGCTGGAGCCTGGGAAATCCTTCTGGTCACTGTGTCTGGCAAGAGACATAAAACATCTCACATTTATCCTTTTAGGAACTGAAAATTCCTGGTATAAGCAAAAATAAATATACAGATATTTATGAAACTGAAGGGAAAAAAGAAAGGGAAAAAAATAAAAAGAAAGAAGACCTGCAAAATGAAAATTTAGAGGTCTGATTCATTCAATGGAAACAAGTTGTATAGTTCCAGCTTTTCAGGTCGCTGAAGCCCCATTTAATTTTTCTTTTCTATGCAGAATGTAAAGTCCTGTTGTCATGTTTTGGGGTAGGAAAGAAAATACGTTATTGTTATGAGATTGAAAAAAAAAAAAGAACCTCTCTGCCTTTCACTGTTAACGAGGCACAAAACAAAACAAAACCTTCACTGTGCAAAACCCTCTCCTGTTCTGTACTCGGAGGTTTTCCCCATCTCCTCCCTTTCCTCTCATCACTAACAGCCCTGTGAAAATGCGGAGTACTTCACAAAGGCAGCGAGGAGATGTCGCCTCCGAGATAACACAACACATTTCCAGCTCGGGCAAAGAGGCACCGGCGGCTCCGCAGCTCCGCTAATGAGAGCAACCTTGCGCTTAGCGGGAATGTTAATCAATGAGACACACGGAGTATTAATGGTGTTCTTTTGCCTAATTAGATTAGCAGAACACGAGTAGAGGCAGCTCGTTTTTTCCCCCACAGCTCTCCGGGGTGTGCTCCCGGGGAGCAGTGCCCATCTGGCTGCGGGATGTCCCGGAGGGATGCGGGATGCTCCGGAAGGATGCAGGATGTTCCCCGGGAGGGGGAGCAGCTGCCTGTGCTCACACCCCTGTGCTCACACCCCTGTGCTCACAGACCCTGTGCCCATCCTAAAAACGGGCAGGACAGCAGAGTGGGAAGGTTTCTAGTTCTCCCCACAGCTTTTAAACACCTGGGGCTGGAGGTAGAGGTTTAGCAGCTCTCACCCCCCATCCCTGGAGCACATTGTCCCAGTGGAGCCCAGGGAGGAGCAGATGTTCTCCAGATGTTCTACAGTGCTCACAGGATCCACAAGGAATCTCAAACCCCACTGGGAGTTCCCAGGAACCTCCCCACGTGGAGCTACTGGGATGTCCAGGATAGCAAAATAACAGAGCTATGGAAAAATGAGAGGAGCCTTATCTCTGAGAGAAGAGCATCAGAAGATTTAGAGCAAGACAAGAAGCAGATAAGGTGCTAGGAACACTCAAAAGTCCACTGACATACAAAGTGTGATAAAAACACTGATAAATTGGGCCTTCATCAGTTTTCCTCCCAGTTATCTGATTTATGCAGATGCAGGTAACACACTGCTGAGGGCCCAGCTCCCAGCACAGAGAAAATGAAAGACACTGCAGTGCCTTAATGAGGGAATATTCTTAGAGCAGATCCAAGTGAAGTCTTAAAAGGATTGCACAAATGATCTTCCCAGATTGCTGGTGGGGATTTGGGAATCATCACTTTTTAAAAAGAAAATTGGAAAAAAAAACATGAAAGAAAGGTTTTAAATATTATTAAAGAGAGATGAACCACACCTCAGAAGGCCCCTGACTGGGTTTCTTCAGCAGCTTGGGCTGTCTCTCAGGAGAAGCACAGGGACCAGCAAATTTTTGATAAGTTAGATGGACAACCCTCAATGTTAAAAAAGCAAAAATCCATCCCCCTTTTTTTTTTTTTTTTTGGTGCATCAAGCTCAACCTTACCAATTTTTTCTTCCACACAGAAAGAACCCAAAACTTCGTGGCTGCATCTCCCAAGACAAATCCTCAGCCAATCCCTTCTTAGGA
>WBND01000872.1:242456-318777 GCA_013398595.1 Tychaedon coryphoeus
ATAGCTGGAATTGGCACAGGGTGCCCAGAGCAGCTGTGGCTGCCCCTGGATCCCTGAAAGTGTCCAAGGCCAGGTTGGAGAGGGCTGGGAGCAGCCTGGGACAGTGGAAGGTGTCCCTGCCCATTTTGGAACAAGATGATCTTTGAGGTCCCTTCCAACCCAAACCATTCCATGGTTCCATGATTCTATGAACTACAGGGCAGATTCTATTTGCAATGCCACAGAGGCTTGGAGAGCTCAGGATTTTCAATTCTTCCCCCTCCTGATGTGCAAGGCTGCATCTGTGATTTCATCAGCTTCCAGAGCATTGCTCCACTTGGAACAGACTTTGTATTTTTAAATCAGAAAGTCAGAATAGTAAGAGATCACATTTTTCACATTAGTTTGAAGCAGGGCACATTAGTATGTTGAACACTCATGTCTGGAGCTACAGTTTCTATAGTTACTCGTGCACCAGTGTTTCACTGAACTACTGCAATATTCATTTTACAGCAGCTCTGCTTCCAACTTACTAGAAGGAGAGGTTTGTGAAAGAATTTTTGGTGGGTTCATCCCTTTGTATGCACTTTTAGGAGGTTTCTCAGGATGCTCTTAACTGGCAGAGTGTTACTTGGTAATGAAGCAGGCGAGATGTAACACCATGGAAAATTCTAATTTAATGTGAGATTCATTCTTCTGTGCATCTCTAGGAAATTGGACAGCTGGTCCCTGGCTGGAGAAGACATGCAGTACCTCATTAGAAGGAACAGAGTGGTCTCATTTCCCTCTTCTAAAATTGCTGCTTGTAGGTCAATATGAAAAACTTGAGAGAAGACAAGAAAATTCTGGCATTTATTCTGTTCCAGAGAAAATTATTTGGCCACAGAAAATGCCAGCACATTCTGCTTCCTCAAATTCCCTGTAACTGTGTGATGGAAACCCAGCTCTGCTCCCATGGCAGGGCCACAGCCACCCCTCACACCTCCTGGCCACCCTCACATTTGCTGGGTTGAGGTTGCCCTGGCTGGTAAAACATACACATTTCCCTTAACCTACCACTCCTCTTTTCTTCTGTTTGATTTTAAAGCAATTTAGATAAATTATTAATTATGAGCCTGACCCAGAGACCACTGGGCTCAGCATAAGTTTTACAATGGAGTTCCACCTGGGATTATTCCTGTGCTCCAAACCAAAAACATCCTTTTAACTTCAGGAGAACACAGGCAGGCTTGTCTCAGAGTGAGGTGAAAGGATCAGCCTGATAGCAACCCCAGTTATAACATCTGAAGAAAGAAAATCAAAATATAAAACCTGCCCTTTGAATGACAGCTCAGAGCCTTCCATCCCTGCTTGGGAAGGGAGTGCTTTCAAATAAGAATTTAGCAGTTTTTGTAGAAACAATACAGCTGTTGTTTGGACCCACATCTGTTGCACAGCTTTCTGCTTACAAATTGTATATTCTTCCTGGAGTAATGTATCACTAGATTAAAAAAAGTTATTATTTATTTAATAAAACTATTAAAACAAAATTTAATAAAATTATTAAAATATTATTTAATAAAATTTTACTGTTGGACCTTACTTGGATCTCATAAAACCTACCTGTGGTTTTGCTGCTGCAAAGCTGCAATCCAGTGCCCTGACTGGATTTCTGTGCTTTGCACGGAGCCCAGGCAGCCGCTGGGAGCAGCACAGGGAGGTGCTGGCCATGGCACCGTGCTCCATTGCCATCTAGTGGCACCTTCCCAGTCCCACCTGGCCCTGCACAAAACCCTGACCCACGGCCACGAGCAGGGCTGATCCTTGGAAAAAGAAGGAATTCTTCCTTTGGCTGAAATCACATCACGCCAATCGCATTCTGTTTGGTTGGCTGGTGTTTCTTTTTCCTTCCTGTGCTGTATGAAGCTAAGTATGAAAAGTGAATTGTTGGTGTTTGCTCCCACTCCTGTCTCTGCAGGGATGGGGCAGGGAAGCCAAGGATGCAGCTGCTGGGCCAGGGAGCACCGAGGCTCTTCTGCACCCCAGGCGTAGGAGAGCCCGCGGCAGCAGGAGAAGGGTGGGAAGCTCTGCAGAACCATCTGCCTGTCACTCACAGCTTTTATTTACTGGCATTTTGAAACCTCCAGGAAGCTTCCAAAACAAACTCCTCAGCAGAGAGAAACTGCCTGGGACATTGCCCACAATAAATAACATCCAGTTCTTCCTGCAGTCATTTGTTTCATTTCCCCGTGGTTCTCCTCAGCACCAACCACGTTTTTTATTTTGCAGTCCCCAACAGCACAAATGGCCCTGAGGAAACCACAGGTGACACAGAACTTTTGACCTTTATTTACCCAGAGCAGCTGACACAGAATTCTGACCTTTATTTACCCAGAGCAGGGCTGGCAGACACTCCATGGCTTGAGCAGGGTCTGTGGATGAAGAAGGGAAATTATTCTTCTTCCTCAAGCAAGCATAAATCACTTTTTGCCCTCAAAAGCAACAATCCTCTGTCACAGGAGGATTGGGTAAGTCAGCAGGAGACACCAACCCACAGGGCCTCAATGTCACCTGATGCCTGCAGCTCCTGTAGCCATGAGGGGCTTTATTAACACTACAAATGAAACACAAATCTGAGTTCCAACCTTCCTCCTTGGAAATCCCACGATGACCTTGCAGCAAATGGCACCATGGATTCAGCCCTGCCAAGAACTGCAGGGAAAGGGTGACAACTGATGAAAAACACACACACAAGTATCTCTGGAAGAGTGGATATATTTCTATGCTTTTACAGCAATGTAATACTTCACATCAGACTGGGAAACATACTTCCAAATATTTTAAGTTGTTTGTACACCTAAACAGCCTGTTTATTGGAATGTCATATTGCTGCTTTCTAAAATCCTTGAATTACCAGTCCCATAGCAATATAATAAATGCCCAGAATCCCAGGAGCTTTTGTTTAGCTCTGGAAACAACACACTCAGATAAAGGTCATTTTTTAAACACCAAAATTGCATTGCAATATCCATATATATATATATATATATATATATATATATATACACATACCCATATATATATATATATAAAGAAAAACTTCTACCTTCCATAAATACATCATACATAAAATATGCTCCCAAAATACATTCATGCATTTCCCCATCTAAGATCCCTGCTTGTTCCCAAAGTGTCTAGGCTGGGAAGGGCAAGGCCTGGAGGCAGGCTTGTGTTTGCAGGTGGCTCCAAACCCAGGTGGAGGTGTTGTTTGGGTTAAATCCTGCATCAGTGGGTCTAATCCTGCCTCCCCAGAAAAACAGAGCTCTCCTGCACACTGTGCCCCATCACAGCTGCACCATCTGCCCATCCACAAGCAGCCAAAAGCCACCATCCATCTTGCCCTTACCACTTTTAGTTTTTCCAGCAGTTCCCAGAGATAGAAACAGAATCATTGAAAGGTTTGGGTATGAAGGGACCTTAAAGATCATTTTGTTTCAATTCCCTGCTGTGGGCAGAGACACCTTCAGCTAGACCAGGTTGGTCAAGACCCCACCCAAGCTGGCACTGAGCACTTCCAGGGATGGGGCAGGGCATGCACAGTGTGTCCCAGCACTTGACAGGGGATGGAAACAAGGGCTTTGGAAGCAGGAAGGTCACCATGTGGCTTTGGTGGAAGGGGATCTGTGAATGGAAGAAGCTGCTTTCCTCCTGAATATCAACCACACTCCCAGCACCACCATCCCTGCCTGCAACGGGAACACTCTGAGAGTCAGCCCTTGCTAATGAAGGAAGCAAATGCCCATCCTGTGTCCATTTCTGAAAGCATAAATACACAAAATATACAAAAACATCTGCAAAGTAATTCTGAGTTGGAGCTGGCAGGAAGCAAGCACCAGCTCTGCAGCTCAGAAGGTGGTTCCACCATGCAGGACTCCAGGGCTGGCCACAGCCTCCCCTGGGCATGCACCTGCACCATGTGGCTTTGCCAACACTGGCACCAACCTGGCACTAACCTGGTCTGGTCTGCACTGACAGGGAAGCCAGACTCACACATGCTGCCCCAATCCCACTCCTGCCCCTCAGAAAGGGCCTGTTGGGTACTGCAAGAGCACATTCACAGGTCATTTTGGGAACCCTGCCCTCTCTCCTTGCAAGCAGGCCAGTTACAAACCAGCACCCCCTTCCACAAGGCAGACCCACCCCTCAGGCTACTGGTCTAGAGACAAACTGAATTCACCCCAACCTTTCCATTTACCCAAACCACTGTCTTTACAGAACAACTCAAGATAAACATTGCATAGATCTGTATCTCACGTCTTCCCACGCCCAGCAAACAGCAAGAAGTTCAAGTTTTGCACAGTACATTACAAAAGGCATCACTTTTAAACAACACAAATAAAAAAAATGAAGTGTCACCACGGTGTAAACCCTGCAATGGGTGAGGCAGTGAGTGTACAGTGCTTGGCAGCTCTGGGAATGGCTGCCTGTAGTGTACTGATGGATTTGCAAATCAAATCTCCTCTCCCAGTAACAAGAACTTGCATAATGAGAGAAGCTGCTCCTGGAACAGAGTGATTTGTGTGTCAGAGGGAGGAGGAGGACTCCTCCCAGGCTTGGAAGTCCCAACAGGAGTTTTGCTACAGTTGGCTTTACAATTGAGATATTCAATACAGTTGGCCCAGATCCTCTGGTGGTTTAAACCCCACATGCTCCATTGGAGTTACCAGTGAATACTTCCACGAGTGGAGAACGTGGTCCTGGCTTGTCACAGACACAGAATAAAGCCAGAGTAGCCCTTTCTTTAAATAAAATTAAATAACTGCACATGGCACCAGCACACAACTTTAAATGTGCTTCTGCCGTTAAGAAAATAGCAAAGCATACCAGTGGTTACTTAAATTATTTATCTTCAACTAAAAAATGAATAAAAATTTAAAATATTACTGCTGATTTAAAAACCCCTTGGGAGACTGCATAATGTCCTCTCATGGTATTTCTGAGGCTGAGGAAGTCACTTGCACGTGGACAGCACTATATATCCTCTTCAGCTGGCAGTGAAGGCTTGTGCTCCTGGAGGTCACTGGTGCCATTTTCGGATGCATCCGAGCTGCCAGGGGCTGACTCTGCAGGTGGGGGTTTGTAGAGTAAACAGGCCACTATGAAGAAGGTTGTCCCGAGCACCTGCAGCCATGGAGACACCCCATTACTGTCTGCTCTCCCCCAAAACCAGGGGCCCACCCCACACCTGCAACGAGCTCTGCTCACCAAGCTTTGGGGAGGAGGAGATGTTGGCCAGCCTGGGAAGCAGAGCAGCACACAGAGCCAGAGGGGGTAAAAATCTGAATTTAGCCAGCTCCATAGCAATGGGAATTTGGAAAAGTTCAGCCCCACACAAACACCTGGAGCACAGTGCTGCATGAGCCAACACTGCCTCAGCCTTTTGCTGGAAGGCTTTTGAAAACCTCTTTGTCAGAGCAGCTGCTAAACACTACTATCTAGGACAAGTGCTTGTTTGGGAGCAGTTAAAATGATGGTTTTCTGCTAATAAATAAAGCCCACAGCTCTAAGCTCTCTTATTTTCTAGCAGTGACTGGGGAATGGTTATTTACAGCCTGCCCACAATGCCATCCCTCACTCCAACTAATACACTGCACTTAGATATTTTACTCCATTTCTAGCAAAAATCACTTTGGTTGCTGTTGCAAGGAGATATTTCATATGGTGCAATAGAAGCTGTAAGCCTAGAGAATAATGGGAATTTAACAGAATGATGGTGACTGGAGCACCATTACCTGATGAGAAGCAAACGGGGTTTTTGCCTTCCCTGAGAAATTTCTTGTGTGAAAATTTAACTTTGTCTGGGGGTGGGCCAAATCAGGGCAACCCAATTTTGTAAAATTCCTTCTCAGAGCAAACCATTGTGTCCTAAAGACCTGCTTGCTTTACCAGGGAGTGGAGTTTAGCAGCAGCATCACCTTGTAGACCAGTCCAGCGACGAGGGTGTAGCGGCTCATGGCTGAGTTCTGGTAAACGTAGCAGGAGCCCTGCTCACCACACTGGTCCTGCCAGAGCAGGCAGGACTTATCAATCATGGATCCAAAGGCAATGGGGCCAGGGATGCCTCCTGTGGGCAGAGAGAGGGCACCTTCAGTTTGGGCAGCAGCCCTTGCAGGAAAGCACCAGGCTCTGCTGATACCATGATTAAGAGAACTCATCCTGCAGCATCCAGAGCCACCAGGCATCAAAAATATGCTGAATTTCAAGAGCTGGGAGTCCAGCAGGTCTTTTGGCCATCCTGACTTACATGTTGCACAAGAGCCAAAAGACACTCAACATCTCTGAGAGTTGAAGCCAAAAGTGCTTCAACACCTCTGCTCCTTTTCCTTAAAATAAGGGAACATTGGCAGGACACTGAACCTCTGTCACCTGTGATGTGTTACAGAACCCTCCATTCAGTCCATTCAGATTGCAAATCACAGTTTGCAAAGGGAATGAGGTTGTCCTGGATGACAGCAAATGAAAGAAAGCATCCTCCTTTCAGCAGTGTGTGTCCTACTCCCTTCTTTTCCAACCCAGTGTGTTTTATTGTTGGCTGGCAGCTTGGCACACTCCTCCCAGAACCACCAGACCATTCTGGTGTGCAAATTCCCTCTGCTCCATACCTAGTGTTCGTACCACAATCCACTGGATCCCGAGGGCAAAGGACCTCTGTCTGTCAGAGACACACCTGGGCAAAAAAAAAAGGGATTTGTTTAAAAACGCTGCCAGGCTGCACCTCCCTGCCTCACAACTCCAGGTCCCTCAGTCCAGCCCACCTGGGACCTCCATCCCCTCAGGAGATTTAGGATCACCCCAGTGCAATCCCCTCCACCCCTGCTGTAAAAGTGTGGATCCCATGTCAGAGCACAAAGCTTCCAATGCTGAAATTTCCTTTCCCAGCTAGACTGGGACAGGAATTACCCCTGCTGTCTCCACTAACTCAATGGTTCCTGTCACACCTTTCCCGTGCTTGATCCAGCAGGATAAAGCAGAGAGGAGGATACTGAGGCTTCTTGCAGTGCTGGCAGAGGATGAGGCCACCCTGTGCTTACCTCAGAGTGGCAGTCAGGGCAGGAATGCTGCTCAGGAAGGTGAAGAGGATGACCACAAACATGAAGCACAGGAGCAAGGGCTTTTTAACACAGGAGGAGGTGCATTTCCCTGCCTCTGCTTTGCCAAAGCCAGGCAGGAGGGCTTTGTCAATACAGCTACACTCGTGGTAGACCTGGGAAAGAAAGGCTGGTGGGGGCTCTGCTGAGAAGAGCGTGGTGACAGTCAAAGCTTTAAAAATAAGAAATCCAGGGAGGGCAGAAAGCAGCTGGTTAGACCCCCAGAAGGAAGTGGAAATCAAGCTGTATCTTTGACACACCTCTGTTTCCAAACAGGTCAATTCTGCCAGGCTGCTGAGTATCACCTCTACCCTTCCTAAGCCTGACTCCATGAGCAACAGGCAGGAAGGATAAGGAGGTGCATCGTGTTCATTCAACACCCAAAATGAGCACTAGGACAGAAACCAGGTGCTTACCAAGCTCCCTGCCTGCCTGGGTGGTTTTCCATGGATTTTGGCACAGTTTGACCCAGAATGAGGCAAAGATGATTGGATACAACAAGACAAGCAAAGCAGGGTGACCTCAGGGCACCTTCTGCCTTCATCTCACGTGGTACCTGAGAGCACCCACCCTGCCCTGGCTGATTGTACACTGATTTGCAGCAAAGCTCAAGCCTTCTGCAGAGCCAGTCAAATCACTGTTCATGCACAGTGCTTTCAGACCTACCTTCTTGCCATTCCTGAGGTTTTCAGACACCCTTTTGCAGCCAGCATGGCACGGGGAGTAGTACATGATGCCATCAGTGCCACAGACAGGGCTGTAGGTCTCCTGCAAACAGCCACACTGGGCATTGCAGGCTCCTGTCAGGTTGAGGTGCCCACCTGGCAAAGCACTGAGGGAACACAGGAGCAGTCAGTGAGCAGCACTTTACAGGACATGGGGAGAGGAGGGGGCAGTGGGAGCTGTGATGGAACCCCAGGGAGCATAAAGCCAGGCTTGGGAAAGCTTTCATCCCACATTATTTTAACCATGCCCTGGAGCTGTCTCTCCCACAGCCACCAAGGGGGTTTAAGTGACCAGCTCTTAGGGTGACACTTCCATTCAGAGAGGAGATTCCCACTTTTGGTCCAGTTTGTCCCACTGGATAGAGATGGGGGCTGCTGCAAAGGCAGCTGAAGAGTGGAGTATCTCCATTAAACTATTTCAAAAACTCCATCTCACTGCAAAACTTGGGATATCCATTTTCCATGTCTCACCCTTGATATCTGCCTGTAGGACTGACCAGACACCAACTTTCATTCCCAGCACATCCACACCTGACTGCCACCAGCACTGTGTATTTGAGTTATCCTTTTATTCTGACCAGAGCCCCTCAGGACAGACAGACAGACAGACAGACAGGGTGGTGGTTGTTACCTTCCATCATACATCTGGGTTACTCCTGCCATGGGCATGTTAGGGCAGTGGATAAAAAAAACAAAGATGGCCAGCAGACTGAACACTGTGCAAAGCAAACACAACTTGATGATTCCTGAACAGCGCAGTTTGAATTTATTCACCAGGAATCCTCCCAGGAATGTGCCTCCCCCTCCGGCTGGCACGACCAGATAACCTGAAAAAGAAGAGGAAAAAACCCACATGTGAGTTTAGAAATGTCTGCAAGGAGTTTTCAGGTTTGAATACATTAATTGCAGTGTATTTTGCATATAAATGACCCCTTGTTTCCTGTGTGGCTTCTTGGTGGGAGTTCAGTGGGTGGTCCTCTCTTAACAGCTTCAATGTGGCATGAGCCTGGTAAGACAGCTTTTCCTACCCAGAGATCTTAAAACTGACTCTTTGAGGAGCACATCATGAGTGCTGATGCTTGTTGGACACCATTCCTTGGTCTGTGTTATGGTGCTTACATGAGGATTTTCCCAGTTTCTGGAAGCTGATAACATAACCCCTCCAGCTCTGACATCCCTCCTCACAGGAAACGTTCAGCTGATGTTTCCTGGTGATGCACTAGGAGGAATTACAATTATTTTGCCTTCCTCTAGAGGGTAACAGATGGTTACAGAAGTGACACATTTCCTCCTGATGTTAGTAGATTCAGCTCTGGAAATGCACTGGGTGTAGGTGTGCTGACAGGAAATGATCCTATCTAACAGCTGAAGAGGATAACCAGTCCATAATTAAACTGCAAAACATCTGTCTCCATTCTAAACAAGCTAAAAGTGCTCTTCTATTTGTTGGCAAAATGAGAAAACATTGCAAAGACATGGTTTCCTTACCAAAAAAGGTGGCAGCTTCAGAGGCACTTAAACTAAACTGAGACTCCAGGAATTTGGGTCCAAACGTGGACATCCCAGCAATCAGGGTTGCTTCAGTTGCTCCTGCTAAGCAGAGGAAGATGAAGGTGGGGTTCTTCAGAAGTAGCAGCACTGATCTGGGAAGGACAAATATACTGGAATTGAATCACTGATTTAAGGCACATTTTGATTTCAGGTCTTCTAAGTCAAAAGGATCACATGTAAGATGAGGCAGCATCCCATCATTCTGCAATTTGAAAGGAAAAACACCAAAAGGGAGCTAATTGGGGTTTGAAAGAGCTTTTCCAGCCAGTGACACAAACAGTGTATGTGTGTGATACAACTCACACTAAGGGCACCCATGACTTCTACATGGATGATTTCAGCAGGAATTTTCCAACATTAGTGTCAGGCTGAGTACTTTCTCTTTTTAAATACTGAGAGGACATTACCAAATCTCCATAATTTCAAGGTTTTATTAGTGCCTGTTGGCAGATGTCTTGGGACTCCTGACTCAACCAGAAGCAAACTTGTGCTACATGCTCACATACACACGTTACTTGTGCACCAGCACTCTCAGAACAATAACAACCTCTGATAATCATGGATGTTTTGTAACTCAGGGGAAATACCAAGCAAGCCTTTCTATATGGAGGAAACACCTCCAAGACACCTGAAAAACAGCAAGCAATCTTTCTGCCACAATCTAAGCCCAGTTTTACTTGAAGCTTAATGTATAAATGGAGTAACTCCATTTTATTTTGACCCACTGGGATTTAGGAGAGAGCTGCAGATATGCCTGAGAAATTGCCATGTGTCATTTATATGCAGATCCAGCAACAATTCCATCCCTGAGATGCAGAAAGGCCCTGGGGCACAAGGAATGGTCTCAATTATCTCTCACTATCTCGGATATTGGACTAAGAGGACTGACATTGCTTTGTAGGGGATGTTTTGTAAAGAGATTCAAATTCTGCCCCATCACTTCCCCCTGGCCAAGCCCAGACCAGTGCCATGGGTTACCCCATTTCTGAGATGGGCACAAATCCTGCAAGAGAGATGCCTTGGGATGCTCACTGGGCAGGCAGGCAGCCACCACCTCCTGCTCTGGTGGAAATGTGAGATCAGAGAAAACCTGCCTTGGTACAAGGGAGAGACATGCTGAGACTCAGAGACAGATTTGACTCACATGAAATGGAGAATTTCATGACATCAAAAGAACAAAGCAACTGAAAGACAGAAATACCACACATTCCTGCACTTTGATTACAGGGGGCTTTACACTGCCTAGCTCTTGGGATTAGTTTAATGTACTATTTTATTTTCAAGATATTTTTGACTGTGCTTAATTCAGAGGCATAAAGTCTAATATTTCAGTGAGAAAACACTTGTAGATCTTGTGGCTGAGGCAGTGCCTTCACCTTTTCACAGAGAAGAGTTGCTCCCTGGCACTAGTGTGACTTTGTGCCCTCTGCCCAAAAATTACAGGCTGGACTTGCAAGTAAGAAAATGCAAAGGAACTCCTTTCAGTACTAAGAGTAAGGATTAGCTCACTTAATTTAATCTGTCTGAAGACAGTAGATGTTGTTTTGAGGAGCTATAGCACATAAACCCCTACCAAAGACAACACAAACTTTAAACACACCCAGAAATCACCTAACTCTTGAATAGCCTTAGCAGTGCCCAGTTCTTGCAGCCAAAGGGATTTCAGGAGGCCCAGCACTGCAGAGAGAAGAATCCCACCACCTAAAAGAGCTGACCCTCAAGGCTTTACTGATATAGGCACATACAGGAACTCTTCCTCACATAATGGTTCTCTGAGTGGGTTGGGACCACCTGCATGATCAAAGCCTGCTCCTCTGAGGAACACTGGCATGCCCAGGACACCCAGACTGTACCAGAGTACAGAAACAAGCTAATGAGTCACTAATAAATGGATATTTATACAATTTTACAGCATGTGAATGGGGCCTTTTCCAGCACAAAACAACTCCTACTGTCACCAGCACCAAGGGAACAGAGGGCACCACGTGCATCCCACAGGAACAAAAACCAACTCCCCTTTGCCATGAGGGGAAGCTGCAGAAAAGCCATGGCATGAAACAAAATCCCACCCTGCACCTAATCCAGGAGTGATCAGTGAAATACTGAGCACAGCTCCTCGTGGCAGGATCAGGGCTTGCCAGGCCAGGGAGTGATCCTCACAAACTCCACCTGCATCTTGCAGGGACAAACCTCCTCTTGGTACAGCTCTACGTGCCCTCCCTCTGAGTCCCTCTGCTCTGACAGGAGGGGTTACTCCATGACAGCAATCATATGGAAGCAGAGAAAGGAAAATGCTGTTTGATCAGGGCTTTTCAACCCAAGAGTTAAGACAGAAGTGTCTCCAGGGCAGAGGATTAGGCTGCATGGGCTGCATTCCTGCAAGCTCCTGCTCTCAGGCAGCACTGTGAATGCAGCAATTCATTAACCTCACTTAGAAAGGACCTGATGGCAACAGTGTTTTATTTCATCAGTATTTCTGCTTATCTTTGTGAGACTGTTACTGCCTGTACTGTGAGAAAATGTGTGGCACACGATCCCTGGCTAACACAGAAGGAACAGTGAGTGTCCCTTGGCCTCATCCTCCAGCCTGGCCCACGTGTCCCCAAGAGCTGCCTGCACAGATAGGATCTCCCCTTTAATGCAACTTTCCAGAGCAGAAAGCCTTGAAGGCACTTCCCTTTTATTAATCAAAACCAGGGACCACAAAAGTCTGTTTGGTTCCTGCTTTCAAACCACACTGAGGTCTGGACTGGCCTGAACTGTCTGGTACAAGTTCCCACCTTTGGGCTGTTGTTATTCAGGAAAGAGGTGTGAAAGATGCTCCTGGAGGAAGATTGTGGGAGCTTTGCTCCAGAGAAGCAAGAAAAGCATCAACCACTGAATTTCATCCCTCTCTGCTGCCCCGTTTGTGCTGGTTTTAGTCACAGCCTTATCGTTATTTAAATTTGAATTCAATTTCCGTGAGGAGAACGAGCCATGACCTCGGAAAATGGCACCCAGTCAAGAATGCCATTTAATAACAACATTGAAATCTGTTCAATGTAATATTCTTCATAAAACTGTCTTAACCCCTGGTAAACTTCCTACAAAGTCTCCAAGAACTTCAGATGGGTGTGAGTTGTTGTGTTGACACAACACAGCTCGGCTGGTGCTGAAAATTCCTGTTCTGAGCACCTGCTTCCATCCTCCTCTGCCAGCACAACAAAGGCCACAACCAAAGCTCAGAGGTGATTGCTGGCAGAGCCGGGGGTTTGGCAACATGGTTTGCTTTTGCAGGGAGCAGCCATCACACATGGATAAAATCTCCACCCTAAAAACAGTCCTGGGAGAAATAATAATTAAAAACCAAAAAACCCCAAACAAACAACAACAACAAAAAGATCCCCTTCTTGACTGCAAGTTCCAAAAGGAATCAATACCCAGCTATCTCTGCACCATCCAGAGCCTCCATGCCAGCTAACCCCAAGCAATAAAGAAAGCAGCACCTCTCCCCCTGCCCTCCATTTCAATACAAATCAACACAACAAAAGAAATCCTAAAATATTTCAGAAATCCATAACAAAAATCTGTGGTTAAAAGATCACATTTTATTTTGGCCCCTGCTTTGTTCCCATCACAGAGCTGAGCAGCAGCTCAGGATTAAGCAAGTTGCTGTGTCATTGCTTTGCTGAAGCGATAAGAAATAGTATCACATAAAAGGTGGCTGGAAGATGTGAAGGCAAAAGAAAAAAAAGGAAACAAAGAATAAAAGAGAAAGGGAACTGAAAGTTACAGTCTGGTATATCTTGTTTGGAATGGAGCTGTGAGAATCACAGGGCCTGTTTCATCTCGTTTCTCATTAAAAATGACAAAACAGGGATCTAACACAAGTAAAAATAGAGGAAAGGAATAAAACCCCGAGGGGCTGGGGAGGAGGAGCTGCCAGAAACACAAAATTGGGCCAGGTGAGGCCAGGCAGAGGCAGACAGGCAGAAATAATGCTGCTGGGGAGAGGGAGGGAGCTGACAATGCCTGGGCATCTCCCAACACCTACAGCTTGGCATCAAGGCACTCTCAGGGAAACTCAGTGTGTGGCACAGGACTGCAGGAGGACACGAGCTTCTGAAAACCCAGATGGGACCGGCCACTTGTCCCCTGCTCCCCCAAGTGATCCCCAGCACCAGTTCCAGCTCAGCCTCTCTGCCAAGAGCTCCCAGACCTGACAGGACCAGGCACCTGGACACCTCCTCTGCAAGAAAGTGTCATTGCCTGAAGGTGGGCAAAACCTTTGAGCTGGCAGGGCTGAAAGGAAGCTCAGCTTGGGCTCAATCCTCTCTCCTCTCTGTGGAGGGCTCCCTAACCTCTGTGTGGGGTGGTTTTCTCACCTAGGCAGATCTTTCACTGTTTTCCCAAAGTCCGGATCCGACGCTTTTTGGTGGCTCCCATCCTTCAGCTGATGAGCCTCTGACACCCTCATCACAATGTAGCGCTGGGATCCTGAAAGGGAGAGCAAAGGGAACGAGGAGTGTGTCAGCCACATGTGGATGCTACTGAAGCTGTGGATTTGCAGTGGGAAAACACAACCTGACATCCTCCCTCCACAACAGATGCAAGGGAGAAGCAGTAACACAGGCAGATGGAAAGCCAAAGAGGGGAAATGTCTGGAGAAAAGGAGACTCAGGGGTGACCTTATCACTCTCTACAACTCCCTGAAAGGTGGTTGTAGTCAGGTGAGGGTTGGTCTCCTTCTCCAGGCAGCACTGACAGAGCCAGAGGACACAGTCTCAAGCTGCGCCAAGAGAGATACAGGTTGGATATTAGGAAAAAGTTTTTCATGGAAAGAGCGATAAAGTACTGGAATGTTACAGGGAGGTGGTAGAGTCACCATTCCTGGATGTGTTTAAAAAAGACTGGATGTGGCACTCGGTGCCACGGTCTAGTTGAGGTGTTAGGGCTTGGGTTAGACTTGGTGATCTTGACAGTCTCTTCCAACCTAGTCATTCTGTGAATTCTGTGTGAACTCTGTGAAATCCATTTAGGAATTACAATTTAAGCACAGGAAGCTCTTGCTTTGCTCCCACATCCCCAGCTACACAGGTGCACGAGGATGGAAGCCCCAGGGCCAGCGGGAGCACCGTGCAGCCCCAGCCCCAGCCCCAGCCCCAGCCCCAGCCCCAGCCCCGTACCTGGGAGGCGCTGGGGGTAGCCCAGGATGGGGATGGAGATGAGCAGGGAGGCAGCTCCAGCCCCCAGGAAGCCGATCCACCAGGCCCCCACCCACAGCGTGTTCTCGGGGGCAATGTCGATCCTGCAGGAGAAGCCAGAGGGACACAGGGAGAGGCGCTGGTTGGGGACAGAGCGGGGCAGCTCCGTGCGCCTCTCCTGAGGCTGGCAGGGACCAGGGGGGTGACAGAGAAGGAAACTGAGTGATCTGATGGGGGTGCCATGCCCACCATCCCTCCTGCCTCAGCAGAGCACTGCCTCACCATGAGCCCATGAAATCATACCCATTTAATTCTCATTTCATTTCAGGTTTGAACATTCACCTCATTCCTTTTCAGCTGTGCTTTGAGGGTTGCCAAGATCCTTGTTCCACCCCAAAAACACCCTTTGCAAGAAAACTGGTGGAAATAACCCATTTCTTCCTCTGGAAACCCACTTCCCCTTTTTAATCCATTCATCTGGTCTAATGGTGTCCCTTCCTACAGCAGAGGGGTTGGAACTAGATCATCATTAAGGTCCCTTCCAACCCAAACCATTCTGTGATTCTATGACCTACCAAAGAGCTGTAAGGAAACAAGAATAAATTGCAAATATTACAAAGCAAGGAGGGACTAAGCATTCCTGGTGGGATGACTGGGAGAGTGAGCAGCACTGCTGGGAGCACTATCTCATCAGGGAACTCATTCAAAAAATTCACCTGCTGCTCACAGCCTCATTAGCACAGGCAGTGCAGCGTGAGGAAGGATTTAAGCTGACAGGTTTGTCAGCAATTTCCCTCCAGCAGCAGCACTAATGCAAACCACCCTTCCAGCCTCCCTGCCTGCAGACACACCACCCAACACCCCAGGCACACTTCCACCCAGCCACCAGCTCACTGCTCCAGATCATTGTTATCACGTTTTTTCTACCCCAAAGGAAACACAGAGCAGAAAGGGAAAGGAACAAGATTTTTTTTTAACGACTTACTCTCTGCCAATTTCAGTATAAATATTTAGAAACATTCCTCCTACCAGATAACCCGCTGCAGGCCCAAGGATTGCAGCAGTGTAGAAAACAGCTGAAAGGGAAAACAAGTCATGTTAGACAACAAGCAGTGTGTCAGCAAAGGATCCACAGCCCAATTCCCTCCTGGATGCAGGATGCTCAGCCTCTGGCTGCCTCACACCCTTCCCCCTAAATCACCAAGACATAAACCCAGATCATTCCAACAAGTTTTCCTCTCAGTCTTCTGTTCCAGGGAAGCTTTTGCATCCAACATGGGAAGTTTTATAGTATGGGGTAGGTAAAATTTGCTCAGAAATAAACCATATTTAGCAGGGATGCAGCTGATCCCACTGCCACATCCCAACTGCCACAGCAATGAGCAGCAGGATTCTCTCCCCACTGACAGCACTAAATGTCTACACGAAACACAGCACCACAGGCACTTATTTCAGTTTACTGTTTAAACCACGACACATGGAAAGATCATCAACTTGCTGATAATCTCCTTGTGATCTCCTTCCCACACTACACAGCCTTCTGATACAGCGTGGGCAGACTGGTACATTTTGAAATTGCTAAAAGATCACTCTTTTGGCACTTTCACCACCAGGCCTGTAAGTGTTGGCAGCTGCTGAGTGACCAGTGACATGGAGGAGCGAGCTGAGCCTCTTTTCTTGGCTGTGCTTTGCACCAGCAGTAGCTGAGCAGCCTAGAGATCATCCCTGCTGTGCTGAGGCCTGAAGGGATGAAAATCTAAAGATTTAGGTTAGATATAAATGATGGTGATAAAACACTGGCACAAGCTGCCCAAAGAGGCAGTGGATGTTCCATCCCTTGAAACATTCAAGGTCAGATTGGATGGGGCTCTGAGCTACCTGATCGAGTTGAAGGTGTCCCTTCTCATGGGCCTATATGACCTTCAAAGGTCCTTTTGCACCCAAATCATGCTGTGATTCTATGCCCCTTGCACAGATGGGGGTATGGCTTTATGGCTGTCTGCCAGTGATGCTAATGCCAGGAGCAGGAGGCATTCCCCATCTACAATGCATGAGCTGTGTGAGGAAATACATCCAACCAAGCTCATAGTTTTCCTCCTGGTAAATAATAAAACCTAGCCAACAGCTGCCATGTCCTTGATTTCCACCTCGCCCCTCACCAGGAACAAAAGGCTGAGCAGTGCTGGGAGAGGTGCCCCCACTGAGGGCTGGCCAAGGCAGAGGCACCATCCCCTCCCTGACATCACCCTGCTTTCCAAGGGCTGGTGTTAGAGTCAGTGAGTCAGGGGTCTCTCTGAATTTTTCAGAGAGAAATCAGAGTGCAGGGATTGAATTAAAGCCTTTGGATGGGTTGAAGTATATTAAGCCATTCACACATAAAGAAAACATTTAAGTAGAAGTAAGCTAGTAATTTTAGGGTGAGCTGTGATGCTTTTAGTAAGTGAAAGGTTTCAAATGCCAGAGTACCAGTAAGAGTTCTAGTGAAGGTTGAAACACACTGATATTTTCAGCAAGAGGCTCCAGGCCCAGAGCTGTAGGCAGGACTTAGACATAACAGAGCTATAGTAAGAATATTGCTTATATTTTTCAGATAGAACAAGATAGGTTGTATGTGTAGTGTTATACGTAACCTAGTGTGCTAAGAAACTAGAATTCTAATAGGTTAAGGAGTGGTGGTCCGAGCTTGTGTCTTAGCTTGTTGGAAAAATCCTATATAAGAGTTTGTACTGGGAAGAGTTGGTGCTTTTAGCCATTCTGGCTTCCAGCCATTTGCTTATTGCCACTGCATTTGCCATTGCTTTGCCATTGCTTTTTGCCATTGCCTTTTGAGACTGATGTACTTTGTAATAAGATGTGCTTTGTAACAAATAACGTTTTTAACTATCAGCTGCTTTGCTTATTTAAGATAACCCGATGAAGTAGGAGCCAAGAGCTCAGGGCCTAAGGGCTCTGGAGTTAGGTGCCATAGAGCACCGGAGGTCCATAACCTCCCAGGCCGGAGCTGCCCCTTCGGCCCCACTCACCAATGTACACAGGGGAGTAGTTGGTCTTGACATTTTCATCCAGGTAGGTGACGCCCAGCGTGTAGAGCGGCGTGGCGCCCACGCCGTGCAGGAACTGCCCCAGCATGAAGACAAACCTGTACCCAGAGAGGCTGGAGGCGGCCTGGGAGCAGGGCAGGCTCTGGTTGCCCCCGCAGAGGCCCACCTGGGCCGCCGAGCGCACCTCGTACCGGCCCGTGGTGAAGTGGGGCAGGGCGAAGAGCAGCGAGCCCAGGCCCATGAGCAGCACGCCCCAGCCCAGCCAGCGCGGCTTGTGGCCATTGCCCCCGAAGTAGCTGACGAAGGTGAGGCAGACGCAGGCCGCGATGTCGTAGGAGCTGGCGATCAGCCCGCTCTGGTAGCTGCGCAGGTCGAAGCGGCGCTCGATGGAGGTGATGACCGTGTTGATGAAGCCGTTCACGGTCATGCCCTGCAGGAAGGAGGCCACGCACAGGAAGAACAAGACGCCCTTGGATGTGTTGCAGAGCTGCAAGCAGCCGGGGGTGAAGCCCCCCCAGCCGCAGGCCAGGTCCTCCCCTTCAGCAGACACGTATTTGATCCCCTCCTCGAACGGCGGCTCCTCCTCGGCCGGGGTGGGCGCGCAGAGGGGCTGGGCACAGGAGTCCGAGGCGCTGGGAGCCCCCGAGGATGCGCTGCCGTTGCTCAGGGGGGGGCTGCAGCCATCGCTGGCGCTCGCTGCCCCGAACGGCCGGCCGGCCTCGCCAGGACGGGGGGATGCGCGCGGGAAGTCGAGGCGCTGAGTGAAGCAAAAGCCATTTTGTCTGGTGGAGCTCTGGGGCATTGCCATGAACGGGAATGCGGAGTCCAGGGGCAGGCTGAGGTGGGCTGGTGGCCAGGGTGGCTCTGTGGGGCAGCGAGGACCAGCCTGTCCAGGAGATGCAATTTTCAGCGCTTACTTCAGTAGGGAGCTGCTGAAGGTCTGAGCCAAGACCATTCTGATCTGCGCAAAGAGAATTTTTACATGCCTTTATATAAAACCATTGTCAAACCCCTCAAGTATTTTTCTTTTTTTTCTTTTTTTCTTCTTTTAATAAGTATAAGCATTTCACTGTGCAGTTCACCTAGTCATGTGCCTTCCACCATGGAATGTGTTGGTACCTCAGGTGTCAGGGCATCACTAACATTACAGAAAAGAACAAAACATTCAAGAGCCTTAAAAGAAAAGCATCTCTAAGGCACTGTTCCCACTGACTGAAGCCCCTTATCCCTCCTCTAATAAACACTTGGTGAGACCCCACAACCTCCATCCCCCTTCTTTCCCCTGCAGAGAACAGCCCACACAGCTACAAGTTTCACACTGCTAGAAGTCCTTTGGTCTCTCTTTCACACTCTGCCAGTAACAGTTTATAATTATCCTGAAAAGTTTCCACAGTCAGATTGATTTTATTCCAAGCCCTCAGATCTGTTTACAACTATTCAGTAAAATCCTTTCTATAACTAATTAGACTACATGCCATTTCAGAGCAGGCTGGAGGGCAGAGGCAGCTGACTCTAACCTGATTACTGATGCAGACTGCCTTCTTTCACCCCATTCCTGTGCATTGCAGCACCTGACCGTACCAGCAACCAAGAGTATTTTTCCTTAAATGCCTTGGCTGAACTATAAATGATGAAAATAATAAGGTTCTCCCTTGAATACTGGTCTCAAACATGCAACAAATGCTAGGCAAGAACTGTTTTTTCAGAGAGCATGCTCAAAGCATCCTGTATTTCTCAATAATTATGCCAATATCTGTTTGAGAGGTCCCCACAAAAATTTTCCCCCTGACATGACAGCCTCATCAGCATTAAAGAGGGAAAAAGGGAATTTATTTTTTCCCTGATAAAATGAACTATGTTCAGATGGCTGTAACCTGGGAATGCTGCAGCCTTTGGTGAAGACTTTAATACTTACCTGTGTGTTGCTGTAAAAAAATTATTGACATTTGCTAAGTAGTTGTGCTTCTCTGCACCAGCAGGTTTTGCAGGCACTGGGGCAGGAGGACTGGGCAGAAAGTGATGCTCAGAGCAGCACCAAGGTGCTGCTCCCACCCCAGGGCAGAGGAGAACACCCCATGTGTGCCACCAAATCTTAAACATTCGTGTCAGTAGTGCTACAATACGTCTGGTCCTTAAAGTGGGTTAAACAAATGAGGTCCAACTTTCATTTGCAAATAATTTTATCTCAATTACGCTGTCTGGGGAGCAGAGTGCATGGACAGTTTCCTACTTCAGGGTCCAGATTCCAGCAGAGATTTTATGACAGTGAGCCTGGTGGGCAAGAGGGCACTGCTTTGCAGCTCCAAGCTGGACTCCTCCAGGTAACTCCTACCTTAGCTAGCTGAGTACAGCCAGGTAGCTTTGTTATGTAAAATATAAATGCAAAAACTGACTGCAGAGGTTGAAATTTTGCTGCAGAGACAGACTGTTGTAATGTGCTGGCACAAAAAAAAAATGATGCCTTGGTGCAAGGATCTATTTTTTCCTTTTTTTTTTTGCCTCTCCAGTGTTCTTACGACTCTTACAGCTCTAAATCTGTTTCTCATCTCTGGATGCAATATTGGAAGCAATAAATAAGCCTGCTTTAGCACTCTGTTAAAGTCAGGAGTGATTATTAGGCGCTGAATCAGGCTCTAAGGGGCGGACTGGCTCATCCTCATGTAAATCAAACGCCTCCTTGCACAGCAGCCAGGACTGCAGCTGCACCCTCCTATCAGACTTGTATCAGACTCATGTCTGATGTTACACTCGACTGCACTTGTAAAGAAGGTTTCTTGGCTGGGGATTGATTTTGCTCTCACTGATTTCAGCAGACAGGAAAAGCACATCTCTGTTAATACCTGATATGCAAGCAGGAGTTGTGAGCTCCCAAACTGGTCCAGCTCCACCCTGGAGGAAACTCCTTTAAACACTGGATCTCTCCTTTGATACCTCATGAATTTATATTTATATTTTGGTGTTTCATGAGTCAGGAAAGAGATTACAGCCCTTCATCAAAGGTTTTTTTATCCTTGGTGGCAGCAGACCCAGGTGACCACATCATCCCCCCTTCAACTCCTGCCACTGTCAGTGTGAGTTAACAGCAAACAGGGTGAAACACTTCCAAGGAAGCAGCCAGCCTTTCCTCCAGGCAGCAGATGCTTCCCCCCACCCAGAAGCCTTCTCAGCCCCAACACCCCCCTCCTGTACACATCCCAGAGGACCTGGGCTAATGACTGGTGCCCAGGCACCGTGGGCAGGGAGCCCACTCCTGCTCTGTGCCGTCCCTCGAGCTGCTTGGCATCTCTTGAAGTATTTATAAACTGGCTGTGACACATCCACTGTGGGTATCAGCTTCCACAGGAGCCATATGCCACTTCAGAGGACAAAATATAATCTTCAGGGGAAAAATCCCAAGCAACTTCATGCACTTCCTAATCATTCATATTCTTCCAAGCCATCCATTTATTGCCTCCCATTCATCTCGGTTTTTAATAACTCAGCGGGTGATTTCTTGCTTATACTGAATCAGTCCCAATGCTATTATCTCTCTGCTATAGATCTCCTCATTTTGCTGCAAGATTTCTACTTTTTTTTTCCCACTGTACAGCTGGTTCCAGAGTGCCAACATTATCGAGTCAACACAGCAAAAGTAGCAAGGCAATGAAAGCATATGATTTGTATTTCCTGATGAAATCTGTAAAGACTTCCCCCTCCATAATATTTAGCATTAAATCAATAGTAAAACTTAGAAGCTTTTCATCAGGTGATCATTTAAAAAGTCACAGGACCAATTAAAAACATTCTGTATTTCTGCCAAGGACTGCAATGAGATTAATGTTGCAAATTAACTCATAACTGACATGCAAAATAATCCCATTTGCTGAAACATGCCCAATAATAGTTAATCTTCCCTTCCCCAATATGGATTTTTGACTTTTATATAGTATTATTGTGGCAAATAACATCTATACATAACTTCTGCTTTCCACAGCTGAGCACAGTTTATGAGTAGTTTAGCATTCTTTGCAATTCTATTGCATACATGGAGATATTTCCTAATGAGCAGGGTAAGGGATTTAAAATGATCAGGAAGTGTACTGCAAACAGGAGAGGAGCAGCCCTAGGCAATGCTTGGTGGCTGTGATGGGTCTCCTTTATTTTCCTCTGGGTCTTCTCTATTTATATTTCCCTCAATGTGTGAGTGAGCCTGGACTTACTGATCAAGTACTTAGAATCTGGGAAAGTCCACATCCAAGTACCAAGCTCATACTACTGCAGCAAGGGATAAATCCATCCAGGTTTGTCCATTTAACTTCTCTTGGTAACACACACTGAATTTTCCTTGGAGAGTTTGGCTTCAGAGGATTAGGAGCACTCCTTCTGTCATGGCTGATAAACACCATATGGGTCAAGTGCAATCCACAGGCTGCTTTAGGAGTGGGGAAACCTCCCAGAAGTGAGACAAATCCACCTCCCAGTCCTGTGAACAGGGCTTGTCCCCAGGGCACTGGTTCAGTTCAAGGGAGATAAAAGCAAGAATGGGATGAGTGAGCTACTCTGAGTAACACTGAACTGGTTTCCTGGCAGCTGAGGAACTTCACCCAGCTCACACCAAGTGTAAACCTGACATTTTTAGCCCACTTTTGAAAAGCATCCCTTTGGATCAGCAATACAGAGGATGCTGCTGTTGTGGGGTTGGCACCAGGATCAGACTGGAGCCTTTGGTAAGCAATTCCTGTGGGAACAGCATGGTCCTGCACACATGGAAAAGTTTCAGGAATGAGAAACACACCCAGGGAGCAGCCAGCTGACCGTGTACCGAATTCTGTGCTCACCACCAGTGCTACAGGGACAGACAGAGGATGAGGGAGGAAGTTCCTAGGAATGGGGGGCAATAGGAATATCCTGACCCATCCCTCATGCTTTTACATGATTAGCCCTACTGCAGTCTGAAGCATGGAAGAGAGCAGCAGAAACTGGCTTTGAATTATCATATGAGCAAGGACATATTTATAATTACATAAATTCCAAACAGTAGAGCTTAGCACCCAGAAACCCTTTGTATGTTTTCCAAGTGCTTTCCATTCACCGGGAAATTATTGCAATAATATGCAGGAAATCAGGAAGGTGGCTTGGATAATTTTCAATTAGCTGCTTGAAAATGCTTTGAAGATAAATCTAGCCAGATTTTCTGAGTCTATTTACTTGTTCCAGCTTATCTGTGCAAATACAATTGGCTGCAGCTGCCTCAGACCATCTTTAAAAACTTGCAGTGCCAACGTATGGAGCAGATTTAACCTGGACACTGCTTTTTGCCATAGCACAGATTAACCAGACAAAAGGGTCTTTTATGCTGTAATTCCTAATTTTCCCTCCCTAATGTCACTCTTGCTTTAATGTCTTTTTCCTACCAATACATTTGGCCAATGCTGGGAAGGTTTCTGTGCTGTGCTCTCCATCTCTGTCACTGCCCATGGAGCTGGGTGTTTCCAGATCCACCACCAGCATTTTCCCAACCCCTAGCCCTGCATGGTGTTATTTTCCATCATTTGGATTCTTACAACTCATTAAAGGATGTTCTGTATTCAGCACCCTCCTTCTGCATGAGCTGCTGGTCAGCTCTTCCCAAGGATTACCAGTTAGTTCCCACAGCTGTCTCTTCTTTGTTTCCAAGCAGAAGATGCAGACTCAGGCAAATCCTTTATGATGCAAGGAATTAAACAAAATGAGCAAAACCCAAATAAAGAATATGAGACATGTGATTCTCTGGTGCTTCTAAAGATAGAAGAACTAAAATGCAAAAAAATGCAATTACACAACTCAAAGATGCTGTGCTCAGAACAGATGTATCTCAATAATGTTGACATCTACCACGCTTGACAGGCACTTACACTTTTTCATCCTAATGGTTTGACCAATATGAAGGTAGAAGCAAAAAGGAAAACCAGATGGAATGTTACCATGAAACTACCCAGAACTTCACTTTTTCCTGAGACACAATTCCCTTCCAACCCCTCTTCTCTGCACTACAGAGACTTTCTGAGGCAAATCACACACCACAAAGTTATTTTGCTCTACCAGACTTTAGCTTGAGCTTTCTAAGACAAGTTCTCCAGCTCAGCCTTGTGTTGGTCATTCATTCATGCCCAACCAGACAACAGGGAGCTCAGAGGAGCACATTAAAAGAGCTAAAATCATCATGGAAAAAGAAACTTGCTGTTCATCAGCACCTCCTGCAACACCCAGCACTGCAGTGAGTACAGGGCAACATGAGATGGGCAGGTGGAAACACAGAGCCAGGTGGGAGCATGAGAGACACACCAAGGATTCAGCTGAGGGAAGGGTATTTCCCCACAAACTCACTCATTTTTTCTAGATCAGCAAGTAAGAGCTTCCCCAAACAGCCCTGAGAACACGAGCTCACCGGTGCACACCGCTTAGCCTGCATCTTGTTTAACATCCAGCGATGCTCCCTAATCCTCTTAGGTATTAGTCCTGAGATTCCTGCCAAGCAGGGGAACAGCAGAGCCTCCCAGACAGCACTTAAATGAACTCACTGCTTGAAATGTGCAATGCTTCAAAATGCAGTAGAATTCCAGCTGTTCTGCTTTGGTTAACCTCAGATTAGCACCTTGGAGGTCACTGCAGCGTGCAAAATGCAAAGTTAAATCACCCCCATTTCTGTGTCTCAGGTGACTCCCTAGGAAGCCATTCTGCACTAGGACTGCAATTTTTTGTCTGTAATGACTTGTTTAAAGCTAAGTACCTAATCTAAGTGAGACATTCCTATTCCTGTTGCCTGCTGCAAGGAGATTATCATATTCAGGTTACCCACAGCCCTCAAGTCACAGAATCACAGAATGGTTTGGGTGTGAAGGGCCCTCAGAGACCTCAGCTCCTGCCTAGGAGCAGGGACACCTTCCACTATTCCAGGTTGCTCCAAGCCCTGTCCAACCTGGCCTTGGACACTTCCAGGGATGGGGTAGCCACAGCTTCTCTGGGTAACCTGTACCAGAGCCTCACCACCCGCACAGGGAAGAATTCCACCCTAATACCTAACTTAAAACTACTTTCTTTCAGTTTGAAGCTACTCCCACTTGTCCCACCACTCCATGCCCCTATAAAAATTCCTTGTCCAGCCTCCTTTAGGCACTGGAAGGGGCTCTAAAGTCTCCCCAGAGCCATATTTTCTCCAGGATGAACAACCCCAGCTGTTAAAGCCTGTATTCCCAGCAGTACTCCACCCTCAGTCTTCTCCCCTGTCTCCACAAGGAATGTTTTATGTTGCTAAATCACCCATTATTGCAGATATGATCTGGAGAAGGAACAGGTACATAATCATATTTCTGTTGGATTAGCTGAGGATATTACTCTGAGCTTATTCTGGCCTCATGTTGGCTACCACAACAGAAACAATATTTGATCTAGCACAAAGCCAGATGGTGCAAAATTAACCCATTCAGCACAAATCCAATGTGGCATAGAGAATTTAGTCCAGCACTGGCACAGACTCACACGGCTGTAAGACTTCTGACATGGCATCTGCAGCCTCTAAGTTTCCTGACAGCAAGTACTCCCCATCCACCCCCTAAGGATGAGCTAATCAGGCATCATTCTTCATTTTAGTTCATACTTTCAGATAAACAGAATGTCAGCTTGCAGATAATTTGCATTTGCTCATGCAATACCCTAGATCTTGACAGGCTGTGGTTTATTGGGGGATTTCTTTGAAGAGGGCAGATCCCTATTTGTGTCACCGAGAGGAAATGATGAACACTTTCGAAAGGATGACTCCATTCACTGACTCAAAACCCCAGACCAGTACCACAACTAAAAATTAGAGCAGCTATGAGGTGAAGGGCAGGAACTCAGGCCCAAAGGGGAATTGGGGCAGAGCACGAGATCAGCACAGTGGCACTGTGCAGGGCTGCTGAGCACTGCCACCAAGGATGGGTGGGAAGAAGCCAACCTGGCATTGTACTTCCCTTAGAAACCTCAGTTTCATTCCAATGGCAACTCCTTGTACTGCAAGTTCTAACAGAGGGTGCAACAACACCTTGTGCTGAAAGCACTGAAAATCTCAAGCATGGCCACAAAGCACAAGGGGCTGTAAATAGGCAGGTGCATCCTGGCTGTGCTGTCTGTGGCTGCTGGCTTCTCTCATGGCTGGATGCCTGTCAATAAATAAATAAAAATCCCCCCTGATCAGAAGGGGTGAGACTCCACTGACTCCTTTGAGAGGTGGAAAAACGCTGAGCCACATCCTTCAGTGTTAAGAGGCTTCTCTGAGAATCCCAGCTCAGTATGAAACAGCAATTTCACACATACACACATCAATATCCACACTAAGGGACAGAGAAAGAGCTGTCCAGAGGTGAGTGCACACTCCCTGCAAGCACCATAGGCTCTGCAGGGTGCTCCTCTTGCAGGCTGGCACATCCTTCATCTGACACTGCTCAACCAGGTCAGCAACTCATTCCAACTGCCAGGGAGCAAACTGGTGCCAAATTGGTGATTCTTCCTGAGATAAAGGGATAAACAGGGATAAAATGTTCCCACTGTCAGCCCCAAACACCTGCTGGATTCAGAGGGGTTTGCTGTCCATGAGCAGTGGGGAGACACGCTCTGCCCTGTGCCCTCCCCTTTCTCACGCACCAGGAATCACAGCCTTGGACAGCAGCTGTGAGGATGGATTTACTTGGAAACCTGGAAACTGCCTTCAAGGGATTCCCACCTCCACACAGCAGAGTAGTGTGGTTTCCATTTCTGGCTCAGGAGCTTTTCTGCTTTCCTTGGTGCAGACCTGCTCACATCCCACAGTCCCCACAGCAGGAGAAATGGACACAGCAGAATAACTTTGTCCTTGGCCATCGGCTCAAGGAGGCCACAGAGGACTGAGTTTGACCTGTGTCCCTAAAGAAATGATGGTCCTGACCCTGCCATTGCTGCTCAGCCAGGGTGGTGTTTGGTCACACAAGGCATCCAAGCAGGGCTCTCAAGATCGCTCAAAGAAAGCAACAGAGAATTCATGGGAACAAAAATTGGCTGGTCTGTGGTAGCAGGCAAACTCTTTCTATTGTCTCTTGAAAAAAGGCAGCACTTCAAAATTTAAATTATTTAAAAACAAGACTATTGGAGACAGGTAATCAGTGTATCACAGCCTGGTTACCTACTTTTCACTCCTTTTAATTCTCTGAATTAAACTCTTTTCAATGTTACTGCCAAATAAGAGGAGAATATGCAACCCTAAAGGGATCACAGGTTACTCAGGGTTATATGGGGACTCCAGAAAAGGCTGATTCTGCTATAACCAAGACTCACATCTGGCTCAAAGATCTAAATCCTCAGCAACTGAATTCACTCCAGCAATCCAAGGAGATCATAAAGTAGCTCTGAAAGCACTTGGAGGAAATCCTTTTTTTCTGAGAATTCTTATGCTAACATAAAGCTCCACAGCATCTGCCCTGGGCAAATCCTTCCAGCCCAGGCAAGGTAGAGCAGCCTCATCACTACTCTCACTGGCTGAGATTCTGTTTCCTACAGGGCTTTTAAAGCAAAAGAATATTGAATTAAAATTTCAAATCTGATTTATTTGGAATACGTCAAGCTAAAAAGATTAATGCAGTTTTTCAAGGAGAGGTTATGAGAGAAAATGTCTAAAAGAGCTCAAGTCCTTCAGATATTTTGGGGAGTTTTTCTTTCTGTGTCATGGGTTATTACCATTTATCAAAACTCTAGAATCTGAATATATACTTTTAATCTCTTAATCTCATCTAGAAAAATAAACTCCTACCGCAGAGGATATCCAAAGCACTTGAACTGAAAAATACGAAGCTATAAAAATGACAAAAAGTACTTTTTCTTGGATTTTTTTTCAGCCAGAATATTACAAAATCAAAGTATTTTTTAGGGAAATAAGTGCTTGATCTTGCTTTCCCAATATGAAAATGACTCCCTAATTCCTTCAAACCATCAGCCACAGTTAAAGAAAGCTTGTCAGCATTTCATTTTTTTCCTTAAAGCAACCAAGCCAAGCTCTTGGAGTTCCAGTGACTGAAGATTATTGATGCCATACAGCAATACACCATTAACAACAGCTATTAAATTCAGTTAGATGTCGGTGAAATAGCACAGGAGAAGAAAGGGGGCTTTACTGCCCCAGGAATTTCAAAATCTGCTGGAAAGGCTCAGCACCTTGCTGAACCAGAATAAACAGAGTATTTCCCAGTGCTAACATATGCCCACTGCTCAAGCTCATTTACAATCTAGAGGTGGAATTACACTATTTGTGTCAGCAGCAACACTGTAGAACCTGAAGAGAGATCTGAGGTTAGAACAACACCGCTCTGCTAATATTAAACACTTCACTGCCTCATCACATGCTCTCCTCTGTGCTAGAGAGAGCTCTGACATAAAATCCGCTGGAGTTAGTGCCCCTCTCTGAGTGCTTGTCTACAATCACTTATCCCATTGACTGAAGTGGGATGGATGCTTTTGTGTGGCATTCATAAAGCAGATGAAGTCTCTGCCCTCTCTGGAGCGTTTTTTTCCCCGGACCGTGCGTGCAGAACTCTTTGTTCTCCAGCCCCGCCGCCCGCCGCCCGCGCTCGCACGCCAGCAGGTCACCCCAGGCCAAGATGGAACAAAACTAATTCTGTGGCGGGGAGGTCTAGCAATAAATCAGTTTTGAAAAGGGAAAGGAGAGTGGCTGCAGGAGAGGAGATCCCAGAGGGCTGGGGAGCTGGGGACAGGTGCAGGGAGAGCCACGCTGCCACCGTCCCTGCGGACAAAGCCCTGATCCTGCCTGTGGTGTGCTCTGGGCTGCTATAGCTCCCAAATTCTGCTTCTCTGCACAAGGATAAACCCCTCACCAGACCAAGACAATGCAGTTTTTAACTGTGCTGGGGAAGCAGAGCACCCTTCAGGGCAGCCAGAGAAACCCAGGCCGATGAATTTCAGGGCTGCTCGCACCCGTAACAGCTTGTGCGTGCTTGATAACTCTTACATGTTGCCTTAACACAGCGACCTCAATTCATTCAGCACAAAATCCAAAGGAGGAATCTTTTCCCTGAAGTCATACCCAGCATCTAACCCACCAGCAAAAAGCTGCCAACTCTGTTCTGTGGGTGCAGAGTCTTGCAAAACTTTTGCACTGTGCACTGTGATTATGCAAGATACAAATGTCCCAGGCTCTGAATAATCAACTTACAGGCAGCACCTCATGGAACCATGTGAGGAAGACAAAAATCCCAAACGGGAAAGCAGAATGTAGGCATCCTGCATATGAACACCTTCATCTGTGCAAAGGCAGAGTTCTGCGCTTGGTACATACAATTAAAATAAAGAAAAGCAAACCAAGTGCTCAGTGATGCTTTTTGGGGTGAACTCAGCAAAATGGGCAGCATAAAACAGAGCCACAATTCCCTGCTAGTGCAGGGTGTAAAGTCTCAAATGGGAGGGCAGGATCCTCCCCAGCATGCTCCGTGCTGCAAACACATGCACAAAAAAAAAAAGATTTAAACTGCCTGGAGGAGTTTGCAGTCATGAGGCACCGAGCAGCTGGATGCTGATCTCCCTAAGCCCGTGGGTATTTCTTTTGTTCGTGGTTGATCCCATCTTCCCCCTTCGAATCTCTAATCTCTGTAAAAACTTCGAGCGAGTACTTGCTCAGGTAGTTCCTGGTTCCACTGGCCAAGAGTATCCAACCCAAATCGCTGTTTCCAGTCTCATCTCTCATCCCAGGGTCACAATTCAAGTTTCTGCCACTGCCACCGAGCGGGTTTGCCCCATGGGCAGGAGAATTTAAGGGAATACCAGCGGAGTTGCCACTTCCCAGGGCTTCAGGCGGCCCGTGCGACACCTGAGCACGCTGATCGCTCACCGCAGGGCTCCGATGGAGTCCTGGCGGGGCAGGTGCCTCCGATCCGTCCCCCCAGCCCGCCCAGTGCACAGAGCCGCTGCTTCAGTTTCTGATCACTTCTGGCAGTTTGCAAGCCAGACCTCTTTGCATATAAATAGCTACATTTTTTTTTTCCTTTTCATTATCTGAGTAACCCGCTCCCCCCGCAGTTTCATCCTTTCTCACGTTCACAAGCGTTCTGACACACTTTTCTAAAGATCTCCTTTGTGTTAATTTCTGCTTCAAATGCTATTTTTATGTGTGTTTTTACAACCAAGTGACACTATAGAAAGTAGGAGCCCAGAAATAAATAAATAAATAAAGAGATGCCAGGCAGGGATAACTTCAGGTTTGTAGTGTGTTGCGTGGTAAAATCAAATAGCCAATAAAATGGTAATAAAATGGTAATGCAACAAAACCATGTGATTAAGGTCCACTTGTGCTTTTTAGGCTCGCAGAGCTGAAAAACATAGTTTTATTACAGCAGCTTTTGATTTGTATCATCTGAACAAATGAGTTATAAAAGTAATATAGAGCAAGTAACTAAAATGCTCCGATTCCACCCAGCATCCTGCCCGCTACTAACTTCAGTTCTGCTCCAGTGAAACAGGAATTAATTCATCATTAACGTAACATTTTCTCTTGTTGTAAAGATCCTGCCATGCCACTTCACTACCTTTCTCTACTTTCTGCCTTTTCTCAGCATCATTGAAATTTTCCACAGAAAGACACGGTCACGCTACAAGGGAAACCCCAAACCGCAGTGATTCAGCCCGAACAGTTCCAGGCAGCAACGCAGCCTCGCAGCATCCTCGCAGACCATGGCAAAGCTCAGCGACTCGGGCCATTCCGCTGGCTCTCCCCCCGTGACACCCACCGGGCTGTTCCCGGCACGGACCCCGCACCAGAGCGGGGCTGAGCCCCAGCCGAGCCCCCCGGGAGCTCCGCATCCCCCGCGCCCATCCCCGCGCCCTCGGGGCTCCCCCGCAGCCGTGCAGGCACCGCCCGCCGGCTCTGCCGAGGCTGGAGAGCCTCTCCCGTCCATGCCCGGGGCTCGCATCCCTCCCCGCACCCCCTGCCCGCTGCCGTGCCCGCTGCCGTGCCCGCTGCCCGGTACCTGCCGCCGCCGCTGCCCGCGCTCCGCCGCCTCCGCTCGGGCTCCGGGGGACGGGCCGGGCTCCGGGCAGCGCTCTGACGGACGGAAACCTCCTCCAATCGCCGGGGAGCCGCCGCTGCTCGGGCCAATGGGGGGAAACTGAGGCCGGAGCGAGAGCGGGGGAACGGCAGAGGATGAGAGGAGAGGGGGGGACGGGAGCGATGCGAGGATGGGAGCTGGGGAGCGGGAGAGGAAGGGCAGGAGGGGGGAAGAAGAGGAGGAGAGGGATGAGGGGAGCGAAGAAGGGGGTGAGGAGAGAGCAGGGATAGGGATAGGGATAGGGATAGGGATAGGGATAGGGATAGGGATAGGGATAGGGATAGGGATAGGGATAGGGATAGGGATAGGGATAGGAATAGGGGCTTAGGCATCCCATCAAACCGTCCCTATTTCCCGGCCCCCTGCGCACCTGCAGCCTCGCAGCCCCCAGGCTCGGGCTGCCCACCCTGTCTCAGCCCCGCTGCACGCCCGGCAGGCTCATGGAGAAATTCTGGGATACATCCCTGCACCAGACCGAAGGGAAGCAGCGCTGGAGGAGCTGCGTCCGCGTGTGTGGCGGCAGAGAGCAGCCACAGGACTTCGGTCTTTCCTCCAGCTATTGCTGGGGCTGAACTGGCATAAAAGCGAAAGTGCAGGAGCAGGTGCAGGGGCATTATTGAGCCCGGGACACAAACATGGCTATGGTGGCACTCTCTGCATGGCTCTGTACCGTGCCAGGCACTGTCAGGCTGGGCACGGCTGAGTTAGTGATTGCAGAGGATGCACAGTCCCTCCAGAGTTGGGGGAGCTGAGCAGGAAAGCTGTGGGACACCCTAAACCCCCTGCATTTGCATTAACACATTTGTTTGGGCGTTTTTCTTTGCTTTTTGGGGTCGCAGTGGTTGGTTTGAGGCACAGAGGTGGCTCTTGAGCAGTTTCACAGAAGAGTCTCTGGATCAGAACGCACACCTGAGCGCTCCACACCCTCCAGTGCCTAAAGCACCTGTGCAGGAAGAGTCCCAGCAGATGTGATGTGAGGCTCTGACCATGCAGCTCCTCATACCCACCCGTGCAGCCCTTGCATCCCCGTTTGATTTTCTTCCATGAGCTGTTCCACCTCACTTGGGGATTTGGCTCGTTTCTGCACGCTCGCAGATAAATAATTCAGGCCCTGCATGTTCAGCTCCTGAAGTGCACTCAGCACTCCATTTTCCGGAGTGCACAGGAGAACCTGGGTAATGGAAAAGTCCAGCACGAGGCAGAGAGGAGGGCAAGGACGTGAGCAGACCTCTGACATGCAGCTGCCACGCCGAGCCCTGCCATCCCCTCTCTGTGCACTGCAGGGACAGCAGTGTGGCACCTTTCCCACAGCTGCTGCCAGAGCTCAGGGACACACAAGGGACCTAGAGCTGGGGCAGAGGCTGAGGCAGAAGCAGACCCAGCAGCTCATCAAAGATCATCTTGGGCTGTGGTGATGTGCTGTTCACATCACTGCCTCCTCCTCATCCTCTGGGGCTCCAAGGTGGAGCTGGAAGTTGCTGCCTTTTTTTGTGCCATCCTTGCTCTCCTTGGAGCTGGAGGTAGATGGGCATCTTGTGGGGTTTGATTAAATTGGGAGCTGTTGAATCTGCTTTTAAAGTAAAATGAAGTGTAGGAGAGCCTGTTTTTTTACAAGAGGTTGTGGTCAGGAAAACCAGGAAACATTTGCTCTGTGTATACAAACCGATATTGCTTTATTATATACAAATCATTTCCTGCACAACAAAGCTGGGGTATTGTTGGCCAGTGCTGTGCAGTTGCTGATGGAAAAGGCCCTGTTTCAAACCGTTTTTATTCTAAATAAACAAGGTGGAAAGGACAACAGATGTGCAAAGGTGAAGCAGTACATCAAAGGCATCTGAGCTGGGGAACCCCCCACATTTCCTGTTCCACAGTGCAGAGTTGAGGAATTGTTGGCTCTGGCTTCAGGGGGATGCATCCTGCTCTCAGCTCAGCTCAGCTCAGCTCAGCTCAGCTCAATTCTCCACATGTGTTTTGGTCCATCCTGTCTTGGCTGAAGTTGTCCTCAGAGGTGCAGAGTAATTTTTTTACTTAGTTTTTAGTGATTTTTTTGTTGTTGTTGTTGCTGAGCATTTCGAAGTAGGTTACCTGTTGGATGAGAAAGATGTAAAGATAAGGAGCTTGTGCTGTGGATTTGCATGAGCTAATAGCAACTGTGATAAGGTAACCAAGGGGGAAGGTGTGGCAAGGCAGGACAGAGGTCACCTGGCAGAAGTCTGTCTTTTTCTAAAGTCTTTAAGAGATGCTGGGCAGGCACTGCAAATCAGCCTTGCCATCTCTGCTGATTCACTTGTAAATAAAAAGGAGTCTGTCCCAGGGGCATCTTTGTTTAAATTCCAGTTTTTCAAGCCCTGGGGCTCAGCATGAGCCAATGCACACCTTGCTGTGTGAGTGCCAGAATCTCCTCCAGAGCCTTTCCGGGCTCATGCTGAAAATCTGGTATCCCAAAGATCCCAGGTAACTGTTCTAAGGGATAGGAGAAGCTGGAATTTGTTTCCCAAAGCACAGAGGTTGTTTCTCAAAGCAAGTCTGCCTCTGTCCATCCTTGGAGCTGAGAATTATCAGGACAGTGACAATAATGAACAATGACAAGGAGACTGGCAACTCTATTAGTACTGTTATTATTAACATTATCATTATTATACTCTTGTTATTATATATGTTATCTCTTTGGGTTTGGAGCACACTGATAATTTTAGTTTCCCTGAATCCTTCATTTTATGGGTCATGTTAACACTTGCAGATATGCCTGCGCCAGTTTTCATTCAATATTTCACACCGGGATGGATTTGTTATGTGTTGTACTCCTGTCAGAAGCTTTGAGAGTGTCAGCAGCTCTGGGCTGCCATTTTTTATAAATCTCCATAAATCATTAAAACTCTGGGCTTAATGAATGCAAATTCAGTGCCACAGAAGGGAAGACACTGGCTGGAGGCACTCCTGGATCTGGAATTGCTCTGTCATGAGCAGATGTTGAAAGAGGTTTCTTCAAGTTCAGTCCTGTGAGCCACGTGGGTCCTGAGATGATCGTGACAATCTTTTGGCTAAACCTGTGCAGACATCAATTTTTTCAATGTCCATCAAATCTTGTTTTTCCAAGACCCACAAAGCTGACAAGGCAAAAAAGGGGAGTTGTTTATTCATCATGTGAAGTTCAGGTCTGGGAGCATTTACATTTTTAATATAGTTAAGTGTACATGTATTTACAAGATTAGATTAACAGAGCAACAAACAATTTATATAAAGCCATAATGTCTCATATGGATTTCTGGTGCCCAAATGATAATTTCCTAATATTGCTGTTATAAATACTTCTATGATTCACATCTCCTGTTGCAGAACAAGCAGCGAAATCTCCAGGAAGGAAAGGAAAAACAGATCTGGATTTTTTTTTTCAAAAGCAGAATTTTTTAGATTTTTATTATAAGTCTAATTTGAGCCAGAAATTAATTCACAGGAAACATATAATAAATAGCAAATAAAGATGGGATTTTTCAAGAGTGCTGGTGCTGGCTTGCAGTGAGGAAAGCACTTCTGAAAATCCCCCTCCACGATTTTTACCAGACTTTGTGTTATCCTGTTGTGAGACACTGTTGTCTTTGCAAACAGGACCAGCAGAATCTGGCCTGCTCAGTTCTGTGAGCTGCCTTTATTATTACAAGAGCAAAGGTTTTCCTGTAAATGAAAGGGGAGGTGGGAGGTTGAGAGTGGCTGCTGATTAAACAAGAGCAACTGGCGGCAGAGGCATCACAGAGACAAAAGTGCAACTGTGTTTAAGGAAGAATTATACAGATTCATGGGTGGCATATGCTTTGGTGGCTGTTAAACCCCATAATCTCTGTGCAAACCCCTAGTCCAGGGTGTCCCTGAGGTGCTGGTTGTCACTGGCCAGGGGAGTGGGTGTCCTGCTCTCACCCTCTTTATAAAACAATAGCACTGCCCCGCCGGGCCTGGGGGTTATTGGGAAACTATGTTCGGGAATTTGTTGCTCAGCATGTGCAAAGTACGATGTGTTAATTTTAAAAGAGATAAGGGAGAGCTGGAGATTCTCTTTGAAAGATTCCCGAAGGGTTTGAGCTCTTCTTCCTCAGATCTTTCCTCTTAAGTAATGTGCAAACACCGCAGCCTTCCTTCCCTAAGAGAGAAACAGAAGTGAGTTCTCCAGCTGAGTTTTATTTGAAGGAAATATGACATTAAAATTTCAAGAATGATAGCAGAGTCCAAAGACACCACCATGTGAAGGGAAAACACGGTGAAGTGCAGCAGCTGTAGGTGTGTTCCTGCAGACCTGAGCAGTGTGTGGCACCTGGCAGCTCCATGTCCCCACCAAGGACCTTGCAGCCATTGCAGTTAAAAGGGAAATTTCCACTCTGGTGATGATAAACACAATGCTTTTGCAACTGTTGCTTTTTGGCAGAAAGCAGCCCAGATTAGCAAAGCCACACCACTGGTGTGTTCTGAGCACTGTTGCCATCAACTCCCCTTGGCCCTCTCAGGTTTGGGCCCTCTGTTCTGGGCAGGCTCTCAGCAGCTCTAGGGCTCCTTCCTCTGTCCCAATGTGCACAGGAGCTCCTCAGCTGCACATGAGAGTGCTACAGAAGTGCAAACAGAAATTAATAACAACAATATTTACAATCCAGATCATTGCCTGCGTCCTGTTCAGATCCAAAATTTAAATTCTTCGAGCATAACCAACCTGCCAAGTTCTTATTTAGGAGGGACTATAAATCATGGCCTGTCTCCTGAGATGAGGACTGGGACAAAGCATATGCTGCACCTTACCTCTGTGGGCTGCTAGACCCAAAGGTCCACTCCAGGATGAGGATAACCCCCTTGGGGAGCTGTGGGATTCCAGGATGAGGATTACACTCCTGGGGAGCTGTGGGATTCCATGATGAGGACCACCCCCTTAAGGAGCAGTGGGAATCCAGGATGAGGATCACCCCTTAAGGAGCAGTGGGAATCCAGGATGAGGATGACCCCATTGTGTTGTTGGATGCTGCTGGGAACCAGGGAAAAAGCATCCTTGAAGCCTTGCCTTTCTCAGTTTTCACGAGGAAAAGAAATTTTAACAATGGTTATGCACCTGCAGGGTGTGTGAGAGCCGTGTGAGTGTCTTGTGATGTTTTGCAGAAAGCATGTTTTCAAAGAGGTGTTGCCTTCTTGGACCAAAGAGTCTTTTCTATTCTGTTTTGCATGTATTACCCTATATATATGTGTGGTGTTTCTTTAAATGAAGCTCTTTTGCTTCTCCATTACACAAGGAACTATGTTGCATTATCCTTTTCACCGCTCACTTATAGCCTAAAATGCAGCACCTCTTGGGGAGCTGTGGGATTCCAGGATAAGGATCATCCCCTTGGGGAGCTGTGGGAATCCAGGATGAGGATCACCCCCTTAAGGAGCAATGGGAATCCAGGATGAGGATCACCCTCTTGGGGAGCTGTGGGAATCCCCCAGCTTGGAGAGGCAGTGAGGGCAGAGAAGTGTCCCAGTCCTACTTTTCCTCTGCTCAGTTCACTGGAAGTAAAAAGCTATGAAGAATAATCAGAGAAAAACATGAAATCAGAGCAAACACACTGTGGCATTGTGACAGCTCAGAACTCATCACATTCTTGTACCAGGCAGGAGTGTGAGGAAAATCCCCTGCACTCTGCTCCGTGCCTCTTACCCACTCGCTGTGCTGTTGGCACCATGTCCTGCAGGAATATTTGTCCTCATTTAGCAGCAGGACAAACTCCAGCACAGCAAGGAGGAGCAGCCTGAGCTCTCACAGGGCACCACGGGGGTGGCAGCATCTTGGAGAGGATCCTGGCAATGCCTGCGGTGCGTGGGAAGTGTGGAGAACACCAGCACAAGGGTTTGAGCTCTGCTTCCAGCTGATTTGCCACGGTCAACACAGTGTGTTTGTAGAGCGAGAGGAGATCTGCTCATTAGAGCAACACCCTTCCTCTTTAGGTGTGTTTCTGAAGTGTAATCACCATCAAACTGCCCATTTGAAGCTGCTTCTCTCTTCCTAGGAAACTTGAGAAGGAGGTTATTTTCGGTCACCGACAGTTCTACTTTTTATTTTAATAAAGCCTGATGAAAAAACATTATCACTAAGCCATCGACTTATAATTTCTTTATTTCATGCTCGTTTTTTAGGTTCCTGTTGGACTAACTCAGTCTTTCAACTCTTTTTTTTTTTTGTCATTGGCTTAAAATGCTGGCACAAGTATTGCTCCAGCTCTCAGCAATTTTCTCAGCCCAGTGCCCCCTGCAGATTTTGGTAAATGCTGCCATTGCAGTGCAATGAGGTACGGAGGTTTATTGACAGCGATATCATCTGCCCATGGGATCTGGGAGATGGTCAGGAGCAGCATGTGTTTGGGAAGAATATATTCCATCATGATCTGCAGCATGCTTAGTTGGCCGTATTGGAAAGATTTCCAGATAACTATCGATTTTCCAGCCCTGTAATTAGTTCAGAGATTATAAACATAGAAAATATCGCTCCAGAAATTGATTTCTTTAATTGTTCATAGCACCAGAATATGGTGTGACTGCAAAGCACATCACATGCTTCCTTTGGAAGAGGAAGACTTTGAACTTTGGAAAAATATTATCCCTGTAAACATGGAGAAGAAATCATGAGGCTAATTCTACACTATCTCATAGAAGGCTGTGATCACTCTAGTTCTGCCTGGTTTTAAACATCCAAGTCTGGAATGTCTTTTTTTTAATTTTATTTTTTTCACCTCTAATTATCTGCTGAAGGAAGATGTCTCTTTTTTCCTCTGGAGGGAATTTTTTGCCTTCCCCTGGGAGATGAATGAGCTGGTCACTCCTTCATGGTGACTCAGTGGCCTCGTTGCACATCCAGGGTGGGGTGGCTGTTGCTTATGGAAAATAAGAGTGGATAGATCCAGTAAAAACCAGACTATGTCTTCTAAAGAAGCTGCTATTTGTGTCTATCAGGATAATTTCACATATTTCCTGTGGTGGCGAAGCCAGGAGACCCCAATGGAGGAAACACAGATACTGCAGTTAGGGAAGTTGCTAGAATTATTTCATCTCATTGCCCAACTCTGCCAGGCATTAAACAAATAAGATGAGTCACTTCTCTGAAGAACTTGCAAATTAAGAAGGTTGGGCAGAGGGTAAAACCCTCCAAAAAGATAATTTCCACTTTACAGGGATTACATCTTCTGATGTAGTCACACAGCCAGTTGGAAAATTTGTCTACTGTGAGGTTTCTTGCAAAATCTGTGAAATTTCAGGAAGCAAGATGTTCCTTTTTAAAGCCCCAAACCCAAGAGTAATAAAAATAGCCCTACTGGACAATCTGATTGGGTTGAGAAACTGCTTTTGCAGCTATATAATTCCCAAATAAACCCAGTCTCAGCACAACCTTGAGAAGTTTCAGGAGCTGGGAAGTGCTGCAGTTAAAGTAAATTTACTGAGGCATTAATGAAGCAGGGGCTGTCCCACAGCAGCTCCTGAGGTGAGTGGTGGCAGACCAAAGCATGAATTCTCTTCCTGCACATGCAATCATTGCAACAGCCCAGTTTTATTTTCTGCAGGAAAATGGTATCACTGGGAGGATCCTTACACAAGAATCCTATAGGAGAAAGAAAATCCTGTAGAAAGAAAGGAGGAGAAAATGCTGTTTTATTTATATTTATCTGTTGGGTGTTGGACTAGATGATCTCCAAAAACCACTTCCAGCCCCAACCATTCTGTGATTCTGTGACTTTTTAACCTCTCCAAACAATTTTTGGGGTCACCTGGGTTCCTGGGAAGGAGGATTTGGGGTATGAATGAGAGGAGTGAATTGTAAGTGCTTCTCCTATCTCTCTCTGCTCTAGGACAGGTGGATTTGAGGAAAAATATGAAGTATTTCACCCCAAGGATATATCCAGTCTTTATGTAGGTGAATCCCACTTCCTTGAGGGCAGAGTGGGGTCCACGGGGTTCCTGGTATTTTGGGAAAGCACCAGGCAAGCCTTTACTGCCCCTTAACCATGCACTTTTAGGGTTAAGCAACAACTAGACATTTTGGGAGTTACCCGATCCCTTCCTGGGGTGGGAGGGTTCGCGGGCTGACCTTCAGGCATCTCTCAGTTCTCTTCTCCCCTCGGAATTCCTGCCGGGATAAGGAGGGGAGCAGCTGAGTTAGCCCAGTCTCACTCTCCCATCTAGTGGTAAAACGAGGAAAAGTGATCCAGGCAGAAAAAAAGAAACTTTCACTTTCTGGAGCCTTTGGAGGGGTATCACTGTGGGCTCAGTTAAAGCCATAGTGCACCGGGTTGGGAATGTCACTGAGCTGATCCGGAGGGATGCACAGCAAAGTGCAAAGGTGGCTCTGAGTCCTTCCCCAGGCCCAGTGGGATTTGGGGTGCCCTACTCTGGGAAAAAGCCACGAAGCAAAGAGGTTTGTACACTGAGGGATACAGCCCAGGGAGAGCAAAAGTAAAAGCACAAACTTCTTGAGCAAAAGAACCTCCTAAACCACTCGTGGAGGTGGGAGGTGGAAAATTTTGCAGTCACATCTTTCTACAAATATCCCCTTATCGTCAAATAACCACATGTGAGCCCCACAGCTGCTCCACTGCCTTCACAGAAAGGCCTCTGTGGTTCCCCAAAAAGCAGGGTGGGGGCACTACCCACAAATGCTGATGCACAGGCGAGGTCAGGGACCCACAGGCATCCTCTCAGGAAATATATTCTTGGAGGTGTGAGCTGGGGCTGCCCTGCTGAGCGTGGGGTGCAGAGCCAGAAACCTCTGCAGTGCAGCAGCCTCTCCTGGGAGGGGATTCAGGGATGCTGAGGCATAGAAAGGTGGGTTACTCTGGGCTGTAAAGCTGGGTTTTATTTCAGCCAGACACACAGATTTGGAGGGGAAGCGTTTCCTATCTGCCACAAAAATTTAAGAGGCTTAAGGAGATTCAGGCAACTCCCCACACACACACTTTTTCCATGAGGAGCTGGTGCAGAACCAGCTCAATAAGGGCCAACTCCATGGGGAGTTGCCAGCAGCCCCAGATTCAGGAGGCTGAGATTCCCACTCCAGTGTCCACAACTCGGTTGCAGAGACCTGAGATGCAGAGTGGATGAACCCTTACAGAAGATTTATGTTCTCCTGTCAGATAGAAGATTCGTGGTATTTCCTGGAAGGCTAGATGATGTTTCACTTTCAGCAAATAAGGTCAAAATCACAAGGGGGAAAAAAAGTAATCTCTCATGGATCAGCTGTTTGCCAACCCCAGAGGTGCAAGAGTTTGTCTCACATCTCTGTTCATATAAAAACACTTTCCTGAAGCAATGCACTGCTAAACGTGGCTTTCCCGAGGGTGTCACCCACACAGTCTGCAGCACAAACAGCCTCAGCTGGGAAAAGATAACTCAGAGGAGTACGGGATTCACACCTACACTACCACATTATAAAAAGAGAACAACGAGGAAAAAAGGTACTAGGCAGGGCTGGAAGGGCTGGGATCAGTCAGGTAAAATGGAAATCAGCAGGAGTTCCTCAAGCAGCATCCCCGTGATGCCAGAGGGGGATGCAGGCTGATCCAGCACCAGAGGCGGGGTGATGGGGCCGGGGCACCTCGGGGAATGGCGGGGCCGTGCTGGGCTGTGCTGGTGGGCTGGACTGGGCTGTGCTGGGCCATGCTGGGCTGTGCTGGTGGGCTGGACTGGGCTGTGCTGGGCTGTGCTGGTGGCCGGGACTGGGCTGTGCTGGCTGCAGCGGGGAGCAGCGTGGGCGCTGGCGGGGGATGCTGGCCCGGCTCGGCAGCGCATCCCTGGGATCGCGGCGCGTCGGGAGAGGGCAGCCTTAGCCACAGGCAGGTGAGGGCGGCAGGATCCGCACCCCCCCGGCCGGCCCCGCCCGAGGAAAAGCTTAAAGGAGGGCGTCTAAGTGCCCAGTGTGGAAAAGGGATTGTTCATGTGAAACATGAAGGCACTGGTGCTGCCGGAGGTCAGGCTCCGTCCCGGCTGCGTCCTCGAGGATGTCCCAGGACGTGATCCGCATGTCCGAGCTGGAGGGATGAAAGCACACCTGGAGCAAGGCTCACCGTGACCTGCTGCTCCAAAATCCCCTCTCCACCAGACTGGTAGACATAAATCAGGTTTCTCTTCTTCACTGCAGACCAGGCTCATCCATTTGGCTGCAACAGCACCACGTGTGCCACAGCCTGGGGACCCACCTGGGACATCCTGGGCTTGCAGCTCCAGTGACTCACCCGAAAACCCTCCCTTGAAAGCATGTTCCCTGCTACAGCACAAAGGAAAAAAAAGAAAAAAAAGAAAAAAGTCAATGAAAAGACAAGCTGGAAACGTGGAAGCACAGTTAATGCTACTGCTGTGATGCTTCATTTGAGCTGCAAAGAGAAGATAAAGTTCTGCCTCCCACCAGAGATGTCACTGGGGAAAATGATTCCTTCCTTCTCTAAATGGCATCACATTGTTTCTTCTTCGCAGCTTGCTGCCAGCTTGGTGTCACAGCCTGTTTTTCCAGGACAATAATCTGGTTAACTGGCAGTAGTGGTGCACTCCATCCAATCTCCCTGCCACCTTCCCCAGACAAGATCACTACAGAAGATATTCAAAAATAGATTCACCTAGTAAAGAAGAATAAATAAGGGTTGCTCCTCGCATGTGAATAGCTAATGAAGACCCACTTAGCAGTCTCGGCAGACTCATCAGCCTCGGCGGCTGAGCCTTGATTGTGTGTCTGCAGCTCCGTTCCTCTTCTCTGCTCATTAGACCCAGGTCAAACGAAACACACACAAACCGTGGCAGAAATGCCAAGAACCAATGGAGATGGTCATAGTGGTGACCCATTCCAGCTGGAAAATTACAAGTTAGGAATTTTTATTGCCTGTTAAATGGAACTGTTTCATCCAGCAGCCAGGGGTAGGTCATTTCTAATTCCCAAGGGTGAGATCCAGCCCATCACACTGTCCCACATCTCTCGTTTACCCGCATGGGGAGCACTGGGGCACATTTTGGGGTTGTTCAGGATCCAGTGTGCTGGTACTGCCCTGGGTGCAAAGGCAGCAGATGAGGGTTGAGGGGGTGACACATCTGCTTGGCACACATCTCCTGGGAGCAGCTCTGGAAGTGACTGCCACCCTCATCAATCACTGCACCATTCTCCTCTGCCCAGAAAGACTCTTCCCTCTTAGCATGAGATGTTTCAACCAGCTGTAGAGTCCTGTGAAACTACAGTGAATAACATACATAAATACACGAGGAACTCTATAATTACAGGGAATCCTCTAACAGGATTTTCTACTTAGACACCTTAGGACACTGATTTCTCCTTTTCCTGAAACCAAACCTGGCCGACTCAGGCACTGCAAGTTGAAGTTAGTTTTAATATTATATTTTCTATTAACCTGGGAAAGAAGAAAGGGAACAAAATAAGAAAGAACAAGGCAACCTGCTCCTGCCTCACCCTGTCTTGATTGTCTGTCACTGAATTGTGGCAGTGCATAAGATGGGAGAGGAATGCAGAGGTGTGAAGCACCATTGCCAGAGGATTCTGCTGCAGTCTGGATTATGTTGGTGCAAAATCTGCTCTGTGCTACTTGTCTGTGCTCTGAGACCTCCCTGACAGTGATTACTCACAGAACATTCCATCTTCACTCCTCTCCGTTCCTAACCTAACAAACCATCCTTTTCTCACCAGTTCTGGGTCAGAGGAAAATGCTGTTATTAGGTTACCTCTATTTTATGGTCTCTTAATTATTTCCACCTCTGTGATTACACTAATTAGCTAACTGGTTTCTAATGGCTGTACAGTAGCTTGCATTACACTTTCATTAATCACAGCCTTAGCCAGCCTAGTTAAGAGTCCCTGATTTTTTGCGTTATGATTTGAAATTAAATGCAGAAGTAATCTGAAGGGGAGAAAGGAGTCAATAGGAATAGACACCACCTTCTCCAGCAGCTTGGCAAAGAGCCTCTTTGATATATTTAGAAATGTTATGATTCACAAGAACCCGCCAACCATTTACTTAATATCTATAAAAAATAAGAAAAAAAAGGTAAGTCTGAAGTTTTCAATCACAGCTGTTAAAGGCTCCTTCTCACTTTCTTTGATTCGAGGCAGTTGACTGACACATTCAAATGGGATCAAAAATAAAACAACTGACAACACATCTCCTCCATCCTGATGGCTGTGACCGAGCACTCGCTGCAGCTACACCCAGGACAAAACAGAAATGAAAATCAAAGAGGAGGTTGAGTTTTCACTGCTGGAAAAACATTTCTTTGACAGCTCTCAAGACCTTCCTATAAATCCTCTCCTAGGGAGATTATTTGATGGGCTAGAGGACTTTGTAAAATAATCAAAATTAAGAACAAAGCATCTCCTACTGGATAGCTTAAATACCTGCACAGGGGAATGTTCATCATTGGCTATGATGGAAAATCAGAATAACAATAAAATAATAACACAATAATGTTTTTATTTTTATTATCATTATTGACACCTATGCAACAGAAGAAGTTCATAAGGCTGTACAAACACCAATAAATTAATTCTGCCACCCTGCTGCATATCAGGCACCCAGTTCAGTGAGGTGCTTTACTGCAGCAGTTTTAGTGAGCACTAAGTAAAATGCCTTTAGGAGCTGGGATAAGGGTGATGATGCTCTCGCCTGCCAGGGTGTCTTTGACAAGGAGCGAGAGGCAGAGAACCTTCATTTCCTGGAAATAAGAGGCTGAAGAGGCCCTATGGCAAACAAACCATTAAATAGGGAAAAAAGAAAGTAACAACAATACAGACCAAAATTTTGCTTCAGGGAAAAATTTCTGCTTGGTTTTAGCACAGATGTTGATATTGCACACTCAGAAATGGCTGTGTGGAAGCATATTGTTAGATGGTGCACAAAAGCAGAGAGCTGGATTTGCAAAGGAGGAGCTAAAGCATTTAAAAATTAAAAGCCATTTTAAAAATGCCTCTTGAATGGCATCTTCTCTCTGAAGGAGAAGTTATGAGTAGAGAGACTGAGCTTCCCCAAATCACAGAATCTTGAAGCCAGAGCCTGTCAAGCAGTTTTCCAACACTTTGCTTCAAGAAAAGGGAGCTCTGATGGGAACTGTTGCCTCTGCAGATCCCCTGAGGGCTCCTGTGTGTGGAAAGGCTGTGCCTGGCTCAGCTCTCAAAGCCAGCCTGGCTGGGAATTCCTGCATCACCTCACCTGTTAATGTGTGTTTGTGTGCATCATCTCACCTGTAAATGTGTGTTCATGTGCATCACCTCACCTGTAAATGTGTGTTCATGTGCATCACCCCACCTGTAAGTGTGTGTTTGTGTGCATGACCCCACCTGTAAGTGTGTGTTTGTGTGCTCAGGAGCACACCTGGAGCAGAGATCTGCACTGTTCCAGATTCCCCAGGACCAAACAGGACCTGCCCAATGTCTGCACGTGAATTCCACACAGCTTATCCACACAGCACCCTCAGGAAGATCCCACAAAGCACAAGGACACGCTTTTCAAACTAATGAACACCATGTCAGAGCCCCCATCCCTGGGAGGAGCGAACCCCGAGCCCTGCGGGCCGAGGGAGGCGCAGGCCGGAGCAGAGCGGCGCGTTTTGGGCCTGGTGCACGTGAAGGTGGCACAAAGCAAGGCCCAAACACAGAGGTGATGCCTCTGCACTTTGCATATTCCCCCTGTGCACCGGGCTGGGATTTCTCCTTTCATCCATAATTCATGGCTTGCTGCAGCGGCTCCACAGAGGCAGCGCAGGACTCGGCCCCCATGGCAAGGGAAAGGCAGAGCTGCTTTTGTTGCCAGACTGCAAACTGTGGGGCTTGGGCCCAGGCAGCCCCTCTGCTTCATCCCAATTAACCTGTGGGCAGAGGGGGGAATGAACAGTGAAATGAGGGCTATTGCCACTGCCAGCCCCACACCAGCCCACGCTGACCGCCCCATTTGGGCTGTTTGTAGCCAGGAGAGGCTGTGCCCAGCACAGCACAGGGCTGGTGGTCCTCCTTTTTTACACATGTACATGGGACTGTCAGCCCAGCTCATGATGCCCCTGCACTGCTAGATTTTGGGGCCAGGCTGCTTTTCTTTCCCACCTGGCCCAGCAGCGCTGGAGGGTGACAGACCCTGCAGTCCCTGTGCACAGAGGTCACCGTGCCACGCCAGCGGTGTCACACACTCAGAGCAGCCCACGCTGCCTCCCAGGGCTGTAAACCTGCCTCCTCCAGCCCCACTGCCTTTCCTCTCCATAACACACACACCAGAAAACCCAGCTTGTCAGGAACGAAACGTTCGCCGAGATTAAAATGTAAATGTTGCACTTGGCTTTTCGAAGGGGGTTTGATATTTTACTTGTGACTCTGTAAGGAAATAGATTTTTGATAACTCTGCGGAACTGCTGCTGCCCAGCCACTGCTGCAAACAGCCAAGACCTTAATAAATAAATTCTCTGTCAGGCAGCTCTGAAAACCAACTTGCTGGTGGTTTGGAGAAATATTGGGAATTTCAAAGCAGTCTTGCACAAGGAGACCTGTAATTACGGCAGCCTCTCCTCCACTGCCTGGGTTTGGGAGGAGACGGGGAATGCACAGTGTCCTCCTTGACAGTGCTGGCAATAAACACTGTATATTATTTTTTACTATGTTTATTAACTTGGAAATGTGGGGAAAGGGCAGTGTCAGATGTCATGCTTTGCACTTAGTATCACCCATGGATGGGACACTAAAACAGAATGTGAAAATAATTCAGAGAGAATTCCTGACTGGCTTAGCTCTGTCTTGCAATCTCATCTCCTTGGAAAATGTGCAAAAAGATCTACCTGAACTCAAAACTAGGTCCCTCCTGAGGCAATTTTTCCCCTTAACTTTATGTGATGGATCCAGGTCTCTTTTCTCTGACGCTCTGAGTCTGCAGAACCTTGCACTGTCCTCAGCACCCAGCACAGCTCTGGCTCCTTGCTAAGAGACACATGACACCATGGCCTGTGCATTATCCAGAAACCCTGTTGATTCAGACTGCTATAAACACTGGGGAAATTCAGGGAAAAAAAAATTAAAAGGAGTTTGCTAACTTTCTACTGACCACCAAATCTCTTGTTCTCATATCAGTGTGGCCAGAAGTGAGCTGCTGGGATTTTTAGGACACACTGAAATAGTTAAATCTCAGTATAAGAAGTTCTTTGCACAAGGCTCTCAGTAGAAAAATACGACCACATAAATATTCACAGCTTTATTACTAAAAGGCTTGATAAATTTAAATTAATCTTTCTTCCATAATACATGTAATAATCTGAGTATGACCACTGCACAAGTAGACCAGCAGTGCTCGGAAATGATCAGCAAGGCAAGAATCACTCACAGGATTAATCTGGAAAATAATTTCAAACAATTGAGATCTATATGAAAATGAACAGACCACACATTAATAGAGCCTGAGCCTGCTCTGTAAACTTAGCTACTCACTTTTTATCCCTTAAGTAAACTAGGAAGAGTAATGTATTTATAGCCTCTTGACGTAAGTAGCCTCAGTGAAATATTGTATGTAATAAATATTCTGCCATCTCTGAGAGCCTACAGGACAAAGCGGTACCAAGGTACTGCAAAGGCAAACTGTATGTGGCTAACGAGTCTTGGTGAGCTGCCAGCCAGCTGAAAACACTGAAATGAGAGAAAGCAATGAAAATATAGACTTTATTAATATAGGAGTGAGTTTTATTAACACAACCGCAGTGCAAGGTCAGTGGGGAAGGATTTTTCCCTTTCAGCTCTGCAGGGCACCTTTAATCACTGCTTTCAACCATCACCTTGGAATTTGGTCAGCTTTATGCCAATGTTGTGTTGTTTGTCAATCCTTTTCTCCACCATTTTTTCCCCTTTTCCTTGCTGATGCAAAGATCATAAGATCTTGGCCCTTTTTCCCTACCCCATGCTGCCAGCATTGCTTTTTATCCAATTACAAATTACACAGTGCATCTGCATTAAACCAAAATGTGTTCATCACTAATTTTAAATAAGGATGTCATTTGTAAATGCTTTATTCATAATTAATGGAATTATTACTGGGTGCAGCCACATTCTTCATCCATGTACTGTAAGATATGTTGTAAAGTGCATTAGTAAAAAGCTTTATAGATGAGGATATGACAACCCGACTGTGAAGCACATTACGTGATGTACTGTGGCTATTGTTGTAACAATCTTTATGCAAGATTTTAAGCTATCAGTCAGCCAGGGGCTGATTGATAGTGTAAATGTTAATAATTAATAATAGGATAATGTTGATAGCTGTGATTCTATGATGAGTATGGATTTTTTTAGTTAGTATTATGCTAATATGCATTATTCACTGAATCATAAAATCACATTAGAGATGAGAAGGTCCCTCTGGCTTTCCCCATTCATATCACTGATGAGTCAATGCTGCTCCTTCCTAACATTTCCAAAGCAGCTTTTTTCCTCTGCCTTTCTGCATGAAATCTCTAGGTTAAGAAGTGTGTTTTAAAACAAATTTAGAGCCCTGAATATGTGCTTACCAGAGTGATGTGTGAAGGCATGGCCTTCAGGAGAGGAGTACAAGCTGCCTGCTGTAGACATCAGAGACAGAGGACATGAGGGACCTTCCCTATTTTTACAAGAAAATAGTTTACAATGAAGGAATTGCCCCTGCAAATTCCTTTCACTTTGGCACTTGAATCCTCCAGCAAGTTAAAACCATCAGGCACATGTACCTTGTGCAGTGGCTACAGGAAAGTCCTTGGGCTGATGAACAGGTAACACATGTGGGATGTGAAGATGGAGACACAGGAGAGAAGGAAGCAGAGAACTGTAAAGTGGCTCGATAGTGATGTCATTTTTTTTTTTCAGCTGACATTATCTTTTTTAATATCCACTAGACAGGATGAAAACAGGCATTATGTCATGTGGAGGGAAGTGAATGTCGGTTTGCCGCCGGGCACAGACTCCTCAGAGGATGTGAAATGCCAATAGCAGCCTCCAAATCAGGATTTCGAAATGGATATGGTGTAATGGTCCTGGGGATGTGCTGGATTCCAAAGTTCCCAGCAGGGAAATCTCCCCTTCCCCACCCAGCAGGATTGTCTCTGCTGCCCGTCTCACGGCCGCCCTCGCAGGACCAGAGATATAATTTTGCCTTCTCCAGTTTCAGAGCCTGAGATTCAGGAGAGCTCCTTCCTGGTACTCAGCTGGTTGTAGATAACCTAAGGCAAAGGCAGCAGATACGCTGAGCTCACTGGCATTTTCCTGCTGGCATGGTGTCCGACAAGGAAGGGTGTGCTCCACGCACCCCCTTAATGACATTTTAATTCCTTAAATTGTGCAAACACCCACCCAGCTCTCTGGCAGTGCAGGAACACAGCTTATGGACTAGTGTGAGAGCCGTGTTCAGGGAGAGAGGAAGTGCTAGTTAGTGCAGGAATTCTCTTTTTAAGGAAATTACAAGTGGTAGCTTTTTCTTAGAGAGATGAGCATTCTCAGAGCTGATCACTGATTACCTTTCCCATCCTTGCATATTGTGTTTGGCTTTTCAACGTTTTTATTTCAGACAAATCCGCAAGCACATTTCCAGGTGGATGTCACCAGGATCCACTTCCTGCCAGCCCACAGACAGTCTGTCTCTTATCTCACTTACATTAGTATCAATTATTTACAGCAGGAATGCTAAATCATGAAAACCAAGTTGCAGCAAAGCTCTGCCTTGGCTGAGTACCCCACACTGGTTGCAGCTTCCCGAGTCCCTGTGCTACTGGCACTTGGCCTTGGAGAGCAAGAGCCATGAATTTCTTCCCCTTTCAGAGCTGCAGAGAAGTGCAGTGTCTGGGCACCCACAGCCCCTGCTCTTCACAGAGATAAAAATCACGAGGGTGTGCATTGGACAGCATGTCTGTAGGGAAAGCTGCTCCATGGTCGCTAGGTTTTGGAGCAGCACAGTGCTTGCCAAAAGGTTTCTTTTGCTTTTTCTTTTCCCTCCTTCCACAGAGGCTTTATGACACTTGAAAATAACATTTGGGGAAGGACCATCTCTGATCCGTGGGTGATGGAGCTGACTCCCCAAAGCAGGGTGCAGCCAGCCTGCCTGGGGGCTCCCCAGCCCTTTGTGGAACCACACAAGTGTTATTGCAAATTCCTTATTTCTCCTTCTCCTTCCTCGGGGTATAATCTCCCTTCTGGGAGCCCCTCATCTGGGGAGAAGCTCTTTCCCCATGAGGTTTGAATGAGGCTCTCACAGGCAGTCACTGATGAGTTCCTTAAAGGACTGAGTGCATAAAGGCTTTTCAAAAATTTTTGATGAATAGAATTTAAACATGACTAACTAAAAACTCCATTAAATGAGGGTGTTATATGCTTTAGGACAGTATAAATACAAGTGTCTGGGCTCTGCTCATGTCTTTACTCCTTGAAGTGTTTTTACCTCTCTAAGTTCACCATTAAGTGAGGTGATGCTTCCACCCTTGACCTTGGTTGAATGCCTACATTTAAATTTCCAGTAATTCTCAATATTTTTTCAGATATATTCATGCTTGCTCCTGAGAAGCTGTATTTTCCTAGGTTTGATTCCTTATGCAGCCCATTCCCACTTTGTTCATTACAGCTCACAAAAGTGAAAAGAAACCTCTGAGAAGAAAAAACAAACAAACAANTCTCCTGAGCACAGACCAGACCCAGCAGATGCTGGGCAAGCTGATGTTGACCCAACATGGGATACCAAGGTGATTGTCCCTCAAGACCCAGGCTACAGCTCACAAAAGTGAAAAGAAACCTCTGAGAAGAAAAAACAAACAAACAAACAAACAAACAAACAAACAAAAAACCCAAATAAACCCTTCAAAACTCCTTGAAATCCTGCTTTTTTTTCTGAAAATATTCAGAAGGTGAGGAGATCTCCTGAGCACAGACCAGACCCAGCAGATGCTGGGCAAGCTGATGTTGACCCAACATGGGATACCAAGGTGATTGTCCCTCAAGACCCAGGCTAGCCCTGAGGTTGCAGCGCTCCAAGTCTACAACACAGATCCTCAAAGGGATCCTCCACCCACCAGTGGCCACTTCAGCTCCTGAGGGATGATTTTTTGAGCCTCCCTGACTATGTGCAGTGGCTGTGGTCCATGATGGGGAGCTGAAGGGCAGGGCTTGCCTTGGTTGGAGTTTTCCTTAGCTCAGCAGGTGCTGCTGGACATGGAAACCTTCAGCAAAGGCAAGTCCAGTGCCAGACCCCAATGACCCTTAACTGGTGCTTTGCTGTCACACAGGGGTGTGATTTTGGGGATACAGGGATCACAGGGATCACTCCTGGAGGGGAGGATGGAGAAAAGGAAGGCTGTTTTAATTCCAACCTGCTGTAAGTCACTTCATTAGCCCTGACCCTGTTTGACCCTTTTACTGTCATATCAGCCTAACTGTTTATTTTCCTCATAACACTAAAACCAAATCGATTACCTTTGTCTCAAAGCCCTTTATGTGTCTTGGCGCCCAGGAACAGCCCTGCTTTTAGCAAGGGGCCTGGTGCAAATGAAATCTTTGGGAAATAGGGACAGTTTGGAGCAGACACCAAGTCTACCTGCTCATCTTCCTCTTTTTTTCATGATTAAGCTTCATCTATTGCATTTAAAAGAGAAATTGTAGTTATTTTTAAATTAGATGTACAATGCTATCTCTATAAATGCACATGGTGTGTCTTTGTTGTATACATCTATACAATCAATAACTGTGTCTTGCTGGGGATTTAAATATCAGTCTTCAAAATCCAGGTCTAGAGCACCAGATTTATTTGTAGGAAAACATATCCTTTCCTGCTTAAGGAAGGATATTAATTATAGATGCAAACCCATAAATCTTGTGGCTTTAGGTGAGATATTTGCTGGATTATAAATATGAATTGGAGATGAAGGTCTTGCTCTTCCTATTATTGCTATTATTATTATTACTTACTGGTTATTATTTTCTGTATGATCTGTATCTTCAGGTGGGTCAAACACCACTGGGGAATGGGGAGCTAAGCCTTCAAAGGGTGCACACATGTTGAATTCATTAAAAGGTTTTCTCTCCCAGCCTTGCCCTCTGCTGCATTTTGCAGCTGGACGAGTCATTAAACACCCTGTTCAGGTGCCTTCCCCTCCTCTCCAGCCTGCTTCTGGTACCTCATTTCGTTCTGCTGCTTTTGCCTGATCATATCAAGCCCCCTAATGTTTATTAATGTCACCCCGTGCATCCCATTGAAAATGTGCTATTGTTTCCCAGGTTCTGCTTCAGCACCAATCTCGGAAAGCAGCCAAACCAGGAGCCACTGGGGACCCCAATATCACCCAGAGCTTTGTCCTAGGTGACAATTTTCTTCTGTGCCATTTGTTATGGGACATCTGGGAACATCAGTAATAAGCCACAAGGGCTGGATTGCCCAAGGAGCTGAGCACCCAGAATACCAAGTGGAGGATTTGCTTCGGGCAGGGTGTGAGAGCTTTGATGTGACAACTGGGCAGTCCTGAGGCTGCTCAGCTCCTTCAGGGCAGGGCTGGAGGGGCCTCACCACAGAGCTGTGTCTCTGGTTAATTCAGTATCAGCCGAGCCAGGGGTACATTGCAGTGGATCCCCCAGACTTTACCAAGTGCTCTGAATGCCATTTAAAGGGAATGAAACTGAAGACATCATTGATGACCCCAGTGCTTGCTGATTTGCCTCTGTTTCCCTGCTGACCTCTGCTGCTCAGCCCTGCTGGTCCCTCTGTGGCACACCAAGGACCAAACCCAGCCAGGTGACAAATGCAAAGGGCTGGATGCTCACCAGCACTAGCAGAAGCAAAAGGCATGGAGTGGGACTGGTGTGACTGGGAGGAATTCCTCAAGGCAGCTCTGGCAGGTGCAGCCCCACAGCAGGCTGCTGACCAGAGGAGAACACGTACTGGGATCTCAAAATAAATTCATGTAACACAGTACTCTGAAATTAATAGGCCCTTGTATGCCAGGGCTGTAAAGACAGGGCTCTGTATAAGGTCTGCCTTTTTTGAATTAGACTGCTGTGCTTAAATAAATTAAGCAAGTTGTCAGTATATTAAATGATTTAATGCCTTCTTCGGTTTTGCAGAGGAATCCTAATGAAAATACTCTTCAATATAAAATGCTGAATAAATTAAAGGGTGAAGTATTTAAATAAATGGTGTGTTGTTACTGTGAACCACATTAAATTAGTGTTTGCCTCTATGGTAATGATGCTGCCCTGGCTTTAAAAGAGTTTCTGCTGGTTCAGGCTTTTTTCTGACAAAATGTAAGTGTTGTGCTTAAGATGTTCAGTTCAAAAGGATCTGCACTGTTCTTAGGCCAAAACCTGATATCAGTAAAAATTTTATTGGCTGGCTAACAAGGAACTGGATTAAATGGCATTAGGAGCAAAGGGCTCTGGCAGCCTGAATTGAAACTGCTGAAGAAGTTCTGGGTGATGGCCTCTGCCCTGAGCAGGAGGCACAAAGGTGTGTGTGTGTGGGGAGAGGGGTTAGTCACTGTGGTAGGCAAAATCGTGCAGTGCTGCCTCCTCCCCATTCCCTGATAGTCTGGATTATCAACCACGGTGACAGCAGCAGAAAGGTGGCAGGTGGTGGGGACAGCAGCAATGGCTTGGATCATGACAGAGGTAAATCCAGCAGAGCTCAGGACTCACAGATATGGTCCCAGATTCTCCTTGATGTGGGCAGAAGGGAAGAGACAAGGTCCCAGCATCCCAATTTACACCTGGATTGATTCTGCAATTGAAGAACCACACTGATACCATGAATAAACTGTGGAGGGCCTTAAAAGTCTTTCTTTGCTGATCTCATTACATGATAAGATAACAAATGACCTCTCTTTTCTATCCTTTCTGTAAGGTACAGACCTGCATTTAAAGGTAAAGACCTCACCAGAAGATAAAGTCCTGTATATAGAAATCAATTATGAAACAACTTTAGTTGTCCAGCTTTTGGATATCAGTTCTTATCTAATCACTTCTACCAATCACAGTATTTCTTTAGAAGGAAAACTTTTTTTTTGTGAGACTATTTACTGAGCTTAAAACACAGAAATAATGGCCTAGTACCCAAAGGAAAGAAAAGTTACATGTATATATATATTTATACCTGTTTGGTCCCCAAGTACATCTGGATGCACAGTAAGACAGCAGCTGGGTCTTGCAGACCAGTCCCAAGAGAAGTCCATACATGGCTCCTGGAGTTTCCTGATTGAGGGCTCTGTAGCTGGGACTTCTGCTGAATAATTTCCATGGAAGAAGAAATTTCAGCAGTTTCCAAACCAGAGAGCAGAGACGTGATGGAGCTCCTGCAGAAAGTCCCCAAGACTGCAGCACTCTCTCGTTCTGTGTTTTCCTGGGTGTACAAGAGTCTGTTTTAAAACTACACCTTTTCCACTCCCAATTTTAGCAACTCTTGAGGAACACAGATGTGTCATTTCCCTGAGAAGTCCATCAAGCTGTGGCAGCAGATGGGGATCAGCAGGATTTTACTGAACCACTGGAATGCATGTTCTTCATGTACTTTGAGCTGCTCTCTTTGGCACTGCATTTTGGGGTTTTTTATAGCAGGGGGATGTAGGCTGGGCTCGTTTTAGAGGATTTTTCCAGCTTCTCCAATGGCAAAGATGAAGTACCAATAGCACTGAGGTGTCTGCATGAGTGCCCACCAAGGCCAGACCAATAACTCTGGGAAAAGGGAATGGCTCCACTCAGTGCTTGAGGATGATGGCTTATATACTCATTATTAGGAAGATTAAAGCCCCCAAAAAGGCAATCCCATTGGACACACCCCCAGTGTGGGTGCCTGTGTGTTGACTCCCAGTGACCTTTGGTGGATCCAGGATATGGCTTAAAAAAAAAAAAAAAAAAAAGAAGGAAAAACCAGCATGAGTTTGAAATGGCCAATGATGACGAAACCATCTGTTGAGAAATTGTTCTGGTGTTACTTCTGCCAAACATAAAGCACACCCTTCCCAGATGGAATTTAACAGCATCAGCTTCCAGTCACCAGCTCTTTTTATCACTCTGTCAGTGAGATTGAAGGGCTGTACCTCTCTGCATCCCTGTACCCTGTCTGAATACATCTGGATTGTCATTAAGCCATCTCTTAACCTTCCCTTTGTTAAGCTAAGCACATTGGGGTCCTTGAGTCTGTCACTATAAGGCATGTTTTGTGACACTTCAGTCATTCCCGTGTGCCCTCTCCCGTTCATCACCATCCTTCTGGAGTCGCAGGCACCAGAAATAGCTGCAGTGTCCCATTAGGTGTTACACCAGAGATATTTCACTCTGCTGTTTTATCAGGTTTCCAGGGCTGTGTAAGAGGATCCCTCCTCCCTGCGGTGAAATCCTGGTTCCTGGAAGTGTGGCTTTGTGTCAAACTGGATTTCACTTCCCTCTGCTTCAGGAGCAGTGCAGGTCTGAGGCAGACACCCAGCCACATTCCAGCCACGGTCCGACTCCAAATCTCATCAGCAAACCTTGACCCTAATGAGCTTTGATTTTCTACCGTTTGCTAGAAGTGATGAACAGAACGGCCGCTGGGGATGCTCCTCAGATATGTCTAAACCTATCACCAGGGCTCTCATCCGTTTAGCACGGGCTGTGTTGATTTTACATTGTTTTAGCTTCCTAATAAATGAGACAACATTAAGTTAAATGCCTCGCTGAAGTCAAACGTAACAGTGTTGATGAAATGTACTAAATCAATCAAATCCATAATCACATTCTTGAAAAATTATATCAATTTCATTTAATAAGATCTATTTTCCATTAACTCATGTTGATTGTAATTAGTTATTCTCCTTAAATTGTTATTAATCAAGTCCCTTATCAGCTCTTCCATTATTTTTTTTTTCCACAAAATCAACATCAAACAATCAGATTTATAATTACGCAAGTCATCCTCCTCATCGACATTTATTTGTTGGCTCAAAGTCAACACTGCTTCGGTCTTCTGGAAAGCTCTGTGCCGGCCTGGGGCGCTCCTGGGACAGATTTTAAAATTCTCAGGCACTGAATATTGGGAGATGCTGATTAAAAAAAAAAAATCCTCTAGCTGTAGTAACAGCTGTTTAACATCCTGAGTTGGAGCAGAAGATCTTCCACATCATCATATTACATGGCTATTTCACTCAGCTTTTTTTTTCCCCCAAAATAGGGAAATTAAATATTTAGTGTCTGCCTTTTATGTATTCTTTTTTTCATGTCTGCTATTCTGTCTAGACAACTACTTTGAGTCTCTTATATCTAAAGAGCACACCCCTGTTGCCCTCAGCTCTGCTAGCCACAGGTTTCACCTGACAGCCTTCTGCTTGGGGCTGGCTTATGTTCATTATTATTCACTTTCCTTCCTTCTTCCTGGGAGTTTACCTACTTTCACTGTCCTTTGAGCTTCGTTTTTCAGCCAGAATAACCTTCTCTTTCCCAACTCTGAGGTTTTACTAGATTTCCTAGAAGCCAGAGCTTCTTTAAACAAGGAGTTGTCAAGTATCACTCACATTTTCTGTTTAAAATCCTCCAGGTGACCTGGCTCACAGCACTGAAAAGCACAGGGACCCACTGTCAGCTCAGGTTTTCCTGTCTGTGCCCTGCACATATGATGGAAACAGGGTCACCTCTGTGCTGGCTGTAGCCAGTTTTTGGGTCTGTAAACAGTCCTGCAGCTGTCAGGATGATCTGTCGAGGATCCTCCTGGTTTGCTTAGGAAACACTCTTCTGGGACAGTTAGAAAATTCCCAAACCAGCACTGTGACCTCTCCAGCTCACATCATTCCAGTTGAAGTTCCCCAGGACAGCGCAGGAAAATTTTCTTAAATATTACAGATATGTGACTAAGAAGTGAGGAATCCCTGTTTTCTAGTGAGAGTTGATGGTCTGGAGAAACTCTTTTGGTTTTTATTTGTATTTGAGGTCATTTTCTCTTCAGTTTCTAGTGGTGCTCACTAGAACGCAGCAATGTCACTTCTGGTATTGATTATCCCTCCTGTGCCTTCTTTCCCCTCTCAATTCTTTCTAAATAGGTTAAAACTATTGATTTTAATATTCCAGGCACATGGATTTTCTCCCCAAGTTTAAGTCATACTCTCCAGAAAGAATCTGTACTCATAAATTAGTAGTTCCCAGTTTTTCATATTGCTCAGACTCTGCTGTACAGCCAACTTATGTGAAGGTGTGTTCATTAGCTCTTCTCTCCACAGCTTCATTTCTTATTTGGGCAAGGGATGGGAATGGATGTTGAAACATTTCTGTGCTTATTCACATCCCCCAGTGCCTGTTCCTGCTCATCCACTACAAGTTCCCTGCTTCCAGAAAGGTCACCAGCCCAAACAGCTGGCACAGTAGCAGGGAAAGCCTCAGCCCAGCCACTGCCAGTCACAGCACAGATTCCAGGGTCACCATGGCAGTGGATGCAGGATGACACGAGGAACAATCTGTCACGAGTCTGCTGCTGACAGTCCCCAACCTCACAATTTCCTCTGGCTGCCACTTCCCATGTTCAGCTCAGGCTGCTGCGACCTTTCCTCAAGCCCACAGAAGTGCTTTTACTTGGCTTCCATGGAAACATCACATTTGAGGTAAAATCTCACTTGCCTTTTGGCCCTCAGAGGTTTTGCAGAGGTTTTGTGAATGGCAAGCCAGGAGAGAGGAAGAATTTTGCTTGGGGAACGGCACATGTGGCTGGAGAGCTGAAGGTTCCCTCTCACCTCCTCATCTCCTGCCTTTGGTGTGTGCTCCAAGGTTGTGTTGGCTCGAATCCAGCTCAGGACAAGCTGTGTTGACTCCATAACACAGAACCCCAGAATCCTAGAGCCATAGACTCACAGGATCAGAACTGTTCATGTTGGAAAAACCAAACTACAGCAGTTGTCTAGATTTGGCCATAACCAGGCTCCGTGCCTGAGGATGTGCCTATTCCCACTCTTGAAAATAGTCCCCTCCATCTTCTTCAATCCATTTAGGGCCAAATCTCTGAGTAGAGAGGTAGTGAAGCACAGAAGAAGGGAGCAGAAGGTCTCTAAAATTAAAAAAGCTACAAAAAGCCTCCTAGTTGCTTTGAACTGCACACCCTTCCTTTGGGAGATGTGTTTTTATCTCCTCGTGGTTATCTCCTCACCTTCATTTTCTGGGGTGCCTCTGCTGTGGGTTTGTAGTTAGATTTCTATCCCTTTCACTACATTTCCATCCCTTTCACTGCCTTTTAAACAATTTTGTTGTTACCTTTTCAAATTCAGAACATGAAGAGCAAGGTGCCCCTGGCTGAGTGGTGTGGGAATGGGAGAGGGATAAATGATCTGTAGCAGAGGTCGGTGTCTGCTCCAGGACAAGCATCATCCCAAACCCCTCATGGTGGTTTCCTCCTGTTTAAGCCCAGGACAAAGGGACAGTGTGGAGCCAGGAGCTTCACTGGGACAAACTGGAACTCTCTGCCTCTTTCCAAAAAAACCCTGGGGGCTCTTCTGGGTAAAAGCCTGAGCTGCTCGTTTCCTTAATGCAATTGGCACTCTGCTCCATTATGAATTCCATTTATAAATTGTAGCTTCCACTTTCTTCTTTTCCTTTTTTTTTTTTTTTTTTTATTAAAACTCTAAATTTCATTAGTTTGCACTTACAAAAATAAGCCTGGCATCAACTAGTGAGCTCTCCTGAGATTGTGTCATCAATTTAGGCTGCCACCGAAGCAGCCCCGTGTCACGCCTGGCACGGTGACAGCCCCCAGCTCTAATCCTGCAGCTGCCTGCAGTCACCTGCCCTGCCTGGGAGCACAGAGACACTTACATGGACTTCTCTGATTAGGAACTTTGGTTTCAAGGGGATTAAAAAAAAAAAAAAAAAAAAAAAAAGAAAAAAAAAGGAAGTTGATTGTAAATTTAATTCCTGCATCGTAGTCATTTCTGCACCACGGGTCATTAAGCACACATTAGTACTGCCACCCATTTTTCATAGGAGCTGCACCAGAGAGGCAGAGCGTGGCTGCTGCATCCTGGAACATCCTGCCTGCAGCCCATGGGCTCCTCAGGGTGGTGGGGGGCACCCATAGCTTGTATTTTCACCTGGCAAATCCCAGAGAAAAGCCAGGATGATGGCAACCCTGAGTGCAAGTGTGACTGATAAATGTTCTGGGAGTGGTGAATTCTCTGTATCTTACATTAAAACACCTCCTTGTCTTATAAAATATCAACTCCAATTTTTCCCCTTTCCCAATCTCCTGTTTGTTTTTAACCCTTCCAGCTAGAGAAGGTCAAACAGTTCCATGCTTCAGACATGTGGTCAAGGATTTGCCCAGCCCTAACAGAACCAGCAGTATTTGTTGCCTGCCTAGAGTGAGGTTTTCTTTTAATAAAAAAGTTCCATGTGCCCAGCAACGTGAAAGATAAATCTGTGAGCATGTGAAATACCTGAACCCAGACATGCTCAGCACTGGCCAGAGCTGCCTGAACACTGCCCATGTCAGTCTGTCCAGGCTTGACAAACAGCCTGAGGAAGCTGGCTCCTTTAATAGGCTTCAGGGGTTTATTTATAGCCCCTTGGAATAAGTGCAGCTGATACTTAAGATCGGTGGAATTAATGACAGCGAGCTGGAGAAAGGCCAGGTCTGCAAATAGTGCCACTAAAAGTCTTCTCCACCATAAAATTTGTTTAATGTAAGAAATCATATCGTTCAGGGTTTTGTCTGCCATTTTTATAATTAGCAGGAGAAATCTCCAGTTCGCCTCTAAGAGCAGCCAGTGCTTTATGGGCTGTCTTTTGGTGGTGGCTTGGAATTTCATGTCTGTGTTTGGAGGGACTCCTTGTGCTCTGTGTCCCATGGGAAGGGGGCCTTGCCCACCATGGATCTCCTCTCACATCTCCCCACAGAGATGTGGGGAACACAGAAAAGAATCAGGACCTGTGCCAGGTCCATGTGGTGGCTGATCAGGATCCAATCCTTGTCCCAGGAGCTGCCAGCCAATGCAGTGACATTCCTCTGAGATTTCACCAAAATTTCACCAAAAATTCATCAAACTGTCCAGACCAGCATGGGGCAGTTTGTGATCTGTAGACAGGCAAAATGCATTGAAACCACACACTTTGGTCTCATTTTGCCCATGTTTGATAACTTTGTGCTACTTTTCTCTCAAGAGCCATATCAAACTTTTGCAAGTATTCCCACTTTTTACAACCCTCTTGATCATACACAAAATCCCCAGCAAATTACCTCGAAGTGAGTTATTCTATTCTTTTTTTTTTTTCTTCTTCCTCTAATGGAACAGAAATGAGCTTGGGTGGTTTTGCTCACTAACCACAACAAATGACTCTAATAACACATGCAGCAGTGTTCCTGCTGTATGGGCTGGCATTGTCCCTGCCAGCACATTCCTGGGAACAGCCTTTGCAGGTGAGCATCTGCCCTGGGGTGCAGAGGGACCCCAGCTGTGCTGCAGGAAGAAGGGAGATCTGTTCAGCCCAGCCCACAGCCCTCTCTGCTTCACAAAAGGCTGATTTGGGGCTCCCAGAGAAATTTTCCTTCTCTAGGGGAGCAGTGCCTTGAAAAAAATTGGTTTCAGGATAAAAAAAAGCAAGGAAAATGCCAGCCAAAATTAAAAGGTTGGAAATGCCGTGAAGTTTTGAATTTAGCTGTATTTCAGGAGCTGCACACCTGTGATCTAGGTACAGTGCAATGGCAAACAGATCACCTGCTCTCTCTTCACTATGGTCACTCATCCAGCACCACCACCAGCAGAAGGGATGAGAAAGAGGCTTTTGCCCATCTTATTTTCTGAAGGGTCTCCTCCAGATGTGTCTCTATCCTCACACCTCTGGATCAGCCATCACCTCTCACTGGTGCAGGTACCTCTCACCTGAGATGCCCATGGGGCTGTGAGACAGCCCAGAGAAGTTGGGATTATTCTGGACATCTTTACAGGAACAGCTTTTTGTGCTGTGGGCACTGTAATATCACCTGGACATCCTGCCATGCACAGATTTTGGTTCAGTTCCCTCCCAGGACAAAGTCTAACCCCGGCTGAGCCCCAGCCTGCTCCATGATTTAGGTTACTCGTTTCTGTAATGGATTGAGCATTTCCCTGCCTGATATCTATAGGCACACTCAGGATCCCAGATAAAATGCTGTATCTTTAGTTAAAGATGCAAGAGATGATTAGTGTCCTTTCCATGAGATATGTTTTAAAGTCAAAGTACTTCAGGGGTGCCTTAATGCCCTGCTGACCTGGGACCTACATTTGGAGGAAGCTTTAAAACTAAAATAGCCAGAGAAAGGAAAATAATTGGGTGGATTGTGCTGAAAAAGGTGTTAGGTATAACTGTTCACTCTGTCTTTTTTTAATTTTTAGGTTTTTCCTATCATATTTTTCCTCCAGGAGGATGAAAAATTGAAAGAGTCAGGCACACAGTGCCTCCTGTTCAGATACAGGCTAGAAGTGCACACGTGGGCATTTATTTAGTGGAAGGAGGATAACTCCATCACACAGAGATGTGGAAGTGTCTCCTGCAATTCCCTCTGCACGTTCAGGGCTCAGGAAGTTGCAGGGGGAGCTGCCAGCACTGGGGGGTTCAGGCACAGGGAAAATGAAGCCTGTAAGACCCCCCATGTCCTATTTCCAGGTAACAACCAGGTGTTGAGGAGGCACCTTGTTGGCTGTACACATTTTTAGAGCTGAATTTCAAACTTTCTCAGTCTTAGGGGTCCCAGGAGGCTCCGTTGTGCTGCGTTGACCTTGGGAGAGGTTTGCTGGTGCTGTGCAGGGCTGCAGTGGGCTGGTGAGGTCCCTGCTGTGGCAGGATCCATGGATTCTGTGCCTTCTGGGATGCTCCACATCCAGGGCACAGCTGGGGAATGCCCTTTGGGAGAGGCTAATGCTGCTCAGGTGCAGCTGCTCTGGGGATGCACGTCTGAGGAATGAGCCCTCCCCTGGCACTGTGCCCTCAGTGGGGACAGGCAGCTTTGTTTTCCATGGGGCACCTTCCTGCCAGACCCACGTCACAAGGGTCTGCAGTGAGGAGACTCGGCAGGCAGGCTGGCACCTGTGTCCTGAGCCCCCCAAAAAGGTCTTTCAAAATTTCAAAATCCCCTAAGGGACCTGACCCTGAACAACCACCGTGCAGCAGCTCCAGCAACCCTAATTTCAGCACATTGAGTCCTTCTCCTGCTCTCACATAATGCTACAAATCCAGAGGCTTTTCACAAAAGATGTATCAGTTCAAGTGAGTCCCCCGTAGAGTTCTCATCCATAATCCAAATCCAGGGATCAGGAATTGCTCTTCCCACCCCGTGTACCCTGGGGTGATGCAAACCCACCCAGAATCGCTCTGGATGGGAGCAGGAGCTCCCAGAAGCATTTCAGGTGCAGTGAAAACCCAAAAGGATTTTCTGTGTGCAGTGACTGACCCTGCAGCCAGGGAGGGTGATGTCCCCTGTCCCCAGTGCTGTCCTGCAGGTGATGAGCACCCAGCAGGGATCTCTTGCAGACTCACAGTGTGGTTTCAGTGACTGGGGGTTGTGCTGATGTAAAAAAATTGAACCTATTTAGTGCAGGGCAGAGGGAGCAATCCAATGGAGCTGCTCTGGATCCACACAGGACCTGTGCCCAGGGGCTGATCCCTTCACAAACCCCAGTGCATCCCTTGTCCTGTGCAAGGCACCAGTGCAGCAAGAGTGATAAACATTCACATAGGAATTATGCATTTGCAGATCAAAACTAATTTTGCTACGAAATCTACAATTCCAAGCAGTGAAAGCCCTGATCAGAGCATGCTGTGCTTTGTTAGAATGCCAACCACGAGCAGGAGAGGGCATTTCACCCCACAGAGCTGCATGTTTCGAAATAACCTGGATTTTTATGTCCCAAATTACTAATTGCAAATTATTCACCTAGTTCTCATCGAATGTCCTGTTTTTTGCTGAACGAAACCCAACTGTATAATACCCTGTTAGCCTACTGGGCTTATCTCCAGAGCTCAAAGCTGTTCAACTTCCTTCTCTTTTCCCTCTCATTTATTTTCCAGATGATAAATAACAACAGCACCAATAAAAATCAGAATAAGAAAGAAGTTTTATTTTTTTAGTGCATGGTTTGTTGGGGCATGGGGAGAAGTCTGCAGAACCTGAGCTATTATCAAGAATGTCACTCAAATTACAATATCATTGTTTGAAAAAAAATTCTGGCAGCTAATTCTGATTGCAGTGCACATTTCTGTGCCTGTGACAAATGATTTCTAAAGTTAGACTCAAGGACACCAAGCTTCCAAGAGGTCACTCATCTCTGGTGTTTATTTTATTTGCCATGTCTGAAGAATTTTTAAAATAGTTAAATTAAGAAGAGGGAAGAAAAAAAAAAGTGGAAGGAAAGCCATGATGATCTGAAAAAGATTGAAGTGTTTTGTTTAAAAAGGAGTGATGCTCAGAGCCATAAAGTATGAAATACAGGAGGGGAAGCAGATTTGGGGCTAACCTGTGATATCACATTAGACTTTAAAGCTGTTCCAACAGACTAAGCATTTGAGAAAGAGTCGGAGCTGTTGGTGATAAGTTGCTCCTCTTATCGGCAAACTGTCATCTGTCTTGAGTGAGAACATTTTGTCCACCCTACCAAAACAAGTCAGAAAAATTGGATAAAAACAAAAATATAAATCAGAAGGGTAGCTGGGAGCAGAACTGAAACGATGGCAATTTCCTGGCAAGGATCGCTGTACAGCTAAATGTCAGATGTGGCAGAAAGAATTATATTTTCGACTTGAGGTCAGGAATTATGTGTGAGCATGTGGTGGCCAGAGCCCGGCCAGCACAGCCACGGGGGGCCCCGTGTGGCCTCTGGTGGCAGCAGTGCCCGGAGTGCCATAGCTCTGTCCCCTCTCTGTCCCTCGGGGTGCTCTGTGCTCCCCAGCCCAGCTCTAGTGCAGGATTTCAGCCAGGGCTGCCCTGCTGGATCTGCCCCTGCCCCAGAGCAGAGCCCTTGGTGCCTGCAGGTGCTGAGGGTCCCTGGGCAATCCTTGCAGCTGGAGCTAAACGTGTCCAGAGCCACCCTGCCCTGTGCCTGGCTCCCCACAGACACCTCTCCACGGCACAAGTGCTTGCAGATAACGAGAAATTAAGTGCTTCTCAGCTTCTGTCTAGATTATTTCTTTTTAAATTTAATATTCAATTTAAATCTTAATTTGCTTTTTAACCCATAATTCCATTGAATATCCAAAGCACACCCAGAGCTGGTGTTGGATGGGGAATGCAGGTGCAACATCTCCCAAGGAATGTTCCTGTGTGCAGGTCCTGGGGCACAGCTGCACCCCCAGTGCTGGGCTCCCCCTTCTTGTATTTTGGCTATAGGAGTGGCAGAAAGGATAATGCAACAAAGTTTTTCGTGTAATGGAGGAGCAGAACAGAGAGCTTTATTTAAAGATACACTACAGCTATATAGGGTAGTTTGTGCAAAACAGAATAGAAAAGGCTTATTGGTTCAAAACGGTAACGCTTTTTTGAAAGCATACTTTCTACAAAACATCATGTCTTTTGCAAGTGTTGAATTATTGTTATAATTTCTTGTCCTTGAGCAGCCTGAGAAGGCTGCTTTCTTGGTTTCTAGGAGTATCCTAACAACACCCTCTCTCCTCTGGGTCTCCTGCAGGTAAACCCTGCTCAGGTCAGGGGAAACATCAGGATCCAACCCATTCCTTGGCATGGATCACTGCCCTGCCTGCCCTCCCCTGCTCACAGACATTTAGCTGCACCCAAAACTCCCAGTGCTCCGTGTCCTCAGGCCAAGGGGACAGGGCACAGGGGGTCACAAGTGTATGTGTGCCCCAGGAGCACGGAAAAATATCTGGGGCCATGGGCATGGTGCCACGGCAGCACCCTGGCATTTGAGCTGGAGGTGTCGGTGACACCCCTGGGATGAGCTGTGCCCCTGTGCTGGGCAGGGGCTGGGCAGCCCAGCAGGGCAGGCATTGCTCCCTGCTCAGGCCATGCACCAAATTTAGGCAGAGAGGGCGGAGGGGAGCCAGGGTGCCGCTGCCAGCCGTGCCTGCACTGCACCTGATGCTCCCAAGTGTTTTTCTCCTTCACTTCAACACATTTAACACAGTGTTCCCATTGCAGCAGCCAAACTGATATCACTGGAGGCAAGACCTGAATCAGATCCTGAAAAAATCAGCTATTTAAATGCACCGTAGCTGCTGCGCTCTCGGCAGCAGCGAGACCACAAGACACACAGTTTGGGAGCGGAGGTACAATGAGGGAAGGTTTGGTGATTTTACAAAATCACCAAATGGGAAAAGAGCTGCTGGGTGGAAATGAGGCGTGTGGTCCCTCAGATGTGACTGGTGAAGATGTGACAATGTCAAAGGCTTGTGCAGCCCAGGACAGGGAGCAGGGCAGGGACGAGGCTGTTCTCTGCCTGAGGAAAGCAGCAGATGAAAGGGAGTGACTGGAAATCCCCCAAAACCCTATGGGGCAGGCGAGTCCTACAGCCCCAACACTGCTCCCTGCCCAGACTGTCCCAAGGTCACTGCACCCTGTACCAGCAAATCCCCTCCCCAGCCCCTGGTGCTGCAGGAGTGGAGCATCCAACACCACGGGGTTGTTGGGCCTGTGCTATGGTGGACTTCTGTGCTTTAATTTGGTTTTTAATTATTTTTTTAATTACTAATTTTGCAATAGTTTGGTTTCAGGGCACTGCAAGTCCTTCTGTAAATCTGGATGAATGAGCTGAGCCTTTGCTTCAACCCAGCTGGGAGCAAAACCTCCCAGGAATGCTGGAGTGCAGGGGCTGCAGAGCCTGGCAGTGCCCAGCTCCAAAAGACTGAGCAGGAGTCACTGAGACCTGAGACAGGGATCTGGGGTAAGGGACAAGTCATTTCTTGGGGAAATACCCCAGCTGTAGGAGATCAGAGCTGCCCTTCAGGCAGGAGCTGATGAGAGGCTGGTGCAAACTCATCTCCTGAGAGCACCATTAATGCACATTTGGTTGCAAGAGGAGGCTGACCCAGGCAAGGGTTAATCGAGGCACCATTAATGCACATTTGGTTGCAAGAGGAGGCTGACCCAGGCAAGGGTTAATCGAGGCTGTGCTGTGCACCTGGCACACACTCACTGCCTCTGCAGCACAGTGGGTGCATATTTATCTATATATATCTTATAGAGAGATATTTATTTATCTATGGCATGTGGGCTGGGGAGCAGACAGGCTCTCCTCTCACCATGGTGGGGTGTGGAATGCCACACGAATTCCCTCTGTCATTGCTCTGGAAATCCTGGCAAGCCCAGGGGAGCCTGCAGTCGATCAGCTCTGTATCGCTGTGTGCCACTGAGGGAGATGTCTGCAGTGTTTTGGGACACCCTGGAGCAGCCATCACCCACACAAACACACCTTCCCTGGCACCCCAGGGACAGCGAGCACTCAGCACCTCCTGGGCTTCACCTGCTGGGTCCTGGCTTTGCTGATGAGACCTTTTAGTTCCACCTAGAAGAGATTTATTGGCTTTTTCTTTTTGAATTGTAATGCCCTAACACCATGGTTTGTAAGAAAGAGCTGGAGGATCAGCCAGGTCACAACCATCAGGCACAAAGGGCTGAACTTCTGCTTTGGCTGCTTTTGGCTGTGTTGTTTGTTTGCTTGCACGGATTATCATCTTTCCTGCCTGTATTGTACCACTGACAATAAATTCAAAGCAACCAGGGGCCAAATTTTTGAAGAGGTTTCCCCCTAAGGGAATGTCAATTACCTTTCCCTTCCAGCACCACAAATGTCCTCTGGCAGTTAAAAATCCCAGCTTTATTGTGAGAAATGCAGCCACTTGCTCTAATTATTCATGCTGCACTTTAAGGCAAGCAGAAAAGTAATAAAATTATTTAGAGGTAAACTTGAAAAGGCAGAGGCTTGGTGACTCTGGGCATGGAGAAGTAAAATCTCAAACAAAAACAGTCTATGCATAGTGTGGAAGGAGTAGAAGAGCATTGTAGACTAACTCTGGAGGTCTCATTTTGGGTGCAATTTCCACTGGAGGCAGCTTGTATTGCTTTTGCTGCTGGGAATCTGATTAGACACAATATTCCTGGAACAGGGTGGGTTTTTCTGGCCCTGCCCAGCTCTTTTGAGGCCACTGAGACCCCTGTGCTCTCCTGTGCTGGTGGATGTGACCGCACTGGCTTTGGAAGGAGAAACTCACGAGCCTTTGTGTCCTGAAGAGGATGGAGGAGAGCCTTCCTTCCCCTGATTTGACATCAGCACAGGCACCAAGGGGTCCTCCTGGTGCTGGAAACTCAGGGAATTCCTCAGGGAGGAACTGCCCTACTCTGCCCTTGGGGAGGATGTTCCCTTCTCAGCATTTGTCCTCCAGGTGCTTCATCCCACTCCATCCCCACTCCTTCCTTTCCCCAGATTTTTTTTCACAGGCTGCCTGGCTCCTTCCACATTTAGATGCCGGTCTGTCCTTGCTGATTATTATTCTCCACCCATCCCCTTAGCTCAGCCCAGTTTCAAACTGCTTTGTCAAGGTGCCAGGATCCCCTGGTGGAGGTGAAGGTTGGCACTTCAATGCCATGAATGCATCCCAGAGGATGAGCATCTCTGCACATCTTGGGCCTGGAGAGAGGGACCAGGGGCTCAGAGGTGCCCAGGACCCTCCCTGCACAGCCCTTCCAGATTTCCAGCCCTGCCTCAGCTGCCAGCTTCACTCCAGCCCTTGGCTTTCCCCTGGGCTCACCAGCCCAGCTATGAGTGCTGTAGTGTTTGGGAACCAGCAGCCTTAATTATCTTTTAAACCTCATTATGCTCTTTCCTATGATCTCCTCTTTGTTCTTCCTTCCAACCCTCTGTGTCTGCGGGCGGTGGAGAGCTCTGCCTCTCTCTTCAGCTCCTCAGAGCACCACCACGTTCCCAGACAATGTGCACATGGAATTTTCATCTAAATCACCTCAAAAGCAGTGACAAAATCCAAGGTTCATCATGGTGAATCACAACCAGACCACAGGCAGTGGCAGCAACTCAAGGAGATGCAAATGCCTCTGTAGAAATGCCAGGAACATGCCCCATTGCTGACAAGGGCTTCCCAGGGATTTCCAGCCTCGTGCCATGGGAGAGAAAAGTGCTATCATCCTAGGACACAGAGCCTGTCTTTGTGTTACATATTATTTGTAAGCAAAATCACCCTGTTTGTCCTAGACCAGCTCGTTCTGGAGGCTCTGAAATTAGGTGTCATTACCAGGTGTTATTACTCTGCGGGCATAAAGTTGTACCTAGTGAGCAACCCAGCGAGCTGCAGACAGATGAGGAGGATAATTTGATTCCATCTTTGGAAATGTCAGACTTTATGGGTGAATAAAATACATTCCATTTTCTTCTGTTTATCAATATTGGGTGAAAACAGACTAGAAATTGCTTATAAATGGGGAGTGTTGAGAATAAGGCAATATATTTGCTAGCCCTTGCAGATGCACAGCACTGCCACAGTCACTTCTCTACTGTGTGAAAGAACCCCATAAAGCAGCAAAACAAGGCTCAGAGAGGAGGAAGAGTAACCCTTGCTGCCTTTCCTTTTGCAGCTCTCATGGCACAAGCAGGTCCAGGTCCTGCAGCTGAAAATGGTGGTCACACAAAATGAAATGTTCACGAAGCCACTGCAAATTCTTGGCTTTGAAGGGGAATTTGAAGAGCCCTGTAAGGTTGTGCTCACCTGAGCTCTGAGCCAAAGGCAAAGCAGAGAGCTGGGGCTGGATAAATGGAGCTCTGTGCCCTGAAGGGCTGAAGAGCCCCTGGCCAAAGCAAGAGAGGGCAGGTGGGGCTGGTCCAGGGGAACACCAGGACCAGGCTCCTTGTGTGCTGGAATTGCCCAAACCAGGTCAAAATCTGGGCACACAGAAAAGATGCAGCCCCTGAGAGCACTGTAATGGTAAAGGGAGGGGTTTCAGGAAGGAGAATAGAACAGAATTGAATGAACTTTCCAGACAAATTATACCTAAAGAGGAATGAAACATTATAGTTTCAATTACCGCTGTGCCCAGCCACGCAGGTAGTAATTCAAACAAGAAACAATTGCTGGATTGTCACCCTCAAATCAGACACATACCATTTAATTCCATTTACTGAGGGTTCACTGACTGTATTTTGAATCAAATACAGCCATTAATGTGCAAAGATCTGAAAAATGCATGTGTCCCTTTTACAAATGTGACAGTGAGACTGTAATTCCTGTAAAATCTGTTTTCTTCAGGTTGGGCTGCTCCTATTGCCACTAGTTATGCAGACATAACTTACTTCAAGTTTCACTATGCCAAGCTAGATCTTTTTGAAATGGCTTGCACCTTTTTGTTCAGGGCACATGAAAAACATGGTCAAACCCAGCCTTGTATTCCATCACTCAAACTTAGCAAATTGATTCGATTGCAGAGCAAGCCACTTTCATTAAAACAATTAAACCCTTACTATTAATGCCATTCCAGCACAAATATAAATCATCAGTTCCGGGAACGAAAAGCTTTCAGACGGAATTGCTCTAACACCTGCCTCGTGCAGTGGGCACAGGGAGGGTGACGTGCACCCGGCTTCTGCGGGGCAGCACTGCTGCCTAAATAAATCCCTGTCATATCCACAGAGTGAATATTACTGTGCTGCCCTGGTTAGCTCTGGCAGAGAAGCAGCACGTGCCTGTGGGCAGGCTGAGCAGCAGGAGCAGTGTTTGGGATGGGAAGGGATGGGAAGAGCTGGCACCTCTCCCCAGGTGATGTCGTGTCCCCAGCCGGGCTGTCACAGGCTGTGTGTGACCCTGGCTGGGCTGTGCATCACTCAAACCCTGCACAATGGCTGAGCTGATGCCTCCCTCAGCCAAGAAACAATTCCATGGGTGGAAGTGTTCTGTTCAGAGTGATACAGGGGAATGGGTTTGGCACAAAGCTTGGGCGTTGTCCGGAGTCCTTTTCCCTTTTGAAATAATACCTGCACATATTCCTGTGTCAGCACTGTCACACATCCTCCATGGGGTCACAGAGTGTGGTGCCTAATAAAGCCAGACCTTTCCATAAAACTGCACTGGCCCCTCTGCTCCGGCAGAGGATGCATCAAAGGGCAGATCGTTTAAATACTTCTAGTTACTGTGTGGGTCACCAGAACTGGATATGTGTAATTTCAAAGGCTTTTCTGCTCCTGCTCCTCACATCATTCCAGGTCACACTTCCCTACAGGTGCTGGCTGTTGACTCAAGGACACTTCCAGGCAGCAGAATATCAATGGGGCAGGGATGGACAGGACAGCTCATCCTACACATTTTAAATTGCATAAAAAGACACAGAAGCCTTTTTGCAAAGAGATTCTGTGGCAGGGACTGAAGTCAGTGCTCAGCATGTGGCTTAGACAAACAGAGTGGTCATTAGTGACTGTTCTCATTGTCACACCGGTGCAGACTGTTAATTCAGCACAAGAGTCATTAAAAGCAAGCCTCAGTGGAGAGAGAGGGTTTTGTAAATGCCAGATGACTTGGCAAAAAGTGAAGAAGACCCTCAATATCCTGCACTGTGCTGCTTGTAAATTCAGAACAAAAACTCCCAGGAATTTGCTGGCGACAGGATTAGGTACTAATTATTTTCTTATGCTGAAAGCTGTTAAAACCCAACTCAGCTTTCCCTCACTCCATAACCAAGATAAGCTCACTGGTCATTCCATGGGTCCCTCTCTTCCAGAAGAGTGTCACTAATTCCAAAGCTCTCCCCTGATTTCATTTCAGGGTTGAGAGGGTGGTATCAGCCTTGCACTGATGGATGCCTTTGGCACAAAGTTTGGGGATTACCCATGGACCCTATCCCAGCCTGTCCCCAGCTCTGCTCCAGCCCCAGGGCTTTAATTGCCTGTGAGCTCACAATTGAAGAGCAGCATCCACTCTGCTGCATGGGTGTCCCTCCCTTGGAGTTCCTCCTACCAGGTGCTTTTAATTTATTTGTATTTCCAGCAGCGATAATTGAGTTATCAATTTTGTGCTCTTTTGGGCCAGAAGCAGAGATCAGAGAGCTATTTTATACACCTAATTATGGATTATTTCCCATAGCTATAAAACCACGGAGAGACAGATCCAGAAAATATGTCATGAGGTGATCTGTGTCCTCTTCATCTCTACTGGCTTTTCCCTATTGCTTCCTTAAACTCCAGGCTGAATGCCCTCCAGACAAAACACTTGTCAGAAGCAAGGGATACCTATTTCCCCACAGGACAAAATCACTTCCCACCCCAGCAGAGAGCAGCTTAGAATTAAACTCAGCTTTTACTGCAATGATCTGTTGAAACCTTTAGCACCTCGTTGAGTCAGGATGAGATTTATCCCATTTCTGTGCAATTTGGCTATGGTCTGGCTCATCACAGTGACCCAGGGTCCTGCTGAGAAGTGAAGAATATGATTTTCTTTCCCACTACTGGCTTTTGGGGGGGTTGAACAGGATGATCCTTAAGGTCTTTCCCAACCCATTCTGTGACTCTATGAATTGGGTGTGGCCCTTCATACCCCCTTAGCTCCCCACTCCCCTGGCCCAGGCTTTTTTGCTCCAGAACCTCCCTCATCCCAGGCAGGTCTGAGCTGCCTGGAGCACTCTGCAGTGCAGAGCCAGTGCTAAAGTCCAGCAGATCCTGTTTTTATATTTACAGAAAGAGACAGGAATCATCTGTGTGTCAGGGTTGGGTTTCTGGTGGTGACACGAAGAGGCCATCCAAGATGTATGACCCAGCAAATGTACTGTAATGCACACATCACATTTGTTCTCTGAGAAAGTAGGTATTGTCTAGGGTTTATTACAGCTGTGCTTTGGTGTTTAATTTAATGTGAGAGAACTGCCTTAATTTCTCTAAATTGTAGCAATAAACATAATGCTAACAGTGATATTGCTAATAATTTATTTTGCAAGTGATTAATCAACAATGAACTATTTTAATTACCTGTTCGGAAATGCCAAATTCTAAATTAATTATGTGTCATTATATGAATTCACATGTATAAATATATACACTTATGTATGCCTTCCAAGCCTAATTAAAATGAATAAACCATCAGATTTGGTGAATTTGTAGAGCTGAGGGAGGATGTGCTCTCCCTTGCTTTTCTGCCTTTTTGCATTTCATCCTCAGCACAAAGAGAATCTCATTCCCGTGCTTTATGCAAGTCGTTTGTGGTCCTAAAAAAGATATTACCTGGAGAAAGTAGCAAATTCCCTGGATCCCACACTGCAAAGAGCAGTGTCGAGGCCAGGAGTGTGGGAAGTGGGAGCAGGGGAGGGGGATGGGATCTGCTGCATTTCTGCCTGTGGGAAATGCAGTGTGTGACTCTTTGGGGTGATCTCTGTGCCAGACCTTGGAACTCCCTGGAAATAAACCCCAATGGGAGCTGGAATGGGGGAGAAGCAGGTGACTCCCTGCCCTCAGTTTTACCAACAATTTTGGAGGGAAGGCAGGGGTTCAGTTAACAGATTTGGGGCACAGCCAAAGAGTTTTCCTTTTCACCTGGGAGGGGGCTGCATCTAGAGATGCTGCAAGGCACAAAGCTGGCAGTGTGGGGTATTTAGCAATGGGAACACCCCCAGGGGCCCCTAAATGAGGCTGGGCAGAAAGGGGAGACCCTCCCATTGCAGGAAGCCTCAAGCCCAGAGCTCATGGCCAAGAGGCCCCCAGCCACCCAGCACTGGCCCAGCAGCAGCAGTGGCCCCAAGGGGTTAGTGGCTCCTGTGGCACAGAGGGGCAGGGGAAAGAATCTCTAATTTAGGGGAGGGAAGCAAGACAGCTCTAATGGTTCGTAGCACAGGCTTGAAAACCAGAATGATTAATGAGAGCAATGCCATGGAGGAACCAGAATCTAAGTAATGAGACCTTTATTTGATACATAATACCACTGGGACCTTCTATAAAGAGAATACCAGGAGTAGGGCTAAGTTTTGCTGGCTTGGGAGTGCATCAGGAAGGGGGAGAGTATTGCTGACTCTGCAGTCAAGTGCTGGGGCTGCAGTGCTGTTCAACAGGAGCCTGGGACATGTTCATTCAGTCATATATTTTTCAGATGCTGGAAAGACACCCTGATTTAGTGTGCTGTGTGGATCTATGCAGAGTTGTGGGTTTAAAATGCACTGTCCAGAGCCTGATTCCATCACCTCATGGTTGAATTCAAGCCGGGAGATGAAGAAGCCATTAGATACGTATCAAGAACTTCCAGCCAAAAAATTACTTATGGTTTCAATTGAAGGAGAAGAAGTTGTAGGGAGAGTTTAGGTATGGATGTCAGAAACACAGCAGTTAACAGCAGAGATGTATGAGAGATTGGGAGGTGATAACTTAGATAAATTGGTGTCTCATCCATATTAAGGAGACAGCTCATCCTCAGTTGCTGCCGGATGACATGAACAGTGGAGCGTATATGGATACTAAAATACATTGGTCTTAAACTTAAATCCCCAAGAACCATCAGAAATAAGTCTCAGAGGCCAAAGTGAGATTTGATGCACACTGCAAAAATATGCAGTCTGTCAGAGCATGCTGCTCTCCCCATATAACTTCCACCGTTTGTGGGACAATTATAGAGAAAACAATACTGTGATCTGTAAAGCAGCTCCTGGAGTGGTTTTATTCACTAACTCAATGCTATGCATAATCATTGCCAGCAACATCTCCAGAGGTGTGTGCATAATAGAGAGACATCAAGTCAATGAGTCAAAACATCAGAAAATAAAATTCAGATGAACCTCACATTCAAAAATTATATTATCTGTCATTTAACACTGTCTGAAGACCTCCTTATTGAAATAATACATCTAAACCAAAAGCTGCCCCAGGCAGTAATACCATATTGCACTGCTGTGTTTAGGAGCTATCAGGAATTGGGGTTTTCTGCACCTTGAGTGGCTGCCAAAGAGGGGCAGCTGGGGTTATCAGACCTGTGGGGATCTTCAAGCTGAAGCCTCCAAATGACTCATAGAGGGGAAACAGAGGGCACTGGGAGAATCTGTTCCTCTCTTGTACCCATGTCAAAGCCTGCTAAGATCAGGAGTGTCCCCCCAGCATCACTCATTTCCTTTGCTGTGTAGATGTGTACAATAATTTTCCTTTCAACAGCCAAATCTGCCTCTAAAAGAGAGTTTGTATCCAAATGCAAACTTAATTTGCCCTCACTGACATTACACTTCACTGGATTAGATCCTTCATGCCCCCCATTCTGAAACCCCCATCGAGATAAGAAGTTACCCTTTTTGAAAATGCAGCCTTGGAAGACCTTTAACTCCCCTAACTAAATTCTTATCGTGCTATTTTCCCAAAGCACCGTGTAGAGCATTGTCTCTGCACTGCAGCTTGAAAGGAACAATTCCCTGCAGATGCAGGCGCCTGCAGCCAGGAATATCTGCTCCAGGATGCTTTGGCAGGGATATCACAGCATGGGCCATCAGGCAGGAATATATACACGTCTATATAAAATGTATATGAGCGTGTGTAAGCTGCAGAGCAGGTGGGAAGTGCCAGTGCTGGATAATGAGTCCGAGCTGCTCCGGGGTGTGAGAATGAGCAATGAGCATCTCTGCTGGAAGCAAAATCAGGAACTTGGGTGAGCTTTGCTACTTAGACAACAAATCACTGGGTGTGCTCGAGGATTCATTTTTCATTGGGAAACACCAGTGAAACGAGTGCTTTGCTGCTTATCTCTTTATTGCTTATCAGTGCTTCTTTGCCCTTCATTTCTTGGAAAAGACATGGTGCTTAAATGGGTTGAAGGGTGGATGCTGTGGAAGAACTAAGCCACCTCTTTAATCCCAGAGGCTTCATCAAGGGTTCATTTTACTCTCTGGGAAAATCTCTGTCTTCCCAGATCACTCGCCTCCCTCTCTCCACCATCCATCTAGGTTGCTCTGTCTGTATCTGAAGTCATGCTTGCCATCCTTTGAAGAGGTATTCTCCTCTAAAAAATCAATAGTTAACATTGTCTTTAAATAGTCTGACATTTACCTTTACTGCAGTTTTCATTTCTTTCTGGGATTGCTCAGACATTTGTATTACCTGTGTACATTCCTTATTTCTCTGCCTGTAGCCACGGACCAGGAGCTTTGCAGGGATGGCAATCCTGGTGGGGTAGCTCCCAGCCACAAATAAGGAGACTTTTGCAAGATAATTGAGAGGACTGGAGCTTGCTAATAGAAGCCTCTTTAATTTGTGGAAGACATCAACTGAGAATAATTACAAGCAAAAGGGTATCGTAAATCCCTGAAGAAAATACATGCTGAATGCAGTTTTCCCAACAAGCAAATTTGAATGCTAGCCCAAAGGTCAAAATAAAAGACTGTGAGCTTTAACCTCCTGAGCCATCCACCTTTCCTTTGGCTCTTGTCAGGAACTTGTCTGGGGGTTCATTTAGAAAGCTGCCTGTTCAGAGCAGGGCCATTTGCAATCTGGGAAAGTTAAGCAAATTAGCAGAATTATTAGGTAAGAGGCAATTCTCCACAGCCTGCAAAGCAACCGCTTGTTAAATTAGCTCACACGGGAGAATTGCACTGATCGAATGATGGCTGCAGTGTTTGCAGAGGGAAGACTGTGCAGGCATTTCCTTTGAAATAACGCTGCTGTACTCCAGCTGAAGAACAAAAAAGGAGAGTTTGTGCACATTCCCTTGGCAGGCTCCCTGCACAAATATACCAGAAGATGCCTTTGTCTTTTAGACATGTTTCTTCTAAACAGTTCCTTCTGCAACAATAATAATAATAAAAAAACTAATAAAGAAGAAAAGCCCAACCCCCTCAAACACTCTACTTCTAAAAATAGGGAGGGTTGCAGGAGATCTAATGCCACCAGACCCCTGGAAGCAGGTGGCTCAATGCTCCCAGTCCCCTCTGGGACTTACAAGGACACCTGGGGTTTTGCAGCCTTGCTGTCCTGGGAAGACTGTGAGAATGTGGCTTTCAGCAGCAAAAATGGAGTCCCCCAAAAAGACAAGGAGAGGGTGGCTCATCCACGGTTTCTGATCTGTCAGTCTCGTTTTTATATACTCTTTGGTTATTGATTTGGTATTTTTATACCTTATATAGTGCACTTAGTACAGGAAAAAATGGATTCACCTAGTAAATGTGCTTTATTAGCAGGTCTCTGATGGAAAATTATGTCAGTTTTCCATTTAAAAGATGCATCAGATTAATTCACTCATGAATCAATCTGTCTATGCTTGAAAATCTACTCACACCCCACATTAAATCTGGTGTGACACTGCAGGCTGGAGATCAAAATGGAAGTTTTTAAATGATGAAAAGGTATCATTGTGAAGTTTTTAGCACTTCCAAGGCAGCTGGGAATGAAATGCTCATCCCCAAAATGAAGTGAGGATGTGACACCAGGCTTAGCTCCAGCTTCCCTCACAGGACATGAAGCTACAGTTAGAGTCATTTGCTGGTTTTTTTTTTTTTTTTTCCCCTTTTTTTCTTTTCCTGCTTCTTTCTATGACCAACGGATGTCCCAGCTCAAAGGGTTGTCCCAGGTTTTGTCCTTCACAGGCTTTTTTTGGCTCACAGGGCCATGATCCTCGCCATGGAAAGATGGATTATGCCTGTACTTTCCAGGTGATCCACAAAAGGGGGATAGAAATTAATTCCTTTCCCTGTGCTGAGTAGAGGCTGCAGGATCATTCATTATTTGCTCCTGAGCGAGTGCTGCACGAGGCCACCTCTTACTCCTGGCAGGATATCAGCTCATGGCTGGACAGTGGAATATTTGGGAAACAGTTTCAAATCTCTCCCTTCTCACTCTTTCCCCACTCCAGTTCCTCTATACAGGAAAAAGCAGAAATCATCTGTCAGGCATTGCACAAGATGATTTATAGGATTGGAGGGCAGAAAGAGCTGGAGGCAGATTTTCTCAGAGATGCTAAAAGATGTGAAGTAACTATCCCACGTGGAATTGGAAAAGAAGCCCTTGAGTTGAGTTTCTCCAAGAGAAAGACTGCCCATGCTCTGCCCCATCACTGGGTTACTCAGCTCCTTGGAGGCCCTCTGCAGCAGATGCTGCTTCTCCTCAGCCCCAGCTCTGTGGTGCAATCCCACCTTTCAGCCCCGGGGCTACATGAAGCATCTCAGCGTTTATTTTTGGTGTTGCAGAATAAAAGACAAGTGCTTAGAGCCAGCTGAGCTCCCTGGGTGCACATTGGTACCACAAGCATAAGGAGAGCAGTTGAACATTAAGATAGGGAGTCTCTCTTGGAATCGCTCAGCTTGGAAAAGACCCCAAAGATCATCAATCCAATGAATAAATCCATATCCAATCCAGGCAGGCCAATTGCAATGTCATTTACATGGAGCAGCCACAAGCTGTTTTCTGTCGTCCCCCTGCTTGCTGAACACCCCAAGATGAGGGATTTTATTCCTTGTGAGGAAGAGGAGGAGGTATCCACAGCCCAGGCTGGGTGCTACTACAGCTCAGCACTGCTGCAGGAGCTGAGGTAATGCCAGGCTGCTGCTCCAGACACGCGCCTGCTGTCTGACACAAAGGGAAGGACGTCTGCTCCAACCTCAGCCAAAAAGGGCACGTGGACATGGTTCATCTCCTGGCTGCAAACAGCTCAGGCTGTGCAGGCAGCCACCATCGTGCAGCTCAGCGGGAAGGGCGGCCAAGGAGCCACCCGTGTGTGGGAGCTGGGGGATCCTTGCTCTGCTCTTGGGTGTGCAG
>WBND01000872.1:319307-339625 GCA_013398595.1 Tychaedon coryphoeus
CCTTCATCCAACCTCCATCCAACCCTCTATCCATCCCTTCATCCAACCCTCTATCCATCCCTTCATCAAACCTTCATCCAACCCTTCCTTCCTTTGGGAAACACGTGCAGCACATCCCTCTGCTTGTGTTTAATCCAAACTGATGTCCTACGGCTATGATACGCGTGATTATTTCAGTCATTTTTAATTAGGGGTTGTGTCAATGTATTGACATTTTTATCGCTTTTGAGGGAAGTAGAGGATATTTTCCTGCAGGTGAACTCCTCTCTTTGTGGTTCTTTATCCCTTCAGCTGCACTGCTTGCTTATTAAAAAATGCAATGTTATTAAGCCCATTCTCTGTGGAAGTTAATTAAACAACTTAACACCAAACCCAAGGAATGCAGAATTCAAATTCCCTCCATCCTATGGCAAGATTTATAATCTTATCCTGAGTGCAATATTTATCATTGACAAAAGCCCTGGCAGGACCTGGGAAACAGTGTGATGAAGAGAATGCATTCAATGTCTTGCTGGGAAGTGGAGTTAGACAGGAATGACTCAAGCCACTCATTGCCCACAGTGATAAACACCCTGCAGAAGATGCTGTTCACCCAGAAAGAAAAGGGAAGGCAGATCATTGCATTTATTGGTCATAGCTTTTCAAGTGTCAATGAAGCCCTACTGGAAAAGACACGGTTAGTAGCAATAATATATATTTTTTGTCTATCTCAAAAATACCTTCGGCTCAACAGCTCTATATAACACCAATAGAAGATCTGATTTCTGCCTGATATGTCAGGATGAATCTTCCTCCTAGATGATGGTCCTGGTGTAGATGGTGCTCACATTGTACAGTTTTTAATGTCTTTAACCATCTTTAGCTTTGTATCCTGATAGCCCCTTCAGGCTATATGTCAATGCCATCTGGGGGGAAAAGAAGAGACTTCTGCTCACTCGCCGCTGTAATGCAGATCTCTTGGCTAAAATTGTGCTTCCATCACTTGACAAACTGTCAGCACAGAACAATTATCTGCCTGTTGGCTTGCTTGTCCTTTCTTTTCTCCTCTCTCAGAAAAAAAAATAAATTTATAAAAGAAAAACAGGTGAACGAAAAGGATGCACAGAAAAAAAAATCCATGGACAGAATCCAGCTGATCTGATCACACCACCTGAGACACTTGAAGATATATCAAAGGCAGAAGTGGGTCCCCTCTTTGCCACCTCCTCTTCCTATGCTTGACTGGTGAATGCTCTCAGGTCTTTGGGACAGACAACGTGCCTGTTTTTGTCTGTCTTAAGTCCTGTACAAATATGGATATTAGAGTATTAGTGTATTTAGGCTGATGTGCTCAGCAGCTCTAGATTATGAATTGCTCCTCAAAATAACGTTTGCATTCGCCGACAAAGGTCTTTATTACAGAAGAGGGTCAAGCAAAAAGGATTATTCTTGCTAATTATTCCCTGTTATTTAATATTTGCACAAAAGGTTTGCAGGACTGAGTCCTCAGGATTGCCTTGTTTGAGAAGCTAATAGGGTTTCCAGGAAACCAGCAGTGTCTGGTGAGCCATCAGAGCAGCCTCTTAGAGGATATGGGAAACTATTAGATTTGATGTAGTTAAGGATGGTTGGCTAAAGGTTTCTAATGACTTAGCCAGGACCTGATCCTGGGATTTTCAAAGTCAGTGGTAAGACTTCCTCTCAGAGCTGTGCTTTATGGGAAATCGACTGAAGCAGATCCAATTTTCAGACCGTGGATGAGTTCAGGATCTGGGCAGCTCCAGGCTGCAAAGGGCAGATATCAGCGAGCTCCAAACCCTGCTGCTGCCTCAGGAAGGATTTGGGAGTGAGCAGGGCTGGAACACAAATTGTTGGGAAGGGTATTTACAATGCTTTGGCCCATGCCTTACATTTGTTCCAACACATTATCAGTCCCTAGAGAGCTTCCCTGAAGTCTACCTGCTGCCTTCTTCTTGGGCCTCATATTTCCTTGACTAGACCATAATGGCTGTATTGTTATAGAAATTCCATGCTAAGTGAACTGAATTTCTCATTCCATAAAGATATAATTAGGCAATAAAAACACGGCCAGAAATCTTCAAGCATGGGTGCCTGGAGGTGGGATCCACATTTAGGCATTTAAATGCATGGCCCAACTTTTGGGATCCCTGTGTATTCGTATCTTCTCTTGTTTCCAGAGAACTGGAAGCTTCCCTGCTTTTCCAGGTGGCTGTGGGGGTACCAAACTTCTTTAAAGAGAAAAAAAAAAATTTACATTCCCCGGTTTTGTTCAAATTGCAATGCCTCCAGCTTTCCCCGTTTGACATTTTTTGGTAACTTAATTATCATTACCAAAGAAGAATGTTAATAATGGTGGTGTTTACATTGAATGCAGCACTGGGGAACAAGAGAAAATAACACAGATTGTGGGAGCAGGAGGGAGGAGCATGGTACTTTGGAAACCCAGGCCACAACCTGCTGGAAGCATCTGTTTCTACTCAACCTTTTCCTCTAGAGTCCCAACATCATTCACAGCCCAGACTGCCAGCAATTAGGGACTTGTGCTGAGGATTTCCCTTCCCTTGTGCTTTCATCCCAAGGATGTTCAGGAATCTCAGGACTGGCAGTGACAGTGTTGAGGTGGTTTCACTGGACAGTGATTTCTGCCTCAGCAAGTGCCTTTGCTTGATGCTTCAGAGATGGGAGTTAGGAATTGGGATTGAGTAGTGCACAGAAACCAGCATGGATAACTACAAATCAATCATCCAAGACAGATAATGTGTCAAGAGGTGACTCAGAGTTACAGAGGTGGTGGCCACTTGGCTCTTTTGCCAAGGGCAGAGCTGTGCTGTGAGGTTTCAGCTGGAAAGCAAGGAGCACCCTCGCTGCCCATGGCTGCAAACTGGCTGCATGCTAATACAGGGATTTGTTGGAGCTGCTCCTCTTCCTCTGTTTGCTGGCAAAAAAAGTCAACAAATACATTTTGCACTAACTATAGTCTTCTGTCAGGCCAGGCCAAAACCCTTTTGGGTGAATTGTTAGAAAGATGCTGCTGTTGTGAAGATAAATAAATTATAAAAGAAAACCTGTAATTTCTTTTACATGTTCCTAAAAAATCAGTTGGTGGCAAGAAGGAAAATGTGCCTGATCTGGCTGAAACATATGGGGAAAAAAACCATGTAGGATTCTGTAGGATATCGACATGGATGTTTAGGCACTGTTAAAGTGCAGAAAAATGAGCCAGCAGGATCGAGTAAGCACTATTTTCCTTTTAGCTGAGAAAAGGCAGTCCTGCAGTAACATTGCTCCTCATGTCTTTGCCTTTTAAATATCCAGTGACATAAATATTAGATGCATGTTAAGCCTCAGATCCATCAAACTCCTTATCTTGAAGCACATGAATACTCTTGGCCCTAGTAAGAACACTTAAACGGTACCTAAAGGACCACGGATGTGAAATGAAGTAAACCTAATTTCTAGCATGTGAAACGAGACAAATCTCTGCACACCCTCATGCCAGGGGTTAACTTGGGCCAGGTGTTGTTAAGAAGTAAAGACATGAATAATCTCCCATCAGACTTTTGCATCCAAATGGCTCATTAAAGCTGCAATATTCATAGCTGGTGAGAGCCCTATAGATTTACGATGGCTAGGAAAGGATGACGCCCAGCTTACTTTCCCACCAATCATTATTACACGGGAAAGTGAGCGATTTTCTTTAACTCCATTAGCATAACATTAGTGCTTATAAGGACCAGACTGGGGTAGAGACTTTACAAGTCTTCTAGGTCAACAAAGTTATACAGGCAACTCTTTTTTAGGAGCACAGCTTGTATCTCATTAGCAAAAAAACATGGTTGGCTAGTGCAGGCCGTGGATATTTGCAGTCTGGGTATTCCCAACTCCTTCCCAGCTCTGTAACAGCTCCTTTCTTCACAAGAGCTGTGGAAGGAGCATCACGGCGCGTGGTACAAAACACAAGGAGGGAACTTCAGATCAAAACCTTTATTCTTCCTTGCAGCAGATGAAACACTCAGGCACGGGGCTCCTGGGTGGGCATGAGCAAAACACATATGAGAATGCACAGCATTTGCAGTGGGAACACACTGGGTTACAGCTGAGATCAATGCAGGAGGGCGATAGGGATTATCAATCTTGAGTGGTCTCCGTTAGGCAGAATTGACTGGCAACCACATAATGACTCAGGCTCAGCCCACCAGTTTAGAGCCCGAGTGATAGATCTGTAGATGCCAATCATCATCATTTCCTTATCAGCAGTGTTCAAGTGGCCATTTGTCTTCTACCTGAGCCGCCCTGGTCGGGTTCAAGTGCTCCATCCTCCAAGGTGCGTCTGAGAGATCAATGCACAGCTACAGCTGGTTGAAGGGGACCAAATCCATTGAACAGTTGATTTGGTTCCATTTTACCAGCTTTAGCAAAGCATTTGGCCTCATGGGCTGTGGCAGCAGAGAAGAGAATTCCTCGGGGTCTTTTCTTTCCCAGCTGCCTGGACCTCTTCTGAACTTGCTGCCTGATGCCGCACTGGTTCAAATGGCTTCACTTTCAGGCAGTCAGGATTTATTTAAGCTTCTTAGAGGCTACGGCTGAAGAGCGGGTCTGAATTAAAGAGGCAGGTTGAACAGCAGTGGAATAGTCTGCAGCAGTAACCATCAGCCTGAAGCATTTTTAAACTTGATATTTGGCTCTGTCTGTTTTGAGAGCCGTGTTGCTATTACAGAGTGACATAAGTAAATGTTAAGCTACTGTTTTCATCTAGATGCTTCAATTATCACCTCCTGCCTCCTTTCTTTTCAGTGTTTTATGTGTGCTGTCCTCCTCCACGCCCTGTGTTTTGGTGTCTGAAGTGACACCTAACACGCAGCAGCAGCAGAGATGTCCTGCTACAATCAGCCCAGCCCACAGCTAAGGAACTCAGGCTGAAGAACGCTTCTCCCCTCAGGGCTCTCCTTGAAAAATGGGAGGGAAAAGGTTGGAACGCTTGAAATCTTTTTTTAGAGGTTAGCAAACTTTGCTTCCCCACTGTGAAGCCTCCTGTGTTTTCTCATCTGGCATTAAAATCAGCATTTTCAGGAGGTTTAAGATTTGCTCAAGCAATGGTTGTATCTGCCATCACCAGAAACCAACAGGAAAGTGGTGGAAAGAAAACAAAAGGGAGTAATGAAAGGGGGGGGAAAAAAAGCTTTTCTTTCTTGCAATCTCACAACCTGGCAATTTGTCCCCGAATGGGGAAAGCAAGTCCCTTCTTCACCACTGCTGTCCAAATCACTCCTGCAGTGGTTCACATCTCAGCACTGGGGTGTTGGTTTCTCCTGGAGAGCCCTGCAGCATGAACACCCCACTGCTAAAAATAACCCGGTAAATCAAATTTAAAAATCACAGCAGCTCCGATCATTCCTGCAGTGGGAGCCAATAAAGTCAGGCCTTTCCTTCCTAACCCGGAGCCACGCGCAGATATTGCACATTGCCATGTGCATAACCTATTTAAAGAATTTATATGCGTCATAAGGCAAAGGTGACTTTTCCCCCCTCTCCCTTGCAGCCCACCATGCTGCAAGATGATACCAGGGGAAAGCACCTGTGCTTGGAACCTCTGCATGCAGAAATATTGCAAGTGGGCCAGCATTTTATCTCCTGAAGAATTACAGGCTTCGCATTGTCACGGTAAGCACTGCAGATCACTTAACTGCCCAAACCCGTTACTCTAAGCTGCCTATAAATAAATGGAGAGAGAGATGGAGAGAGAAAGGGAGAGAGAATAGCTTTTTAAAAAGAGCTCCACAATTAATTTAATCAAGTTATCTCTAGGTACCTTTTCAAGAGACAATCAAGCCAAGGAACTAAATGGAAACTTAGACAGTGAAGACCTGGAAGTATTAAATTCATCCTTTGGTAACTTACAGGAAGCAAAGCAAAGTAATTATTTACTGGTGATGGGGTAAAGGTGGAAGTGCCATCAGTGACCGAGGCTGTACAGATCTAAATCCTGATGGGCACGTGGATTTTGGGATAGAGTGCATCAAACTGCTGAGCATCACCACCTCAAACACAGTCTGCTCCCCAGGTATGTCTGCACTGTCCCAGCCCTGCTGATTTGGGGTCACTCCTTTGAAAGCAGCACTGTGGGAGAAAGATGTGGAGTTACACTGAGCATCTTGTGCTGGGGACCAGAGCTGTCCCCACTCCCCCTGGTTTGCTTCAGGGAGTGCCTTGGAACATATTTGAAATCAATGTGAGTCGGTGTGGATGTTCTATAACATTTTGTTTAAATTCTCTGCAGTGAGTTATGGGTAAGGTTTTCCTTTTTAGAAAATTAGGTTTTCTCTTCTGGATGCCATTAATCAAAACTAATGATGTCTCTCTGGTGGTGAGGCTTTCCCAGCAGCTGAGAAAGAGCAGCCCACATTATAAAACTGGAGAGGGCTGCAACCCACGGGGACCTGCAGCCTCCCAGCAGGGAGGGCCCAGGTCTCTGCCAGCCCAGGCACTGCCAGGGCTCTGGGGCTGTACCAGCCACCCTAAAAAGATGGATTACAGATGTGGTCAGAGGTCTGAGCTGTGCTGGAGCCCCTGATCTCTCCAGTGAGGCAGTGCTCATTTCCAAATGCCTGTGGGCCCCCTCCACTATGAAGCAGGAGGGACAGGGTTCACCTCTGCCTGCTGAGCACTGCCAGATTCAACAGGCAGGATCTGGCAGCAGAATTTACCAGTCCTAACAACCAGGCAGGATTTGTGCTGCTCTCCCTTCCTGCCTGTGCCAATGTTGCAAGTGCAGCTTGCAACCCACACCCAAACCAGACCCAAAACCTCCACCAGCCAACCCCAGCACGGTCAGGTTTGTGTCCAAAGCAAAGTCAGGTCTAACCATCTGCTCATGAGATTGGGGCTTGCATTGGAAAGGTGTGGAAGGAGCAGGTGCTGCTGCCTCCCTGCACATGGCCCTGCTCCTGCCCCTGCCACCCTGAGCTGGGCAAAGCCTAGAGCAGCTGTGGGATGGCACTGGAGAGCCATGGGCATGCTGAGTGACAGCTGGGGCTGGAGGTGAGTCAAAGCCAAAACAGCAGGACAAACACATGCCTGGCTTTTCCTGGTGACCCTTGCGTGGTGCCTGTGCCTGGCTGCTGGCTGTGCTGCCCATGATATGCCCAGGAAAATGGGCAAGAGCTCCCCGTGCTGGGGCAAGTAGGATCAGTAGTACCCAACATGAGAATCTCCTCTCTTGCAGATCTTTCCACTTCAGCCTCAATATTCTAATAAAGACGTGTTATAGACAGTACAGAAAAGCCAAAGAATTTATCAGCATTTGTCGATATTCCTAATGAAGCAGAAGATTCAACATGCAATAGAATTAGCCTACAACGAACCCTTGCATGGGGCCCATCCTTCTGAGTCCAGAAATCTCCTGCCTATTCCAGTCCAATACACTTCTGAGAAATGAGCAGCCCTCCAAGCCATTATCATTATAAGCTAAAAGGCCAAATGAGACAAAGTACTGTTGCTCTTCATCTGAATAAACAAATCATTTTTAGATCAAATGCATGAACAATTTATCATTCTAAAATCCAATCAAAAGGAAAAAACAACAATACAGAACATTGATTTCCTACAGCTTTATCTTAATGAAGTGCACATTCCCTTTGTAATTAGCTTTGGAAGGGTTTTTTTCCCCTTTCTCGAAGCTAATGTGTTATTTGATTTCCATCCAAACATTACTAAATTGGAGGAAATTTCCTCAAAATGAAGTGGCTTTTGATAATACAGGAAAATGTCTACTCTCTCACATTGCTATTTTTTCCCCCAAACAGCCATACTTACACTGCAGATGATTCAACTTTATTGCATGGTGTCTTTGTGAGGATGTTTAAATCAATGCCACAGTCGCAGGATTCTGCCCAATGTGCCATTTGTAAACCAGAAAATACAAGCTCACTGCTTTCATCCTTTTCCTTGCAGACATCAAATATTAATTGAACTTATATTATTACAGGGAAAAAGTAGACTGTGTTTTATTAACATTTCTAAAATTAAAGATGTTCCACCCAAAAAGTAGACTCCAGACAAGGCTCAAGAGCCTTCTGCTTGGATTTTATTTGACTTAATTAAAAAGCATTCAGTTCCTTTGTGCACTAAAGCAGTTGCTGACATTGCAGTAGCCACTCAGTCTTTCAAACCAAAACTATTACCTGAACTTAATAAAGTGTCTATTTAATTTATACAGCCTCATGAACTCACCTGTCTCCAACAAACACAACGTGGCTCTCACTAATGAGCAGTGAAGGCAGCAACTTGACAGCAAACTCGCCATCACCCCAGGATAACTCAGCTGCCCCAAAACATTATTTCCATCTCCTTTAATCTGCCTTCTCCACCATTATTGCTGTTATCCAATATCCCTGAGCCAGCGATCCCCTGCATTGCTGGAAATGCTCCTTGCCAGGCCACCTCTCCCTTCCTCCCCTAAATCTCTCCTTTAAATCTTATCTTCTTTAACAGTGCTGGCCAGAGGACAGTTGCTTTCACCCTGCTTCAATGAGTACTTGCTGAAATGAAATGGTTAATTTGATAGTCTGGTTTTATTTGGGTGTATTGCCAATGTACACTGCAATATCAATGACAGGGAATAAAGTCCCAAACTCTACAGTTATCACTTTATTCTTTGGTTATACAGAGCATCTAAAGTGACCTTATGTCTGTCTTAACCCAAATTTTGGTCCTAGGCCTCCTGTAAAAATAACAATCACGGACCTGCTCTGTTCCGACACTGCAGAGCGTTTTACCTGGAGGGAGCTGGCTCCATGTGGGATCAAGATGGTCCCTCCAAAGCTCTTTTCCCGAAGCACAAGACTCTGAGCAGGACTCTGGGTGCTGCACCTCCTGAAACTGGCTGTGGAAATAGTTGTGGAGTTGGATTTTTTTGTTTTGCCACTCACACTTTCAAAAGCGAACAAAGCCGCTCCCTAATACAGTTTGTGCATTTTATGGACCTAACAATTAAACAGGTTTTAAAACATGTGCTGACTGCATAATCCCATACAGGGGAGTGCACTCAGCGTTTTTAAACAGCAACCAATACAAGATACCACTTAATAGTACAAAACACCAGCAGTCCCGTTAAAATCAATAGAAAATTAGATTCTATGAAAATGCAATATGTGTCCAATTAGTTATAATTGGAGCAAATGGTGATGCAGATAAGCTCCTGGAGGCAGAGGGATTTGTCCATGGGCACGGCACAGGACGGGCTGTGCCATGGCCTGGGCAGGAGGGATGAGCCACCTCACACAGCAATGTTAACTCTTGTCTAATTACGGAGCTGCTCCGAGCCGGCAGGACGGCCTGGTGCACCACTGTGCCTGGTGAAAAACGATCGGCTGTCACACGGAAACCTCCCTGTTGGACTTGACAAATTATGCCAGCAAACCTGTTTAAGAACTGAAAAATCCTTGGACACGGTGACAGGCAGAGAAAGATGCTGTGTTATTTATTTATTTACCCGGCAGAGTTTAAGAATTGTGGCTTAGTCCCACCAATGCTCACTTTTCTCCCCCCTGCCTGACTGTTGTTATATCAATTTAAACTCCTTCCTACCAATTATTTCTCAGGCTTCTTTCAACTCCTAAAAACTCAGCTGCACGGCAAAACGGGAACTAGGTTATGCAATTCTAACACTTTATTTTTAACATCTTTGGTGCAACATATTGCCCTCCTCTTTGTTTCATCTTATGACTAAAGAAAAAGAGAGAAGATCCCCTATTGCAGCAGCGCAAAGGGACATCCCCAACCAAACATTGCTCCAACCCCTTCCTGCCCTCACACTGGATGAAAACACATCACTTGCAGTACAACAGTTATTCATTTGCATTTATATTTTTTAAATATAAGCACTATAAAGTAACAGTTATTTTACCAAAACTATTGGTTCAGAGCTAAGCAGCAATAACTTTCTCCAAGGTTCATATTTTCCTATTTTAAAATACTTACTCAAATTATTACAGACTTACGGGCACAAAGAGAAACAAAAACCCCTCATGTTTACCCAGATCTGAAACGTTTTTTGCATTACTGGACACAGTTACTTACACTGTTAAGGGAACTGTCTCTCAAGAAAGGGAAAAAAAAAAAAAGAAGTGGCAGCTTTTATTTGTTACGCTGACTCAGCCGAATGGTGGAACAAGAAACATTAAGCCCCAATCCATAACTTTTGTGGCCGCTCAAAGGACGTATTCTTCCTCGACACTGATAAAAGTTTAATATGTAGTTGCCCAGGTTTTTAATAAACTTGTCAACAAAAGAGCAAGGCAAATTGATGGGGACCTTCCCAGGAATAAATTCAGTTTCAAATAGGCCAAATGAGCGTGGAGGACAGGGAGGGGACGGTGCACGGGGGACTTTTGCTGGGCTTTGCAAAAACGGCACAATAGATTTTAGCGGGTGCATCTTATTGTCTCAAAGACAAGGCTTCAGGACAAAGCTGGCTTAATTTAAGGAAGGCAAAGTGGTGCAGCACAGCCCTGACACTGTGAGGGACAGAAGAGGCAAAGCCTGGACATAAATACCCATTTGCCTGCACATTCCAGTGCCCATCCCACACACCTGCTCAGGGACAAGCTGCAGTGCTGCTCCACGATTTTATCCCCAATCTCCCACTGCACACATTTCAGGACATCCCTTCCAGGTATCTCCTGCACGGCCACCTCCTCTGTTTGGCCAAATCTTCCATTCACCCTGCTCCACTCTTTTCCCTTCAAATACTCAAGGCTGAGCTTAATTCAAGCACAGCACGGTGCTTTTCCTCTGCTCCTTCAGAAGTTGTTTCACTTTCCTGCAGTCCATAGCTACCCCTCACTTTTAGGGGCCAGTTACNTTTTAGGGGCCAGTTACCATCCCCATTGCCATGAGCTCCAGGCACTGCCCACCTCCTGTCAGGATGGGACTGAAATGACCACATGAGATTCATTGCTTTCTGCTAGCTTCAATCACATCAGTGTCTTAAATTATTAAGACTTGGGGGTTTTTTTGTTAATTTGTTTACCCCAAGTAAACACAAATATTAAATCAGAGCTTCCAATAGTCTCGCTGCCAGGAAATTAACAAGCAAATTAACCCGCAGCCTCCCAGAAGGGAACACAAATCTTTTCATCTCAGCAGCTCCTTGTGACACTTTGCTTCCTGTGTCACCATCTCCCTCCTGACACCTTCCTTCGCTTGCACCAAACAGCTTGAAAAGCCAAAAGCCAAGTCCTGTCTCCAGTGCCAGGTCACAGCTCAGATTGGAAGCGCTGTCCCGGCCGTTGCAGTGAACTTTATTCCCAATTGCTCTTAGGTCACTGGATTCCTGCTCCTGTGGCTTTATCCGACCCCCCAAATGCCAGGGTTGACTTGCCTATGTAAGGCTTTTGCAGGGATGGCTCCTGCCCTTACAGCTGCTGGGTGACTTCTGTGGTTGGTGGTCACGAGTCCCACGCCTCCTGGCTGCCCAGATGCCACCTAATCCTGTCCCCCCAGAAGGGCAGCTGAGAATGAGCACTATTTATAGCAGTTGTTCCCCAGTTCCCCCAGGCTCATCAGTCTGCCCAGGGCTTTTTTAGATAGCGGCACAGGTCCCAGCACAGGCCATATCTGGGCATGGCGAGGCATTTACAGGCACGGCTCTGTGCTTCAGGAGAAAAAAAAAAGGAAAAGGAAAAAAAAAGGAAAACCCTGCATCTGTTGGAGATGTCAGTCACCTGCTTCCCTTGAGCCTCCTGAGCACCACCAGCAACTGTTCCAACTGCTAAAACCTTTGACTATCAAATCCAGCCTTAGTCAAGACATATCTGTGTCTGAAAGTCCTCCCCTCGCACACAAGGGGGTCATCCACCAGCGCTGCTCCTCCGTACAGACCGCTCTGGAAAAATACAGACTAACCCAGGGATGCTCACTGGTGCTGCTTACACAGTGCAAGCACAAACACCTCAACAGCATCACGGGGTGCTGCAGTGGTCAGGAGACAGCAGCCCACAGGGACACTGCTCCACCTGTAGGTGCCCACCAAGGTGCTCAGGGCTGGTTAAGCCTGGCATAGCCCAGCCTGCAGGGTGCCAGCAGAGCCACCCAGCACTGCAGGATCACGGCCACACTGGTGACCAGCAAGCAGGCCAGCAGTGCTGGAGCACCCCACAGACCCCATCACCCATCATCCTGGGACATCCCCCAGGCATCCACAGCTCCGTGGGCTCATGGTTGAGGTCCAGCCTCCACACCTCACACCTTGCACCTGTTCCATGCAGATGAGTCTTTGCATGACAGCACGGGGGCAGAGGGGCACAGTCCAGGCAGGCTGTGCTGTCTCCCCAAACACACACCAGGCAGAACAGTGCAAGCCAGTGCCAACCAAACCAGAACAATCTTGGCCTCATGTCATTGACTCCACTTGCTTTGGTCACCTCCACCCTCAGCCTCGCAGTGCAAACACAGCTTCAACAACTCCTCAGCAAGAACCTACTTTGCCTCGGAGGGAAACTGAGGCAGGCGAGCGACACCACTTGTCTGCAGTCCCAGCGAGCCAGCAGTGGAGTCCATGTTCTGTCTTGGCTCCCACCCTTAGAGAACTGAGCTGCTCTCAGCATGACCCCACATCCCAGTGGGAAGGCAGCTCTCAGCATCACTGCCCGCTTGGCTGAGGTCAAGAGCAACTTCAGCATCACGCGGCAAACATTTAACCCAGCATCTTCTCCGGGAGGCACCCGCCAGTGCGGCACTGAAATCAGCCCTGGGCTTTCCGGGGAGGGATCCGAGCTGAGGAGCGAGGATATTTCTCTTGCTAGGAACACACCACCCCCTCGCCCACAGTCACTGCTAAGTGCAAGATGTGGTGAAAGTCTTTAAAAATAGATATATTCCCAAGCAATTCATGCCGCTTGCATCTGGCAGAGCAAACCTAGCATGGAAGCTCTTTCTTACTGACTAAAAAGGATTGTTAGCAGCTCGAGGCTCGTGCAACCTTGACTCTCCTCCTCTCTTCAGGGCCTTCTCTTGTTCTTGGCCTAAACTAGTCCTGGGAAACACAAGGGAAGCCCTGCCCAGCTAGGCTGGTGTCAAAGGCAGGGAAAGATACTGCAGTGCAGTGCTGATCTCTTCTGCAATCGGACGTGCAGACTAGCCCGAGTGCTGAGTCAGCACAATTTCTTTTTTGATTGGTTGATCTGAGTAACATATTTTCAATGTATGCTAAAGGGGCAGCAATTAATACCTTTTCCCCCTTTCCTCACTTTCCCAAACCACTTCGAATCGAATACACAGATCTCACTCCCAAAGTCACACTCTGGTCCTAAATATTCTGAGGCTCTTTCATTTTTAATTTAGGGCATTAAAAAAAAAAATTTGCAATCTAAGCGATGCTCACTTTGATCGACTTGTGCTGCTGCAGCTAAAATATCTGTCCTGCAGGTCAATCTAATCATGCTTAATAGCAGTTTATTCTTCAACGCAACATTTTTCACGTTGGGTCGACAGTTTTAAATGAGATTGCTGATGCACCCCTTTACTAATGCTTTTACCAGGGCCAGCACATCCCTTGAAATACTTGTGCAATAAAATGCTTTATTGCTCTTGATGAATGCACTATTAAACTTGAATTGCAAACATGCCCCCCCTTTAAAAAAAAAAATAGAGGGTGCTAGAATTTATGGGACCACCTGTCTTCCAACATTAAGTAATAGTAACAACTGTAATAATGGATCATCAATGTAACAAATACACAAAAGTACAGAAAAAAGAAAAACCCGCCAGGGAAAACTGCATGGCACAAATTTGTCCCTGTGCTCTCATGTGCACGTGCGAAATATCCATCTTATACCTGCCGCTAGTTCCGCTTACATGCGGGGAATTCATCTCCAGAACGGCTGGATTTTGTGAGGCATAGAATAGAAAAATTTAACTAATTTGGTCCACTGGATTTATGGCTTTTACAATTCTCAGAGCTCCTGTTTCCATGCCTGGTGCTGCACAGTCCTCGGCTCGCAGGATGGATGGGCGCACCTGAGCATCCCAGCGCTGCAGGTGCAGCACGGGTGCTCCTGGTATCACACCCACCATGGCACTCAAGGCCAGGAGATGCTCTCCAGTTTATAAAAAGTTTAAGAGAAGTGGCTTTAATTTAGCTGTAAAATAGAGCGGGCCCAGTGCAATGTAGCGGCCGCGGTTTTAATCCAAGGAGCGGTAAATGGGATGAAGAGCTGCCATGGAGTGGAAAAGCAGTGCAAAGTGGTTGGTGAAGGCCTGCAGCCATCACCTGCTTCCATTGGTGTTAACAGCAAGGCTGCCATGGCCCTTGGGGGGCCACATGCACCCCATTTCATTTTTAACATTGTCCAAGCCCAGGTGACACCGTCCGTGGCAAAGCCTCCTTGCCGCCTCCGCTGCCGTGCTGCGAGACAGCGCTCAGAATTATACCTTTGAAAATATTTACATAAAAAATAAATCTGAGCACTTAGCGACTTCCTAAAGTTAGCAATTCCATGTGATTAACAAGCGTATTAATTCAGAGAGGCGGGGGGAAGGAGATAAAAATTGCATTACAAATGCAGGTATCTGCTGTAAATCAAACCATGAACACCTTTGCAAGAGCAACATGCAGTGGCACAGGGGTTTTAGTATAACGTGCTGAAAAGGGGAAGAAGACAAAGGGGGGGAAGAAAAAAGAAAATAGAAAAATAAAGAAAAAATGAAGAAAGGGGAAAAGGGAAAAAGAGGGGAAAAAGAAAAAGAGAAGGAAAAAAGGAAGGGGAAGGGAAATGAGAAGGAGTGGAACAAAGGGTCAGCAAGGAAAGGAGGAGAATTTCATATATAAATTATATATTAGATGTAATGTTATGTTATATTCAGAATGGTGAGAATTGTCCTCATTTTTCATCCGGAGACTCAGGGTACCATTGCTGATTTACAAAGGATGGAACTGCGGTCCTGCGTGGAACCAGTGCCTTCCTGCCTGGGTTCAGCTCATTTCTCAGCACTCACCAGTTTCATATTTAAGTCTGACCTCAAAATGGGCTGGACACCCACAGGACTGACCCTTGTGGGGTCATGGGGGCCAAGGATTGTCCCCAGGCAGGGTGGCTGCTGGTGTTGCAGCCCAGGGGTTGCTGCATCTCTGCAGCTGGGTCCTGAGGAACTGCGCCACAGCCAGCCAGGAACACCCTGGCTTTCCAGGGCCTAGCACAACCAGAGCATCTGAAAAAGCCAACAGGATAATGTGCGAACCAGCCATCCTCCAACACAAACCGGCCTTACCAAGGCCACCTGGCAAAAAAGCAAAGGCTCCTCCTCTGCTGGGAAGGGGCTCAGCTCTGCCCACGCTTCCATCAGCCAAGATATTTAATTTAAACAACAACAACAATGCAAAAAAAACCTCAATAAACCCCACAAATCCTACAGGTAAGAAATCTCCCCAACAGCCCAATCTGCCTTTTCTCACCCACTACCCACAAGCACCTGCTTACAGTTCAATCCCCTTGGCGTACCTGGAGCAAGTGATGACGGCACTCATCGTGAATAAAGACTCCCCAAAATCCAAACTCAGAGCCTCGCCTGTTCCCCATGCCTGGGAGAGGATGCTGCCATGGGAAAAACTTGATTAACCTCTGCATGACATGTCCTGGCACCACACCTACCAAACGATGCCTGAGGAGCCTGTGAGCAAGGCGAAGATGGGGTTGGGATTGCAGGGAAATCACTCAAAAGCAAAATGCTGCCCTCAGCGGCCCCACAGAAATGAAAACCAGAGTTTGGGAAACTGGGGAGCAGCTTTTTGAAGAGTTCAGCTTTGCACATCATTGCAACTTCACAAAAACATGAGGAAATTTGGGGCTGAAAGCTTTAAACCCTTGGATGCAACTCCCGCCTAGGCAGAACATTAAATGGGTCTTTAAACCAAATTTCTTTTATCTTGCCACATTATTGTAGGATCCTGGAAAAATAGCCAACTATTTTACATTGGAAAATGTTACAAAGGAAAAGGCTTCCAGAATTAAAGGTTCTAATTTTCTTATTTTCCAGGGCGCTCCTCTGGCTTTAGCTGTGATCCGCTGACTCGATGGCTCACCACACTGATAAGGAAGGTCTCCTTCTCACCAGTTTTAGGCACAAAAAGTTTTAAAGTGAGAAAGACTCAAAAAGCGGAATTTGCACCCTAATTTAAAGCTAAAACACTGCACACCCGAGTCACAACTGTTGTCTCCTTTCCCTCTCTCTTCTTCTCCCCCCACCCTCCCTCTCCTTTTGTTGTTCCTAGATTTAAAGATCAGCCAGCTTTGTTTGCTCCCCAGCCTTATTTTGGGGGTAAAAAGGGTCGATGGGGAAGCAGCAAAAGGGAGCGATTGGCCTGCATCCCTGTTAAAACCCAGGAGCGGGCAGCCAGCTTTCCTCTGGCATCGCCTTTCAAAGCCCATGCCGCAGTCAGCATATTGAATATTTAATGTCCTGATGAGCATTTCCACCTGCTGACACAGGCAAAGTGACAGAACAATACACGCGCTGGAACAAGATCATCAATTGACTCCCCAGTCAGTCTGCCGGGTCAGGCAGTTAAAAAAAATAATAATATAAAATAATCTGTCTGTCTTTCTCCCCCGCCTTGCCCGGGGTCACACATTGCTCCTCTGAGAAGGATTCCCACCTGAAATACATACTTCTTTACATTCCATAGCTTGCCAGGTTCATATGGGCATATAAAGAAGTATGTCTCTCAAGCAGGTAGTTTCAATATGCGCATTTATATGGTCACAGGAGGAAAAATAACGCTGATTTACAATTTACATCCTGAGAGTGAGTTACGGCTCAGTTCAAACCAGCAGACTTTCCTCCTGCCCAGCCCATGTGCAGACAGACACACACCCCAGCTCCCGATCCTCGCCCGTAATGCTGGGCTGAGCCCTCGGCAGATGATGGATTTTGGGTCCTGGGAAGGGGAACTGCATCATTCACTGGACACAAAGCAGCAGAGGTCCAGTGGCTGCCCTGGCAGGGGCTCTTTGAAACGTAAACGGCACAGAGTAAAAGCCAGCCTCCCACTCCACCTAAAAAGTAGGTGTTTCTTTCTAAATCATAAACTTCTAGCATTTAAAAAAAGACCAAAATGTGATTTAGAGAAAAGCTTTTGCTGTATACACATACAGGTTTCATTTTAGACAAAGCCATGTGGGAGAAAGTTAAATATGTATCAATTCCCAATTGCCTCCATCCTACAATTTGGAGACAAAAAGCCAATTTGTTTTCAGAAAGCCCAGAATCGAATGGCCAGCTACTGATTTACAAACCACCACCGGGAAGCACTGCTCCATTCGCCAGAGTAAGAGAACTCATCAGCCCCAGACACGCGATTGCTTTATCAGTAAGTAGAGATTAAAGCATAGGAAGAAGAAAGCATCTTACCTAGTGAATCCAATGATTTTTCCTCTGCTGGTCACTGGGAGCGAGACACTACCCCACAGATAAACAACCCCCAAAAGACACCACATGCCTTTTGGCGCGTTCGGGGCATTAAAAATAAAAATAAAAAAAAATTAAAAATTGCTTCTAGTAACTCATCCGGTTGAGCTCCACGCCAGCTAAGGGGCTTTGGGAAGACCTGCAGACATAAAAGGCAGCCAAAGCGAGGTTCTGGGCGCTCGGGCCCAGAGCCTTGCCGGGTTCTCCCCGCAGCCCCCGCGGGCTGCGCGCCCCGGGCGCCCCGCGCTGCGCCCCGGCGGTGCTCGGTCCCGCACGCAGCCCTGCCTCTGCCCCTCTGCCTCGCCTCCCTCGCAGCCGTGCTGAGCTTTAAAGCTCGCTGAACAATGTGGGCCGAGTGGCAGGGCTGCGCTGGCCGCCCGGGCTGAATGCAGACTATAATGGGCAGGATTTAGGCAGGAGCGCGGCGGAGGTCACGCCGGGCGCTGCCTGCTCGCTCAGCAGGGCGGGCACGGTGCCTCCTCACCTGCGCCCGCCGCGGCCGCCGCTCGATACCAATTTACAGGCAAATGTGCAATGGCTGCCTCCGTCTTAATGAATTTTACCGTTCCTCACAGTCTTGTAATGAACCCTTTAAAGAGGGTTTAAGTAAACTTAGCAAGTGGCAAACTAAGCGCTTTGGAATACCTAATTGCATTGATGCTTCTCAGTGCTTTTTAAAATACCACTGCCAGCTGGGGAGCAAATATTTCCCTGCACCCCATTGACTTCCAGCATCACTGAAAAGCAAAGGCCGCATGGAGCCGGGGTGTAAACCGCTATGCTCAGCCCCAACCCCAAAAACCACTTCACACCCCTCATGCAACACCGGCACATGCCTCCGTCCTGGCTCTGTGCAGCTTCCCCCTCATTCCCTCGGTTTGTTGGCCCTTTTAACCACCATTTGTCTCATTTAAAGGCAAATTTCAACCTTTAGTTTGGATTAAGAGGAAGAGAGATGGAGCTGTGGCACTGGTGTAATGCATGACTGCAGTGAAATTAAAGCAAAGGGAGAGCTGAAGAGTGTGAGGGAAAGTCTGAGTGATTCAGATTTTTTAAAAAACTCAAACAAACAACAGAAACAAAGTGTTGGTGGTGGGGTGTTGCACAGCCAAGCTCTCCATGGTATTGAATTTCCTTCAGACTGACAGCAGTAGGACAGCTACTGGACTTCTTGTGCTGTTAAACATCTGCACCTTGTACCCAGTTTGATTTCCTCAAATTTTTGACATGGGCTGGCCTAAACAGTCCCCAACTTCTGCAGACCAGCAGGATAGCAGCTGCAAGCCACCTATAGCAAGCCATGTGGAAGAGCTTTTAAAAAAATGACCTTTTAAATCCTTACTAGAACTGAAGACAATGACACAACCACAGCAGCAGAGCTCATCGTGGTGATTTAACTTTGCTTTGAGGTTCTGGGTGGAATCTTATGCTTTCCAGGGTTGTGCCTTTTGGTGGAGGAGCAGACAAATGGCCGTGATGGTGCCTTTAATGTAACATCAGAGGCACCCTGTGGATGCCATCCTCCAGCTACCACCAGGAGTAGAGTGGTGGTGGGTGAACATCAGCCACTAGCCTCAACCCACTTGGGCTCGCTGAGCTCCTACGCTTGCTCTTGGCAGAAAACCATGCGCAATAAAACTGTGGCTGCTCTGGAGAGAAAAATGGATGGAGACCTGGATCATGCAGAGGCCAAGGGGCAAATAAAAGGGGAGGGAAGAGCCTGACATATTGTCTGAAGGCGAAAGGGGAAGGAGCAGGGTGAGAGGGATGGAAAGCAACATGCTGTATATTACATCCCTGCTCTGCCCCAGGCTCAAGGTGCTGCTCAGGTCCGAGTGGCAAAGTCAAACTGAAGCTGTGCAGCACAAGCCTTTGGGGACTGAAGTCAGCCCCTGTGCAGGGCTGGGCACTGGAGAAGGGAGATGCCAGCGGGGCCGAGGCGGAGGCAGGCGCTCGTCCCAGCACAGCCCATGGCACAGAGACTGGGCTCAGAGCTCGGGAGCCACAGCCACAACCATCTGCTCGAGAGGAACCCAGCAATTAAACTGACAGCACAAATCACGGATTTCTGCCTATACAATTACACAGTGCACACTCCCTCCGGCACAGGCACACATATACCTGTATCCACACTCCCCACACAGCCTGGAGATGGGCTGTGTCTGGGTGATACATTACACCTGCTTCTATATAGCATTTATATACCTATGCATAAAGATGTGTATAAAATATCCATATGCATGCTATAAAACGTACCTAAATCTGCATAAGTGTGTGTGTGCACCACAGTATCCACCTCACCAGACTGGTGTCTATATATTCATGTGAGAGGTGCCACCACTGTCATATAAAATATAATGACCACAGTCTACTCTGAGTTGCAGAAGCAATAACAGTCAATTGATGCTACACTTCATGTAACCTGAATTCCAAACCCTTGCAGGGAAACCTAACTTCTCCTCCTCCCCACATTCCCTTTCTGATTGTCCACAAACCATGCACCTGTAATTAATACTCATTTCTCAGCATTTTAACAGTTAATCACCACAGCATTGAGATCATTGCAAGTTAGGCTAAGTTTAACCACCTTTCACCCTTTTGCTATGCCTGATATCAGCTCATAGCACTAGTTTGTTGCAAATAAATAAATAAAGCCCCAATCCCCCCAGGTGTCATTAGCCAGCGTGTGTCTGAATTAGGCATTTAAAGGCCGGTTTAACCTTGCAGAACGGTTGCATGTCAAAGTTCTAACATTTCAGTTCAGATTATTCTAGTGCACTGCTTGCTCTGCAGTTTGTTAGTTTTTGTTGTTTTTTTTTTTAAATGCGGAGTATGCCACGGCAGAACAAAAAAAA
>WBND01000872.1:340546-368640 GCA_013398595.1 Tychaedon coryphoeus
CCTCCTCCTCCTCCTCCTCCTCCTCCTCCTTGTCACCCCCCCGGGGGTCAGCCCGGGCTGGGGGTCAGGCTGCGGGGGGATGCACACGGCTGGGGGGGCTGGCGGAGGGAGGGGGGAGCTCTGGTCAGGACGCGAGTCCACCTTTCCAGTGCTTATATACCCATCGAAGCATCCCAAACACGCACCCCCGGGCGCGCGGCCCCTGCTCCTGCTCTTCCCTCCCTGACCATATTTAGTCAACCACGGCAAAAAATAGCCCGTCAGCTGGAGCCTGCCGAGCAGGGCTCGGAGTTCAATCGCTCCTCGCAGCCCATTGACTACTGGTCCTGCAGGGTCCTGACTCTGCCTTTTTTTTCCCCTCTGCTATTTTTAGTTAGGCCAAATAAAGAGGGAGCTCATCTTACTACTGTGTGCCGGCCCGAGGTTCCGCGGGGCCCTGGCTATGTTTGGTAAGCGCCAGCGTTGAGTGGCGCGGAGCGGAGACCTTGTCCATGCCAGAAAACCTTCAGCTGTCTCCCCCTTTGGTTCTTCTCTTCTCCTTTTATTTCTTTCTTTCATCTGTATTTCTTCCTCCATGGCAGAAAGGTTTCCAGGTGAGAAGGTGGGGAAGAAGCTCAAAGGATCTTGATTTTCACCTTACAGAAGGAAGAATTGTGTTTCAAAAACCTCGTGCTGGGGCCAAGTCCTTCACCACAATGTCCGGGGCACCTCGCTGTCCGTCCATGCCTGTGCTGTGCTGCTGTGTCTCCAAAGGTGCTGAGGGCTGGGAAGGAGTTGGACTTTCTGCCCTGCATGGAGAGCACTGGGAACCCCCCTTGCCAGGCAGGGAAACTGCCCTGTCAGGGTGGGTTAATGTGGATCACCAGCACAGCTCTGTCTCCTGGGTTATGAGGCTACAGGATCTTTCCAACCTCCAAAGTTTCATCCAGCAGTACAGCAAGGATGGGAGATTTTGGCAGTGCAGGCCTTTGCCTTGTGCCCAGAGAAGCAGGTGAACATCTCTAGAAACTTGAGTTACACCCAGCTTCAAAGTGAAGATGTGCAGGGCCCTGGGGAGGTGACCTGCAGAGAGCAGGTGAATGATGACAGACAGGGCAACGTGTGCTCTCAGCCAACCTGTCCTGCTTGCTTGCAGCAGACCCCCCTTCTGGAGCACCTCCCCAGTCCCACATCCCTCCCTGCCAAGCTCTCTCCAGGTCCCTACACCTCCTTGAGGCTCCCCAGAAGGACTGTGACATCCCAGAACCCAAAAGTACCTCAGACCAGCGCTGTGGGTGTGTTTTGGGGGATCAGGGCTGGAGAAACCAGCACTGGATGTTGGGTGGTGGTGGCTGGATGTGGATCTGGGTTGGAAAGTTTGCATGAGCCTGGTGAGGTGCCCAACACCCTCTGCTCCTGTCAGTGATCCATGGATGTGATGTGTGACAGGGACAGCCAGCCACAGAGACCTGGCACTGTGACCCTAAAGGACACCTCCCCTCAGGATATCCATGTGGGACTGTCAGGCAACACTCATCTGAGGCTGTTAGACTTGTTGGGAGCTGATAGCAAGACATCTAAGGATAGGAAATGCCTGCAGGAACCACCCCGTAGTGCCACAAGGTTGGGAGGGCTCCCAGGAGGTCCCAGAGGTGCTTTCCTGTGCTCCCAGATGTGCCCAGCTCCCAGGACAATGCCAGAAGTAGCCACTACCAGTGACATGTCTGCTCTCTGTCCCGGGCTGCTTTGGCTTTTTCTCTGTCTCAGCCTGGGCCTGTGCTGGGAGCCTGGATCCCCCTCTGCTGCCCCCACTCCCAAGGACAGGCAGTTCCACGTCGTCACTGTTGGGACCGGCCAGGACAGGTGTGTGGCAGCAAAGCCACCAAGTCTGGTGTCCCTGTAGTGCCAGAGACATCTCTGCAGTGACCACAACATAGAGCAGACCCCAGGAACCAAACCTGTCACCCCTCATGGGACTGGCAGTGGGGGCAGAGATTGCAGAAGAGCCTCTCCCCTGTCCCCTCTCCTCTGCCCCAACATGGAGCTTGTGGCCACCCCTGTCCCCTCTGCACCCTCAGCTCATTTCCCATGGAACAGCTGGGAATTTCTCCACAATGACATAAACCACTGTTGGGTTTTTCTCCTCCCTTTTTCCATTGTTGCAGGGATGTCCAAGCTGCTCCTCCCTGGACATCAGTCAGGACTGTCAGTGCTTTTCCACCCCATGCCCTTTCAACAGCTGAAGCCATGGAAGCTCCTTCTCCACCCTGATTCACCTCAGGATCACCCCAGGAAGGCCTTTACCTAAAATACCAGCTCAACAACATTGCCTGGTACTCCCTGGGGAGCGCCTGGGGATTTTGAGAGCCCGAGTGCCAGGAGCAACAGGTTCTCCTGCTGCTTTGGGGCACATCTGGAATCACAAAGTGCCTGGGGTGTGTGGCTCCCTGTGCCCCAGCAGGAACCTGCCCCGGCCACAGGGGAGCTCTTAAGAACCACTCACTCTTCCAGGCACAACCATGCCCTTCTTTGGATGGAGGGAGCTGTTATCACATCCCTGACAGGTTCCCAGGGGTTGAGAATCCATCCCGACACCGAGATATGTTGGGAACAGCAGCAAACTATGAAGGGATATGAACCTACAGCAAATCTCTGAGATGTGAATTAAGAGATTGTTTAAAACCCAGACTTGGGTTTTGCACACAGATTTCTCCTCTTCACTAATTACTTTAAAAACCACACTCACCCTTGAGCTCCTACTGGGACTAAAATATCTGTGTTCTCTCCAAAGTACGTGTCATCTTTTTATCAGGGCTTGGATTTGGGCTTGCTCCATGGGCTGATAATGCTGGGAGTTTGGGATGCAGGGAGTGCTGGGAGAGATGGGGCCTGGATGTGCAACCACCACCATCAGACAGGCTTTATATATATGTGTATATATGTATATATATATATGTATATATTTGCATACATATATACACATATGCCTAATAATATATTCATGTGTGCACATAATAATTCTGCATTAAAACTCCTCTAAACGAAGAAACCTGAGGAAGCTGCACGGCAGCCTGTAAAACTGAGCCAGTTCAAAGTGATATGTGAGAGATTGCAACACTCCAAAGAAAATGCAAGATGTTACTTTAAAAGAATCAGGCTCGGGCTTTTGAATTTATGTAACCTAAACTGATTTTGTCTGTTTAAAATTGTTGTTGCGTGTTGGGAATCTCAAAGAGGTGAGGAGCAAAGCTGCAGACGTTTCCTTTGGAGTCCAAGATTACAAGCCCCTTTGCTTTTCCCTTCAGCTCCAAAGCTGCTAATGGTTTGCTTCATTTTATTAACAGCAGACAAGAAAAAAAAATTCCTCCTTGGAGCCTGTGTGAGGTGACAAGTTGGATAATAACAGCTCCTTTGGAAGTTTTTATAGTGCATTAGGCAAACATAGTGGATGTTTATAGACTTTTAAAAATGCTGATTATATAAAAATGCATTTATAGCCTTCTAAAATACCAAGCTACTGTAATATAAATATTTCCAATAATAAAAACCAAAAATGCGAATTATTGGCTTGATTGGAACATTTTTTAAATTGATTTGTCCTTTTTTTTTGGGGCCAAAATCTGAACTCAAACCATAAGACGGGCCAATACCCTGTGAAATGAGTCAGGTCAGGTTTTAACATCCTGCAGAAGATGCTGCACTGTCCTGGGATGAAGCCAAACCGACTGAACCATGCACCCCATTCCCCTTTGCAGCACCTCAAACACCTCTAACTCAAGGCAGCTCCTGGAATGCCCACTGCACCTCCCAGCCTGCTCCCTGCTGCTGGGGAGGCTCTTGGTCACCCAGTGCTTGGTCTTCCTCTGTTCTCCACAAGAACTTGTATGAATAATTAATTTTTTATTGGCACAGAAGCCTGAGTGTGGCTCTGTCCTGTTCCAGGCTGATAAGGTTGCTGGGGATGTGCCCTCTCCCTTTCTTGCCTTTTTTTCCCCCTACTTCAACATGAAATTCCATCAGTAGGTGGAATTAGCTTTTGCCAATGGCAGTTGTCTTAACACAGATAAATTCTTTTAAAAAAATTAAGCTTCTGACAATTTGGCATCTTCTTACCAAAAAATACTTCCAACACTTAGTGAAAAATGAATTATTCTTTATTTTATAAAAGCAATCTTTTTTTTTTCTCCTTTGTCTTTTATTAATAATTGGGAAAGACCAACTGTGGGATTTGGAGCTGCCTGCAATGTCCCTGAAATCAGCATGAGATCAGGCTTTTACACCATACAGAACACAATTTAACCCAAAAGAAAAGGGTTTATTTCAATTTCATCTCCCTGGAGCTAATTTTCTTCCTTCTGGTCAATGAAGTTCTATTTTTAAAATAAAAATCACTTTTTTTTTCAGTGTTCCACCTCTCCAGTAACAGAACCCATTGCAAAATTTCCCATTACACGAGAAAATCTCAGCCCCACTGGTGAGAAAGGATGGAGGGAAGATGCTGCCTACAGCTCTGCCACCAGATGAAAGCAGCAATTGCATCACCATTTTGCAACATAACAGTGCTTAAAAACACATCTCATAACCTCTCCCAGAGGCCAGCTCCAACCTCCTGTGCTGTGCACAGACATAACCCATCTGTGTGACACACACAATTCATGCCATATAATGAAAAAGGTGGGCTAGGGTTGGTTTTTTTTCCCACGTTTTTTTCCGTTCATTTGGTGTTTCTAACAAGAGAAAGAAAATAAAGTTGTTTTGCAGACTAATGACAAACGGAATGATGCTCATTGGCAGAGCAGTAGTGACACCTTCTCCTCTCAAAATCCTAACGTGGGAGGCAGTGTTGTGCCAGTCTCCCTTGTTTAATTGGGAAACTGAGGCAGGAGAAGGAGTGGCTTTGCCTGGGAAGGAAAGGACCAGCCAGGGATGCTGGGGCTGTTCCCAGTTCTGCCACCTCCAGGGCTTATCAGCCTCCCACTGCTGGCAGATGGACCAGTGACATTGGAGATAACTGAGCCAATCACCCACAGCTGACTTGAGTCCATTCACATGTTAGGATGGGGATTTTTTTTGCCCAGCAAGATGTGAGGGTTGGGTTTTTCCTTGACTTTTCAGAAGCTGTGGAATGCAGCTGTCGGATGCTCTCACAAGGATGAAATACAGCTGTTCCAGGGAAGCTTTGGCTCTCTCTGTATGCACATATATGCAAATCCAGCATGTTGTGCCTGCAGTTTGCATGTGTAATATAATACTCTTGTTTTGGAAGGTATTTCCCTGAAGGCACTATCCACCTCGCCTCCCAACACAAATGTTTTTTAATTATTTGAGCTTTTTTTCCCCTTCATTGCAGGAGGAAAATGAACAGTGGGCAAAAATACAGAACAAAATATTTTCATAGTGCTCTGTTTGCTTTTAAAGTACCCATCTCTCAGACACTTGGCTCTTACTGTAGTTTTAAAAGATTATGCCATCATACTCTGAGGGAAAGAACAAAGGACCACTCATAAATTTAACCAAACTTCCCATATTTTCCAATCTGTCTGATGTCTCTAAAACCTGGGATCTTCTTTTGTGTCAGAGACATTTATGTCTTCTCCAATGTCCTTCCAACAATACGTGCTCCAGCAACAGGGATTGCATTATATACTGTGGTTTTGTTTGTGGCAGAACAAAATTAAATGAGTACATAAATTACTCTGCTTCTGGAATAAAGAAACAAGCTAAAGAGCGCTGTTGCTTTTTTTTTTTTATTATTCCAAGTGGGGTGGGTTTTTTTGATAGGATGAGTTAGTTTTCCTGAAACCATGTGCAAATTAAAAAGTTCACAGTTCAGGCTTATTGTGAAGACTAAATCTCAGCCTCATTTTGAGAGGCGGCGTACTTAGGAAGACACATTTGGATTTATGTAAGAACTTGTAATTGGCTTCCCGCATCTTCCTTGAGCAAGCGTGCCTCCTGCCCCGCCCAATTAACTCTGGTGGTGCTTAACAGCAAAAAAAGAATGCTTGTGGCTTGGTACATTCTACAGAAATGTCTCCTGATGGTCGTGGAGCTCTGCAGCATTCCACTGCCTCAAAAAGCTCATTTCAGAAATGCAGCGGTGCCCTTTGCACCCCCAGGTGCAGCCTCAGAGAGGTTTTAAAGCAGCAAGAAGAACATCCTTGGAGGGATGAGGGCTGCAGCAGGGATACACTAGTGGAGAGGGTCCAAGTCCCCTTGAGCACCTGCACACCACCCGCTGAGCACAAACCTGCTCTCCGTTCTCTCACCAGGCTCCCCTTCCACTGCAAACCTCAGACCAGCAGTGCCTGGGGTCACTGCTGGTGGCTGGCCAGAGCCTGGGCTCCACAGACTGGTTTGGGAGCAGAGGAACTGGGGGAGGATGGTGAGAAACCAGATCAGGAGCTGACACAGGAGATGCACAGGCTGGTGGAAAAGCCGAGTGCTGGAAGGGCTCGGTGCTTTATTGCTCAAACACTTCTTTTCCGTGAGTACAGGCTAAGGTAACAAGATGCATGATTTATTTAGCACAGGGAAAGCAGCTGTTCAGAGGCAGTGCAAGAGTTTTTAGGCAATCATGTTCGGTTCCCGAGGAGTCCCATTTACAAATGCTCACTGCTTCACTTTACCCCCTCCCAGCCTCTCTCTCCCCCGCCGTTATCTCGCCATCAGGCTGTGCTGCTGATGCCTCAGGCTCTCACTCAGCCCTTACGTCTGCCTGCACTTCCATTTCCTGAAGTTCTTGGGACTGCCTGGCTCTGAGGGTCACCCCAGCGCTGTTATCTAATCTAGGAGACTATTTCTGAGTTTCTCACAGTGTCTGAGCCAAGGAGCTCCAGCAGCACTGTGGCTCTAAAAACACACCAACCATTGCAGCCAGGGGCTTTGTGAGGCTTTGCTGCTTGCCCAGAGCAGGTGAGACATCTTTGAGGGACCTGTGCCAGCAGCTTTGTGCCCAGTGCTCAGATCAAACCCTCTCCAAGTTCACTTTTCCTGCAGGAAAATGCTTTATACAGGACTTGTATGTGTGGCTATGACTGGGGGTCAACCTCATCCATATAAATATTATCTTCTCTTTTGTCCCATTCCAGGGCTAGGAGTGAAACCACAGAAGTTCTAGACACAGTGTTGGTGTCCAGCTCCCAGGGCTCGAGGTTTGGGAGTCACCTGGGAAGCACAGCACATACCCTCAGCCCTTCTGCAGAATTTCTAAGTGATCTGGAATTAACTGTTATCCTGCAAGTAACTCACTAATAGATGTGATTAGCAATTAAGAAAAACATTATTATCTGTCACATGGGAATAAGGAAATATTCACTGCAAACCTGTGTGTGACAGCAGTAGGAAAAGGGTCCAGGGAGGCTAAGAAAGTATCAGTGAGACAGTGTCAGGGCAAAGGTTATCATGGCAAAGACATAATGATGGGAGAAGAAGCCAACAAGTTGATCCATGAAGGATGGGAATGAAGAGCAGTGCCACAGCAGAATGTGCGCCATGGTGCACTGACAGCAGAAAGTAATTTATCACTAAATATGAGGGAAAGTTCTTCTGAAAGATGCAAGAACCCTAAGTAAAGCAGGTTTAGTTAGGACATAGCCCTCATGAGCCATGAACTCACAGTGGCACCAATGGGATTTTGTCCATTCCTTTCAGTCAGTCTTCTCTATTTATTTAACATTAACCAATTTATTCAAGTATAAGCTAAGAACCGGTGGATTATAATAAATATTTATTGAATTTTAACAAATCTGTAGGACCTGTATGTGTATTAATCCTCATTATAAGTGCTGCCACTTGCCACTTAACCTACAGAAGCTGCCTTCCAAATTTATTATATTAAATACATATTTGAGATGACTAATTTACAACATTAGCAGAATACATTTATGTCACTTTCCATATTTCCTGGTTTTGCCAGCTCCTTATTCCTGAGAATCTCTCAGGAACCAGCCACCAGCCCCAAAACTAGAAGTGAAATGAATATTTTGAGAAGTTCACTGACCACTTTGTAAACCAGGAGTCCTGAGAGACCCAGATCTGTGAAGGACAATGCTAAAGCAAAAGGTTTTCCTGGAGGCTGAAGCAGAGAGCAGATGCCCCAACATTCTCTTTCTGGGGGCATCAGGAGTCTGAGTCTTTTCCACAGCCACATGTTTTGCTACATAGATAGAAGTCAAAGTCCTTCTGTCTGCTATTCCTCCAATGAATGTGATTAAATTTGGCTTTCATCTTCAAAACTTAGTGAAATGTCCACAGATTGTGAATGCCCAATCCACCTTCCTTTAGGAAACCATGCCAAGAAGCCTGAGGGTCATCATCCAAAACTCACTGCAGTCAATAAATGGCTCATTTGGATGCCAGTGGCACAGACCCAGATTTTCTAAGTCCAGCCTCTGAAAGCATCTGTGGATTTTGCACAGATCTGACTTGGGGATACAGTTTTCCAAGCAAATCCTGGATCTCTCCTTGCTTTTTGTCCTGGAATTGAGCATGTCCCACGGTGAGTGTGCAGTGAGGTGTGTGCCCGTTCCACGGCAGGGGTGAGGTGTGTTGTTCTGCAGTAATGGCATGGTAACTCCATTAGAAATTATGGTAATTGTACTGTGACTCACCTTAACGCTACCAGATTATATCCTAATGACTGTTCAGTTAATTCATTTTTATTGTCTGTGTCTTGGAATGGAGTTTTTGGAGTGTGCTGCTAATGCATCGGAAATTAAGAGCGTTCGTGGGCCTGTGGGGTGATCTGTACCCAGCTGCATATTTGTGTTCCTACAGCAGAGAGGCTGTGAAATCAAAAGGGATTTAGTCGAGGAATAGGAAGTGCAGCCCTGCCATGAGTCCATCAGGAACGCCACCCTTGTTGGGAGGCAGTGGGAAGTGCAAACAAGATCCTGCGGCACAGAGCGCCCCAGGAAACTCAAGTAGGTGTCACTGGATGCAGGAAAAGTGGAGCAGCAGCTGAATCACTGCCTGTTTTGTAGGGATGATGTCTGGGACACACACTGGCAAGAGAAACTGCCTGGCTCTGCCCAAACTGCAGCCCCAGCCTAATATTTTCTTCATTAACCTTTGTGCTGGTGAGAGATAAGAACCAGACTCTTGGCTGAGGCTGGAGCTGGAGCTTTCCCTCCTGCTACTTTGTTTACAAGGAAAGGGCTCCTCTTGGTGTCTTTGTGGCTCATTATGGCCCTAATTTATTTGGGGACAGTGTTTCTGTAATGTGCAAATTGCCTTCCTCCAGGGAGGACCCGGAGTCGCCACCTCTCCAGTTCGCAGCTCTCCAGCCGCCCAGACGGATCACCGCAGGTATTTTTAGAAGGTCATTCCAAAGCAGCAATTTCATCTAGCCATTTTATCTCCTGCCTTTTAGCAAATATTGTTGATTTTTTTTTCTTCCCTCCCTGCTGTTTTAGATGGTGACAGGTTTTAATGTCAACTTCAAATTACCCCATATTTCTCAGCCCAGCTCCTGCGCCAGGACCTCTGCTGACACACAGAGTCACGCCAGTTGTCATTCTCAGCAGAGGGACCAGGACCGTGTGAGCCTGGGTGAATAAATTTCTTCCTTCCCTTTTAGAGGTGGTCCCTCGAGACCATTTTTTCAGGCAGAGGGATTTTCCACTCTGCAGGACAAACAGTGCCATTCATAGAAAAAATATGTTAATGGAAGCGAGCTTCATGCCAGAATCTCTCTGCGTGTGTATCAGGCTCAGCAGCAATGACAGTGCAGCTCCTGCAACAGGCTGCTGCAGCCAGGCTTGGGAGCTGCTAAAGGGGAAATGCCTGCATTGCTGGGCACCCCAACAAAATAACCCAACATTTTTCTTCCTAATTCAATCAGGGCTTGTTTTTCCCCCCATATGTTTCTTTAATTACAGGCATCAAAACCCCCAACAAAACCATCTTGATTTTAAAGAACTACCCCATTTAATAAGAGCTATTTTAAGGTAGGTCAAACCTGTGGCCTGAAAACTCCTGGCAGTGTCCCTTTGATATATTTCAGTATCCAGCAAAGGGTTTGATGTAAACAGACATACATCTTAGAAAAGAGCAACCTGGATTGCAACAGCTGATAATCTCATTTTGGTGAAGGACTTCTTTCATGTTGCCTTCAGCTGAGGCTGAGGTCTCTAACAGGAGTTGGAGGCAGCAGCAGGTTGCCAGAGGGGCAGCAGAATGTAGCCATGTATTTGAAATTCCTGCAGAGAGAGTCAACCAGTCACCCACATTGGAAGATTAATTCTCTTATTGATGAGAACAGCACCTGGAGACAGTCACAGGCAACTCAGGTAAGACTGGGCTCATTTTTTTATGCAAAAGAAACCCAGGCAGGTGAAACCCTCTTCCCCCCACCACAGTCCCATCCAGGATGGGGTGGTGCTGGTGCTGTAGCTGGCCAAGTGGGAATGAGCTCCTGATGGAAAACCCACTCCTGCCTGCTCCTGCCACCCACACCTCTTCCCAGTGCCACCATGAGCAATGTGTCCTGACACTGTGTTCCCCATGCAGGAAGGTGCCCAGATGGAGGCAGGGAGAACTGCAGGACATTGTTGGTCCTCCCAAAAGTCTTGCCACTCCTAGCAGTGACAGCTCTTTGCTCAGAGCAGGGCCCTGCACCACCATGAAGTGATTTTCATGCCAGTAATGTGACATGTACCTCAGTCCTGGAGCCTTTTCCAGTCCTTGGAGCACTCTTAACGCAGAATTTTGTCCAACATGTCCTGGAGGTATTAGTTACATTTACTGATCTGCCAAATAGCTATTTCTTTCTGGTTTGGCAGGAAGCATCTCATTCAGGAGGGAGATAATTGCCTGGCTCAATAGCTGATCTGTTTTCTACCCAATGATGGTTTCCCTTTTTGAAAATTGATGATCGATCAGTTATGTTAAGGATCACCAGATGTAATATTTACCACATATTATGTTTATTCCAGTGTGGGAGGAATGCATTAGGCTTCATATCATTCAAAGGGGATATTTCTGATGTAAAACTGTGCTGCATTAATGAGACTACCCATCAAGATGGATGGGTCAAATTAAAGTAGAACAAATTGCAGACTCCTACTTAAAAGTCACACAGGAACCTCCAGCCTACATTATTTGTAAAATTCAAATTGAGCCCATTTTTGGCTCAGACATGTTTACATTACTGGAAAATATATCAAACTGTATTTAATTATATCCATGAGAAAAGTTGTATTTTTTTTTTTCTTGATGCCACCCAAGATAACTGAACCTCGAGTTCAGGACTTCAAGATACTAGTGTAATTCAAATACTGATATTATCTCTGCAAGATAGGTCTGGGCACAGAAGCAAAGCCTTTCATCTTTTCTGAAGGAATCGCAGTGATTTAGGAATCATTTCACCCTTTTTTGTTACATTTCAAGCTTTACATTATATTTTAATAAGTCTATCATACTGTACAGACAAAAGGACGTTCAGTTTCTGCTGTAATTAAAGAAAATCACTGCAATGGATAACATCAACCCAGCAGATTCCAATGATCTTGCTTTCAGCACTCCAAGCTCTGCTGCTCTTTGCATACTGAACTAAAGCAGCACTAGTCTCCAGGCTGCTGCTCTCAGGGCTCATCTCTCCCACATCCACTTTCCAAAGATGGGCACTAAATCAGTCAGAGCCTCACTGCAGGATAATTTGTCCCATGCCAGCTCAGGCACCTGTGTTCAGCCTGTTGATGTGTCCTGCACCAGCTCTGGGAGCAAACTGGGCAGGAGGCTGGCAGTGTGTCTCCAGCAACACCAGAGCTATCACTTTGATGTGTCCCAAGGAAATCCCACAGCAGAATAATGCTTTTGGTGCTCCCATTAGCATCCCTGGCCAGTATCCAGATTTTCTCCTGGAATTTCAAACGTAAATCAGCTTGCTAGGCCAGAGCCACTCCTGCCTACAACCTCCATCACCTGGTCAGAGCATCCCCCTGCAGATGTGGGGGAAATCCTTCCAGTGCCAGATTCAATAGATTTAAATAGGCAGTGGAGCTCCCCTTTAAGATTTTATTTCTTCCTCTCCCTCAGACGAGTTAGCTGTGGAAAAAAATCACCTATAGTTAAAGTTAGTTAATTGGAAACCGTGAATATTTTATTGTCCTTTGTGAGAGAAAGGAATTAAAGAAATGGATTTGGCCTTGATTTTTTCATTTGAACTTCTCTGCTTGAGCTGCACTTTTCTATTACCTCTGCAACTCTGCCTTCGTTATGTTATTAAAAGAAAAGTAATTTATGATTGCCAGTCTTGCAGTCTCTAATTATTTCTGGCTGTGCATCACAATTATTAACTTGAGTATCCACCCTCTTCCTAACAGGATAAAAGACTTTCAACCTCTTCTGGGTGAGTTGCTCATAGGTAGCCATGCATCCATCCTTTCAGGCCACTGTCTCCAGCCAATAATCACACTTTTCCAGTTTGATATGTTGCTTAAACTTTGGTGCAAGCCAAAGATTGGATTTTCAGTGAAGATGAAACACAGTCACAGGTTACTTGAGGCCTGGGTTTAGCACCTGGGTGTCCTAAAGCATCTTGCACTGTTCATAGTCACCTTCCAGTGTAGGCAATAAAGCACCACTCAGCAACAACCAGAATATCAACATATCACTGCTGTTCTTTTCCCTTGGTTGCACTGGTTTTCCATTTACTTCTGGTGGGTAATGAAGACATCTGTTCTCATCCCAATAGCTCTCTGCAACTTGCTTCCTGGGAAATGGAATAGCAGCAATTTTGATCAACTGAGAAAATACTGCCCTGTATTTATAGAGGTCAGGACAGTCATTATATTCAGGACATTTCTGTAAAAAGTCTCAAGAAATTGATGATGAATGGGAAAATCAGATTTCTGAAACAAGGTTGGATACCCCAGAGATGTTTTACATGTAGATCTCAAGCAGAAATGCCCTGGCCAGGTTTAGTGCTTGTGGAAAGCAACAAAATTCAAAAAAAAGGCTGAGAAATCCCCCACCTTTCACAGCAGAAACCCCAGAGCCACTGGGGAAACTCATTTTGTGTCAGTGAGTGTGCATTCCCCAGCTCCCACGGCCCCCAGCCTCTCCACTGACTCGTGCTGGAGTAAAAGCCTGGGAAGTGCTCTGCTGAATTCCAGGTTTCATCTGTATCAATCATTTTCCCGTGTACCAGTACAAAAAGATATGCTCCCTGGCCCAAATACAGCAATCTAAGTGCTGCATGCCAAACCACACATCTCCCTGAGTGAAGCCAGGCTAGACTGCTTTTTGGGTCCAATCTCTACTTCTCTGTAACAAGACCATTTGTCTACAAAGCACCTCATTTTTATCATCTTAAAGATGGCCTTTATGGTAGGTGTAACTCCATGCAAAGGAAAGAGGGGGGGAAACCCTTTAAGCATTTTGCATTTATAGTTATATGCAGCTTTATTGCATAGTCAGTAAAAATCCCTGCTGATTATGTCATTGCTGAGGCAATCAGGTGCCAAAAATATTTTTTTTTATTTCATCCAAGCAATAATCATTTTCTGCCTGAACGGTAGACCCAGTTATTGTTTCTTCCCTTATGTTTTCATTAATTAGAAGGAAGTGGAGAGGTAACAAACGACTCCCTGGATGCTAAAGTGTACATTTTTCACTGTCAGGTTATAAGAGGCAATGGGCAAAGACAATATATCCTGTCAGATGTGAGAGTACTTATTGTCAGCAGGGCTTGTAAAAATAGAAAGTGAGGTAGCTTTTCTGGATGGAGTTGAAGCTATCTATGGATGGGGTTTAATCTGACTAATTATAACTAAAGACTTTGGCAAACAGCATCATGTAGCTGCAAGAATACTGGACAGTGCCTTTTTTCCCCTTATCAAGTCCATGTGAATGTTAATGTGTGTAAGTGTAAAATCGACTTCTATTAAATCTTCTGAATTGCCAAGCACTCCTTCACCCGCACTGCCTCGCTTCTTCAGAGCAGCGCCGTGGAGTTACTGGTAAAAGTACTAAAACTCTTTGAGACAGCCATATATCTTCTGGTTTACAGGAAGTGCTTCAAGTGAAAGGGAAAAAAAATACTTTCCAAGGAGCAGAGAGGAGAAGGGAGTTTCATCTCCAGCTGAACGTCTGGCCAGGCTCCATTTTATCGAGCAGCTGCCTGATCCCACTGTGAGGAAGGCAGATTCCCTGCTGCAGAGGCACTGAGCAGCAGGCACTGGGGCCATACCTTGGTGTGGGCATCTCAGGGAGCTCAAACAGCTTCTTCTGACCCTCAAGATGTAGCCCCTGAAGGGTGCAGGAGTCCACGACAGCCAAGACTGCCCAGCCTGGCTCCTGCCTACCTGGGGGCTCATGGAGAGCCTTTGCTCCTGAACAAGGAGTCAGGGGATCCATGGAGATGAGCATTGTGTGGAGTGAGGGCTGTATGGAGGGGACACTGTCCTGTGCACCCTGAGCACCACCCCAGCCCCTGTGCCCCCTGCCCCAGGGTCCCCCCTACCACTTCCCAAGGCCCTCTCCAAGGTGAGCTACTGCAGAATATGAAAACAGCCAAGAAAAACTAAGCTGAAGCTTTCCTGGCATGCAAACAATAAGTTCAGCTCTGATTTTTTTCTGCACTGGTGAATCTCATCTTAATTGCATCAAGATGCTTGAGACTCCCAGATGCAGAAACTCTGTAGCCATGACCATTCCCACCTTTCTTAGCCCAAATGCTTTTCTAACACCACAAGTCACCTTTGCTTTGGCAAGGTCTGAGCAGCCTGTGAGAGGCAGGGACATGCTGTTTTGGTAGGTGTGAGCTTTTTCATGCTCTTCTCAGAGCCCTGTGACAGGGACCCTCTGCAAGACGACCCCAGTGTCCAACACCCCCCAGCCCCCCATCACAGAGGACTCCTCTCCTGTACAGGCATCAAATCTAACAAGGTGATCATTAGCAATGCAAAGCACCCAGCCACAAACCAGCTCCAGGCCTGAGGAGAGGAGGCAGGAGGGGAAACCTGCCATGCATGACAGATGTGAGTGGTGCACACTTAGGGCACACATGGCAAGGTGCACTGTCAAGAGTGGTAACAGAATAAATCAGAATAGAATAGAATAGAATAGAATAGAATAGAATAGAATAGAATAGAATAGAATAGAATAGAATAGAATAGAATAGATGTTCCTATTGTGTATCAAGCTGTACTTGCAGGTTAACAGCTTTACAGACACATCCCAATTTTTAACACACCATATTTTCTGTTCTAAGAACAGCAGCCATGAAATCCACTCTGTGTGTGTGCCAGGAGAAGGTTGATGTTCAGGCAGATAAAACAAACCTCACTTCATTTTATTCTGATGATGAATTTTGCCTTTCTGAGATGGATGTGAAATTTTTTCTCAGTTTTCTGATTAATAGATAGTTACTGACTTAGTGTCAATGTTAATCTGTAAGAAACAGCAACCAAGATACAGCTGAGATGCTCACTGGTTTAATTAGACTTTTTCTCACTGGCTTCAGTGAGATTAGAGACTAACCCAGCTAAAATCTGGCTCAGCTCTCTTGGCAGTGTCTGTCCATAAATGCTATGGTAATATTTCCAGTGTATAGCTATGGGTATTTCACAATTTCACATTCCAGAACAACTATGATGACTGCTGAGAGCTTTTGCTTGATGGCATTGCTCCTGCTTGGATGGCTTTTGGGGATGTGTGTATTAAAAAAAAAAAAAAAAAGAAAGAAAAGAGAGAGCAAAAAGAAAATCAAAAGTTGTCTGAATTGAATGAAGATTTTATCTTTCATTCTGCCTAATCCTAAATGTGAAAGGTCAGCAAGGACAGCACTATGAAAAGGGAACGGCTGTGGGGCTGATGTAGAGGAGACTGCCAGTAAATTCCAGCAGTTTTACATAAGGCAGCAGCTCCAGCATGGGGAATTAGTGACACCAGCCTGAGGGGAGGGCCATCACCCCTGATGGCCAGGGAAGCCTGGGCTTTGTCCTGGAGCAGCCTGAGCCTGGGAATGGAGCCTGGCTCCTCCTGCACAGGGTCCTGCTTCCCCCTTAGAGCTTCTCTTTGCCACCATCAGGGCAGCCTGGCACGATCAGAAATGCCTCTCCATTCCCAATACTGTGCTAAAATCAGCGAGAGGGACCTGTCCTTGCTGCTATCATAAAACACATCTATAAAGAGAAGAAAGAAGAGAGAGAATAAAACGCAGAAAGTGGCACTGTGTGCAATCGAGCCTTTTGCCCGTCTGAGAAATAGTTTTGGAGTTGTCTTTGCAGGGTGTGTGATGGGTTTGGAAATGAAGGATGAGGACTGAGCAAGCCTGTGGCCATCAGAGTGCTCTTTGCCCAAGGACATCCCTCCTCAAACCCACGCACGCCGCTGGCAGCTGCCAATCACCGTGAGGAAGATGTTTTACAGCCTCAAAAAGATGAAGTCCCTTGTGACACTCTGCAGGTTTTATCCCCCCTGCCTGCTAAACATGATGGACATTGAGGGCCTTTTCCAGTGCAGGCTCAGCATTGCAGCTCCCAGAGCCAGCACTGCCCGCAGTAATAAAAGGTGATTGCTTCCAAAACTGAATATCCCCTTCCTTTGGGTCATTCTTTTAATTGACTTCATTAATAAAGGAAAGGCCCTGTTTAAGCATAACTTCATCTTGCTGGCAGAATATAAGCAGATGTCATAAAGAAAACAACACACACTGTTTTTAACTCAAAACTTTAATACTAAATTGCATTAACTAATAACATAAAAACACCAACCATCTGGCTTTTTGGTGGGAGGACTCTAATTCCATTAGGACTTTAATAAATGTACTGCACTGTGGAGACATTTTGCTCTGATAGCCTGGGCAAAAATGAGGAGCGTTTACAAGATTAGTTTACGCAGCAGCCCCGGGATCTCTCTCTTGGAAAAGCTTTAGATGGAGCCAAGGGGACATCACTGAAGGACAGAGATGATGTAAAGGCTACCTGCACTGGGGGGTGTTTTTGGGGCTCTCAGGTGCCTTTGGGTGCAATGCTTTGGCTTGTGGATGTGCTGCAGGGGAAAGAGCTGGAGGCTCTGGCACTAGTGGGGCATCCAGGCTTTTGGTGGAGCCAGCAGCAAAGATGCAGGAAAGGAGTGGATTACTCCAAACCCTGACACCTTTGTCTCTCTGGGGTGTCTCTAACTGTCATACCCAGCACAAAGGCTTGGCTGTGCCACAATGGCTTTCTCATGCAGCCCCCTGTGCCTGCCCTCCTGATCCATCCAAACCCTCCTGCCCAGCAGATCACAGCATCAGACAATGGTTTGGGTTGGAAGAGACCTCACAGCTCATCTCATTCCACCCCCTGCCATGGGCAGGGACACTTTCCACTATCCCAGCTTGCTCCAAACCCTATCCAACTCGGCTTTGAACACTTTCAGAGATGGTATAGTCACAGATTCCCTGGGCAGCCTGTGCAGGGCCTCACCACCCTCACAGGAAGAACTCCTTCCTCAAATTTGATCCAACCCTGCCCTCTAACAGTTTGAAGCCATTCTCCCTTGTCCTATCCCTCCATGCCCTTGTAAAAGTCCATCTCCAGCTCTCATGGAGCCCCTTTAGGTTCTGGAAGGTGCCATCCCTTCTGCTCTGAGGCAGTCCATGCCAGCTCCCTGTCTGTCTATCCTTGTACCCACATGAGTCACTTCTTCCCTTCAGGAAAGGGAAGCACAGCAAACGTCACATTGATTGCAGGAAAGGTGGAGCCTGAAACACACCCAGCCACCAGCAAACTGAATTTCTGAGCTGTGTGATCACCAGCAGCACTCACTTCCCTGCTGCACTGGCAGGACGAAGGAGGCAGAGCCCTGTTTTGCTCTTAGGATGTTATTAAGGTGAATTAATCTGAGTATGCTGTGAGAAATAAGGGCAGCTCTGTGTCCTTCAGTGGGGTTGATCAACAATCCCTGACTAATGCAACATGCTGTTTCCTGGCATGCTGGGCTTCCCTGGATGAGTACCAAATGGGAATCAGAGAGGGTAAAACCTGACAGCATTATTTTTCACTGAGATTAACATGTGACACAGAATTATAGGTCTTCCTTCACGTCAGTCTTGTTTTCCCTGGTTCTATTTTCTTTCAACACATTCGGAGCAGATCCTCACTTCTCCTTGTAGCCCAGTTCATGCCACAGTAAGAAGGAGTAAGCAAACAAGGCTAAGAGCATCAATGTATATTACCATTATTTTTTTAACAGAATTCATTAATGATGGGCATGTTTGGGTTATTTTGAATAAATTCCAAACTAGTCTTTATGTCACTCGACCCTCGTGATCACCTCATCAGGGTAATTACTGGAGCTTTTTTTAAAAAGCATCCTGTGCCCAGAAATATTTGTGAGTAAAAGTGCATTTCCATGTCGGTATCTTTGGAACACAAAGTCGATTTGCAAGGAGTTGCAGTGTCAGACGAAGCTTTTAAAAAGTTGGCTGCCTTCCATATTTTAATTTACATGATCATTAATACTGACTTACTCCAAATATATCAATCAGTTTAAAAAACACCATGTCTCACTCCTTGTTCAGGGAAGAATCCTTAACCAGGTGAATGCTTGAGCATTTGCTTAGCTTTAAGCAAGTGCTTAAGTCATATTGAATGGCTCAGTGTTAAGCACATTTTCCACTGAGAGAGAGCTGGAATTAAGTCTTCAAAATGCAGCATCCAGATGTGGTGTGAGAATAGATTCCCTGGGAAACCCCTGCATGGGGGATGAATGATGGTCTGCACCCCACAGCCCCCAAAATCTGAGCCTGAGCCATCCTGGGGCAAAGGTGAAGTTTTCCAGGAACCTGTTAGCATTTAGACACGCTGCTACAACGGTGCAGATGTAGCTCTTTTCATTAATGCTCCTTATTATCAGCTGCAATAATGTTTCCTCAGCTGCCAGCGCTCGCACAGCACGGCGTTCCCATCAGCCGGGAAACCCCGCAATCCCTTTAACCTGGCCAAGGATCAGCCCGGGGTTTTTTCAGATAGGGAAAGCTATAATAAAGCCATCCAGAAAATGACAGGTTACAGGGCTCTGTGATTTGGAAACTGCTTCTATTAAGTTGCCTTCTTGTCTGGTGGCGGCGGGAGGGATGGTGATAGCGGGCCCCAGCCGAGCCCTCGAACGCGCGGCTAATGCCATCCTTGTACCCCTGGCTGTTAGTGTCATTTCCCTGTAACACACTGCAAAATAAACACCCTTTGGGTTTTCTACCTAAATCCACCACACAAAAGGGGACTTGACTTGAATTGCCCAGCTGAGTCATTAGAAAATGAATGCTTTGGGGGAGGGAAAAAAAAAAAAAGAGAGAGAAAAGAATTACATTAGTGATCCCCCAGCTTGCCTTTGTGCCTTTTCTCTTTCAGAAATCTCTCATGTTGCTGCTCTCTGCATTTTTCTCACAGTATTGATACATGAAATAAAGCATAAATAACCTCCCTTTCTATTCTTAAGCCTTCGATCCCAGATCACCCTGAGCCTCTTGCCGATAAGACATTTTCAGCATCCGTTGGCCTGGAAGTAGCCGGCGACGGTCAATGAGCTCGGGAAATTTGTCCTGTCACCATCCGGGATGTGCTGTCATCCCATCAGGCACCTCTTTGGTCTTCTTCCAGGTGTACTGTGGGAATTTTTTTATCCACAGATGAGCAGTCACGGGATTTGCTCAACGTTTTTGGGGCGTTTCAAGGGTATGGGCCATGCTGGCATGCTGGCAGTGGGTTTCAGCACAGGGGCTGCCTTGCTCCTGCTCTGGTGATGGGTGCATTTTGGTGAACAGACTTAAATTAACTCAGAACTGCCCACATAAACAGCTACCTTTACATTAATTGCTCTTTATTCTGCTCTTATACACAAAGGTTTCCATTTGCAGCAAGGTCGCTGGTAAGGGTGTAAAACTGATGATATATAGAAGAGGGAAAGGGGATTACTTGGCCCAAGCCCATCCTGATTTTACTGCTGTCCACCCTTTTTGGTGTTTATGTGGAGCTTCCAGAGATGCTGTTAGCTCTTCCAATGAGGTGATTGCAGAATGATTGCTTTTCAAGGTCAACAATTTAAGTTTTACCACCCTTTCTCCAAAAGGACAAAAGAACAGCAGCAGGTAGGCAGAGATGCATAGATTAAGCAACATGATCAGCTGTTAATTAAAGTCCTTTAGGAGGAAGAAGAAATTGCTTAACCCTTCCATCACTGTGTGAAGCCTCTTATTAGGGGCAGAGTGAAATTTTCTTTGCTTGCCTGTCAAAACCTTCCATTCCCCAAAGCTGTCTTGTGTGCTTTGCTCCTCAGTTTTCATTAGAAGTTATCAGACAGAAACTTCATTTTTACTCAATATTTCCTGACCAGTTCAGTGTGTAATTGGTTCTCCTCTTCCATTTTGGTGATTGAACAGCAAATATTACATATTATAGATATATATTTGGGGGATGGGGTGTATATATTTATTTTATATATTTTTAAAAATATTTTGTATATCCTCCCTGTAAAGCCCATAGGAAACTCACGTCATGGGCTGTGTTCAGTGGCATTGAGAAACCAGTTCAAACCACTGTGATTTATATGCTGGTTTAACTAAAATCAGGGCAGTAAATTAATTCTGCAAGGGTCCTGTCCAAAATAACATTGATTCTGATTTTCTTGAAAATCATCCATTAGCCAAGAATTACTACCAGTGTTAGTGGAAATGCTGTAGTGTCATTAATTGGAATTAATGGATGGGTAGTTTTTATAGGAGATTTGAATGAAGGCAATATTCCTTTCAAAAACCATTTTATTAGAAATTTGCTTCCCAGCTGTAAAAGGCAATGCCACAACAAGCCATTCCACAGTGCTTTATCCATGGCTTGATGTGTTTTTAATTAAGGGAAAGCAAAGCAGTTTGAAGTGTTTTTATTAAAAAAAAAATAGCCATATAACAGATAGTTATTTATTTACTGCATAATGGGTAACTCAGACCAAGAGAGTCTGTGAAGGGTCACAGCAACACTGTCTCTTTTTATTTACTGGATCCTGAAAGGTTCTTCTGGGTGTTTGAAAGGACTGCAGGTAATTATTGGTGCCTTGTAAATTGTTCCATTCACACACTTCTCAGGAGTAAAAAATAAAAGAGAATAATCTGCTCTAGCTGTGTCCTGAGAACAGCTTATAACCCTGGAGGGTTAATACTGGAACTGCTGGAATGGCCCCAGTCCTGACTGAACTGGGTCAAGCCCAGCTGAGAATGACCCATTTTCTGCCCTTTCCAAGGTGGACAGAGAACAGGAGAAGAGACAAACTGGTGATGCTCCAGAGGAGCTTTCCTGATCCAGGGCATGTGAAGATCTTTTGCCCTGCCCTTCTCATCTCGTGGGGATACAAGAAGCTCTTTTCTAAACCTCTTCCATGGCATTTGAAGCTTTTTACCAAGGCAGGGTGAGTTGGTGCTCTCTCTTTATGCTGAGAAGGCAGACGTGGAGGAGGTTAAAGGTTTTGCTTTAGACCACAGAGCAAGAGCTCACCAAGCTTGTTATAAAATATCACCCTCCCACCAAGAGAATATGTGAAGCTTTCCTACAGCACTTACTTTAGCTTTTAAACAAAACCAGATTATTTTTTAACTGTGTCAGTGCTACCAGCACACAGCCACTTGCTGTCTTTTCTTGCCACTTCTTTCAACTGGGGCTTATTGATCTGATTGCATTTCCCCTGAAAAAAAACCCCCAGCGGTGCAGCATCAGCATCCTGTACCTGCCTCTGGCAGCAGGAAGGCACATGTGTTTGTATGACCTGTGTGCAAGGATGCAGCTTCTTTTCAATGTGTTTGAAACAGCAAAGCCTGAGGTGAGTGCTTGTGCCAGGGTCTCACAGAACCACAGGGTTTAGGCAGAGGAAAGACAGCCTGCATTAAACCATGTGTACATGAACAGGGGAATTGCACTTCAAAGCAGTTAAAGGCAGCAGTTTGCTCATGGTTTAGGCTGGTGGCTCATGCAAACACTCACCTGAGTCCCTGACCTGCCCTGGCCTGCACAGCTCACCTGGAGCAGCAGTCCCCAGGCTCCTGCCCACATCAGCACTGGCAGAGCCCTTCACAGTCACACTCAAGGACACTCACACAGCCCAGCCCTCCTGGAAATGACCTTATTCCCTTTCCCTTCCCACATCGCTCCAGTGCTGCTCTCCAAACAATCTCATTCTCCCCTAAACCCGTACACAACATTTTAGCAAACAGAGGGAAACTGACAGCATTAATTTCACAGAAACTTCTCATTCTGGTGTCAGAAACAGGAGCTGGGGCCCTTTTCTGCTGCCTCAGGGCTCCACACACAGGAGGGGTGCAAGACACACAGTGACTGTCCTGGGATGCTGGGGTGGGCACAGGGTGCTTGGGGACCCAGATGGGCACAGAGAACTGAGCAGCCCCTGTCTGCTCCTCCCCTGTGACCCTTCACACCAGAGCTGGGCAGGTTTCAGACAGCCAGGGGGAAACACCACAGGAATAAAATGGGGTTGTATGATCAGAATCCTAATTAAGGGCAAAATATTGGAAATATGCCATATTAGAAACGCTATTACGATTAATAGTGACAATACCACTCTTGGGAAATAGGCAAATTTACACAGTAGCTATACATAAAATTTACTTTAGCATATTCCCCTCTCTACCTTGTTTGCACACTGTGATAACAAATTGCTTGTATATTGTATGGTGGTTTTTTTTAATATTTAAATATTTGAGCCAGCAATTCATTTTTGGAGGGGGGAAAGGCATGTGGAGGTCTCAGAGCTGCAGAGCCAAGTAAATGATGGGTTGTGATATATTTAGCAAATGATAATGCAAAAAACACCAAAAGAAAAACCACCCAAGTATATTGGACAAGAAGGTAAACACAGTAAGAAAAAGCTTAGTTTGGGATTTCCCTAGCAAGAAAGAAGAGTTATTCTGCAGATAAGATGTGAATCTGTCACCCATGGTACCATGTTTGCAAAGTTACTTTATCCTTCAATTCTTTATTTCCTTATTAAAAAAAAAAAAAAGGAGAGAGAGCATCAGTAAAGTCTTTGTATGATGTTTCCACATCTACTAATGAAAATATTTTTTGGTGGTAAAAATGACAAAATTATTTACTGTTGCTAGCTCTTTATGTCACTTGACTGCACCATCACCCTGTCAGACAGAACATTTCTATGATACATTTATACACAGATATATATGTTTATACACATATACAACATATGCCAGGCATATATTCCTGTCTCCCACTTGCTCCTCTCCATAGATACTCTCAGGTTGAGAGAGGAAGGTGGTGTGGAGGATGACACTCGGTCATCATTAGTATGGGATAGCTGTGGATCTCTCTCCTTCGTGGGTAATTAAAAGCTGCTCTGTGCTGGGAGCTGCAGGAGCCAGGAGAGACTCTCAATGACATGCATTCCTGCAGCACACTGCAAGCTGGAGGGCAGTGAGGAGCCCTCAGCCCATCCCAGCCCATCCCAGGGTGGGCCAGGATATTCAGGATATTCATCTCCTCTCTGGGCTGAGCTGCCTGGCTGGGTTTGTCACTGTGTTGCCCTGGCAGGGCTCTGGGGACCCTCAGCTCCACATCCTGCTCCAGACTGGTGCTGGGGTAACCAGTTTTCTTCCCAGTGATGGTATCAGTTGAGAAAGAAAAGGGAAAAGAGGGTTTCTCCTTGCACACAAAAAGAAGTGAAAGGAGAAAAGAGCACACTGGAAGCTGTGCCATGGTGTAGGCAACAGGCAAAGAGGTTGCCTCAGGATTAGAGCCAGGATGAGGCTTTTTCCATGGAACCAGCCTGACAAGTGAAGTTGATCTCACTGGGTAAGAGACAGGATGGGCTCTAGATCCTCCAAAAGAACAAACACCTTCTCTATTTTATCCCAAGGTCCTGGTCAGGCAGTGGCTTGTTGCTGGTACATTCCAGGGCTGTTCCACACAAACCCCTTTCCAGTCCCACATGAGGAGCAGGCTCAGCAGACCCAGAGTGGTCATGATGTTGCATTCACACCCCAAGCAATTACTCACCCCAAAACTGGTTTCCCCTTGGGTTGTTAGGGGACATCCTGTTACCAAAACACAGCCAAAAATTATTAATCCTCATTGGAAATACAGGACAGATCCTCAGCTGGTGCAAGCTGTCAGAGCTCCCTGAAGCCTGCAAAGGTTTATCATTTGGATCAACTATAGATTGCCCCAAAGGCTTTAAAACCAACAATTCACAACACCAACACAATGCCTGTAACTGATCGCTCTTAAGACACCCACCTTCTTATTTAATAAAGCCTTTCAAGTCACTTTGTATTTTATTCATAGGAGCTGTAAAAAATCCAAGAACCCGGTATAAAGACTCATTTATTCTCTTCTACATAGCACTATAAATTTACACTGCATTTGCAAACTAAGAGCCCATATCTTAGGGCAAAGCAGAGCTCCAAAGTGAGAAAAGGAATGGCTTTCAAAAGGCCAATCTGTCCCAACTAGAGATTGTGTCGAGAGCTCAAATTTACAGCCACAAACCCTGAAAATGAGAAATTAGATATGGAATTTAGTTGCATTGTTAGAACTGCCTTGGCTATTTAAAATAAAGCTAACACCAGCTTTTAGCAGTTTGCAAATGCAGAGCATTGATCCCTCTCATGTGTATGTACACAGTGTGGGAAAATGGGGCTGGAAATGTATTACATGGGGCAGAGACTGAATGCCCAGTGCCACTGGGGTCAATCCCACTCTGTGCTGTTTTGCAGCCTGTGCATGACAGTGACACACAGGTCTAGCTAGTGCAGGAGAGATGCTCTTCATGCTGTAAATACCATCAGGTGGCTTAAAACACTCTTTACCCTTCTCAGAGGTCACTTTGTCCCCTCTCACTTCAAGTCATCAGAAAATGCGACCCAGGAGCCACAGGCACCAGCACTGGGCTCTCCAAACCGAGACACCTTCAGCTCCCAGCCCTGCTCTGCTCCCTCCTCTTCACCTCCTGAGCAGGCACTGGGGCTGTTTCCAGCTGGCCTGAGTGATGGAGCCACTGATGGCTCAGTGCTGGCTGCCCTTTCCCTGCATCAACAACCTGCTGCACCCATGAAATTCCCCAGGCTCTGCTGCTCCCAGCTCTCGCCTTCAGCTCATTCAAGTAAGCCGCAAAATGGCACAAATCCAATGTGATCAAATGCTTCCTTAGTGTCAGTCTTCTTTCAAAGGACAGAAAGGAAAGGGTATGCAGGGGGATATTTATGAGCCTGTCAAGCTCTCTGCTCTCACCAGAAAGTGCTCTCAGGTTTCCTTCCTCACCGGGGAAGGGACAGAGCAAGTGCTGGGGAAGGGCAGTCGTGTTTGTGGGGGCTGAGCTGCCAGCCATGAGACATCTCCTCAATTGTCACAGGCATGGTGGCACCACACAGAGTCACTCCAGCTGAAAGCCTGGCCCCAGCACTGACAGGCTACAAATCCTGGAGTTTTTTGAGCAGAAAGGGTTTGGGGACACAAGTGCTGCTCCTTCCCTGAGTTCATCCATGGCATGTGAAGAACTTTCTGCAGGACACAAGGAGACAGGTTTGAATATTGCCCTGCCAGTTTATTTTTCCCACATCCTTGGAGGACAAGTGGATTGTGGAATGCCTCCTACTGGCTTTGGTTTTGAGTGTAAAGTGCCACATATAACTGGGAAAACATGTGCAGGGCCTGTGCTGTGTGCTCCAGTTGGAATTTGGCCCAGTTTGTGCTGGACTGTACCTCCTAACTTGCCCTTGCTTTAAACCAACATGCTTAAATCTGTTCAGAATTGGGAAAAATCACTGTTTGCTTCTCACCTGTGTGCAGATAGTTTGCCATGTTGCTCCCCTGCAGGAAAATGATAGAAGCAGATTATAAGTGGTGCCTCTAAAACTGAAGGGCAGATCCTCATCGGCTGCACATCAGTGCAATTCCTTTGATTTAAACACACGTTTATAACTGCTGGGGAGCCTCCAAAATGAGAGGACTGTAATTACAGCTGTATGATAATGCCTTCTGCCACATCAAGTGGAGGACTATTGACAGCAAGCAAAGACCTGAGAAACACTGATAAGAATGAACTGCAAGCCCAGTCCTCCAATGTGATTCCCCACAAGCTGTGATTTATGAGCCCAAATTAGCTGCCTTGTCTTCAGGAGGAATTGGCCAAGAGTGGTTTTCCTTGGAGCACCATGCCAGGCAGGTGCCAATATCATACATGTTTCTGAGTGGTATCTGACCTGCCATTGATCTGTTGGGGTCACAGATGTCCTCTGAAAGATTTCCTTTAGGCTCAAGGAGAGTGGCATAATTTGTACAGTGATGGTTGTCCTGCTGGCTCCTCATCTGAGGAAAAGCAGCTACTGCTTTAGGGCCATTGCCAGGAGACATCAGAGCCTCCTCCTGACCCTTCTGACCCATCATCTGCTTTCCATACCCTCAGGGAAGGTGGCAGGAGTAGGTTTTTGAGCAATTATGCTGGGTTTTTTTCCTAAGAGCTTGTAAGTGTGCTGATCTCTTGGCCAGCTAAGGTCTAGGGCATGCTGATCTGACATTTCACAGGGAGAAGATCAGATCACTCCTCTGGTCCCTGCTGGGAGCTCACAGTTCCTCCTCTCAGGTTTGAAGCAATGTTGGGTCTCCTCAGTCAATTATTGGGGCAGATAAGATCTTCTCAGACAATCAACTTACCACTTCTTTAGTTTGAAACAAGAGGAAAGAAGAAATTTTTAATGAGTGGTGGCCTTGGACACTGAAATTTTCCTCTCTTTACATCCAAAACCATCTGAAATGCTTGGCCTTGGTTTACCCCTCAAAGCTTTTCTTTTCCCCTCCATTTTTAAGAAAAAGAGCAGCCAAGCCTTGCTTCTTACAGGCCAGGGAAGTAATAGCTTGTCATTTGAAAAAGGTTTATGAGCTCTGATTAGTGACCCTTTCTCTCTTGTACATGTGCTTAAGGGGAAAGGGAGGAATTCATGCAATGGCAGAGAAAAAAGGCTCACATTCATTTCAACAGAGCTGGCACTGTGCTGTTAATGGGAAAACCCCAAAACAGATAAAAGAGACCCTAATCTGTTATTCAGCATGTGACCATACTGAGAATACAGTCAGAAACACGAAGAGTAAAATTCCAAGATTTATTAATGCCATCATGCTTTCCCTAAAAGGATAATCGATGTACCCAAAGTCTCTGAATCAATATTTGTCCTTCTCAGGCAGGGTATGGTAAAGAAATATTCCCAAAAGCACTCACTTCTGAGATTTTGTCTGTTGCATAACATTTCAGTCAACTGCAGAATGTCTCCGATAATGATGATAAATAAGTATAAAGCCTACAGTGGTCTGTCTTATAGAGGAAGTAAAATAGACACTTATGTGCTTGATAACAAAAGTTCAGTCCCAAGTAGACCTGACCTCATGATCTTTTAAATGTATGGCAAAGATTTTATCCACTAGATTTAGGTTAACAGCTCTGGGAATTTGCAGGTGTTAAATTAGCCACAAGAGATAGTTTCCTAAGTGCAGCAGAAACACACTGAGCATGATAAGGAACAATAATTAAAATTTGAATTAGAGGGCTGTAGAGTTTAAGGAAAAATATGTGGCTTTGTTTGTACAAGAGTGGCACACGCTCAGGAAATAGGTCTGATGCTGTGTGATACCCCAGGGCAGCAGCTCAGTGCAGCTCTGTCACCTCCAGCAGAGACCTGGCCAGGGCCCATCTGCCAAGGCAGAGACCTCCTTCACCCAGCTGTGAAATCTGGGCAGCCCATGGACCTGCACTGGCAGCTCCCCTGGGAGGGGCACTGGGCTCTCCAGGCTCTATGGACTCCATCCCACAGTGCAATTTTGCTGCAGCTCTGGCAGAGCCAAAGCTGTAACTCCTGCCTCCTTCTTCTGAGTCCTAATGCAGAGCAGGGCACACACCCAAATGCCTCTCAGCTATTTCCTTGCTGACCCATTGACCTGGTTTCTGGGTTCACCAAACATACGGGTAATCGAGCACTGTTTCATTCCAGGCACAAAACATAAAGTATATGAAACCCTGCAAATCATTATTCATTTCTTTTTCTCACCCACACACAGCCTTCTCATTTTCCAGGTGTGCCTCTTCCTGCAAGCATGCTCAGCATGAGAGATTATACATTT
>WBND01000873.1:8032-21735 GCA_013398595.1 Tychaedon coryphoeus
TTTTTTTTTTTTTTTTTTTCCCCTCTTCTCCCTTTCCCCTGGTCTCTGCTGAGTGCTCCTAGCTTCTGGGAGGGGCAGAACGTCTGAAGTTCCAGAGTTGCTTTTAAAAGAAAAAAAAAAAATCATATGTATTAAAAGCTATCATGTTTCTGTGTTGAAATATTATATTTTGTATTTTAAGTATGGCTCATGTTTTCTAATGAAATTTATTTACATTTTGTGATGGGATATTATACTGGTGCTGTTGGGACAAAATTAGTGATACATGGATGAAAAGATGACATCAAGGAATCATCTTGTAACTAATTTGTCTGAACAATATTTCTGTGGACTGGACAGGGTAAAGGTGGTTTTTGTTTTACCTTTTCTCTAAAAACAGACACTCATTAAAGCAGATTCTAGCTGCAGAAAATAATGAAGTCGCATATGTGTCCCTAAAATGAGTCACTCAGACTGGGCAAAGTCTTTGATTGGAAAGGAAGGAATCAATGGAAAAGCTGAGCTGGATGGAGAGCCAAAAGGAGCCCAGATTAGTGAGGGAACAGGCCATGCAGTGGGTGAAAGTGGCAATGGATGGGCATCATATCTATCATTGTCATGATCCAGAATCCTCCTGAAAAGGCAGCTCCCACCCTGGGCTTCTCAGCCTCTGGGGACTTGGGTAGAGGGCAAGGCAGACCTCAGCTGTGCCTAACCCCAAAAAGCTGTCACTGTAGTAATTTTCTGTTTTGACAGTGTTTAAAGGCTGCCTGTCCCTTACTTGCTGTGCAGGCATGTATGTTGTTTGATTGGTGCTCTTGAACAAAGACCTGTGGAGTATTGTCCTTCTCATATTCAGTTTATATCTTATATTTTCTGTAGACTTAAATATAAAAGCATCTATCCCCCCCACTTCATATCCATTAAGAAAACTGCTAAAAGTGTGTAATAGAAATCCTTCAGCTAGTTTGGTATGGTCATATTTGTGTGCATATATAATGTCAGAAGGGTCATCACAAAAATCACTGAGTATCAAAATGTGCACTCCTGAAGCAAAATTTTTCTTATTTTTAAAAAGCCTTCAGACTTTGTTTCTGAAGCTTTGGTTCTGAGGAAAAGAGGGAATAAATTAAAAATCAATCCAGCATAGCTCTCCCTTCCTGTTTGGTGCATGAAAGACAAGTTTCAAATATCTAGACTCCTGAGTGCTTTGAATCCCAGCAAGGCTGACTCAGCTTTCCATCCCTCCAAGGTCAAAAAACTCAGCTCTGTGTAGTTTACAATGTCTGGCACTTTCAGACAGGATGTTTTCAGCCAGGAATAATCTCTGCTCTGTGTGAGCTCTGTTCTCATGGCATGTGTCAGATGCAGGCTTGGCCAAAATGCTGGTGCCTTCTGCTTGTCCAGTGCTCAGTGTAAGGAATGTCTTTTAAGGTGCCTGGGAATGGAGATGGCTTGTAAACATGAGGAGTGTCCCCCAGCCTGAGGGATAATCTTGGTGTCCTGAGGAGAGTATCAGCCTCAAAGTCAAGGGTGGAGAATGAGCGCTGTGAATTGTGTGGGTGCTTCCTCACCTCTGCCAGCCCAGTGGCTTCTGGAATGGTAAGAGCACTCAGGGCAAGCAGCTGGCTCTGGAAGATGTGCTGTTCTGTAGGGTGAGGCAGTAGAAAGGCTCCAAGAAGGGGAAACACCTGTCCCTTGGGGCAGCAGGCACAGGAATTACCCCAGCACTGCTGGTGCTCCACATCCAGCTATTTTCTCAGAGACCCAAAATGTACTAAGCATTTAGCTGAAATGTGTATTCTCCTTGGTGAAGAGGTCTTTAAAGTGATGGTGATTTCAATGAGGAAAGAGCTCAACAAAATACTTTTCTCAGCCTCCATGGTACAGTGTCTTATGGGAGCTGACACACTTAGAAAGATAGCCTTTGTTAGCATGAGGTTGTACTAAAAGAACCCCTAGCATTTGACTGAGGAAGCACCAGCTGCAGTAATTCTGCTTTCAGTCTTACTGTCCACCTTTTTTGTATGTTTTTTGTCTTTCCAGAGCTGCCCTGAACTGATTCTCTCGCAAGTTCAACATTGTCAGTTTCAGGATTAGGATGCAGACATGAAGTTGCTTCATGTGTTGTCAAATATTAATATCAAATTTTTGCTAGCTTGGTGTGTGGATAAAATAAAGAATGCTAGTATCTGAATACATAAAAGTTTGTTTTCTGTGTGGTTTTTGCAGCATTTTCTCCTTGGTCTAAAAGCTTATAGCTGATTCTCTGCTTCAGTCTTAAAGTGCATCCCATGAAACTTCCATAAGTTCTCCTTGCAGGTTATCTTAGACTTGCCTTTTTTTCAGCTTCTCTCAATCCATCATGTGTTGACTTCTTCTGTGTCTTACTTTCTCCTCCTAGCTTGCTGTTACTGAATTGTATGCCTGTAATTCCTCTCTTCTACAAAGTTGTAATGCTTTTCTTATTTTAAGCCCTTTGAAAAATTATGCATTTCTTCTGAGCGGTTTCTAGAAAATGGTTCATGAAAGTTTAGATAGAGAACTTGTGGGACTTCGGAGTTATTACTATGTTTTAAAATAACAAAATTCAGATCTCTACTGGATCTTGGATAGAACCCTTACAGTGCTAGGGGCTGTAAAGACACTTGAGAAACAGCCAAATCTTTTCTGACTTGTTTGCCTTGATTTTTAGCTTAAATCGAGGCAAATAATTTTTTTTCTCGCTTTTCTAAATATTTCCTTATAAGGGATAAGTAATAAGCTCAAGTTTCTTGGACAACCTTTGGCAGACCTGGGAGAAAAAGCTATTTTTCCTGTTGCTTATATAGAACTTAAAAAAAATGGTAATATTTTATCTGCCTGTCTGCATTTTCCTCTTTGTGCTTACTGTTTGTTTTCTGAGGTTGGTTGTATTTTACTGTGCATGGTTTTATTGGATAAAGCTGACCTTTTAGTGGAGATGCTTTGTTAATTTTCAAGGGATCTAAGGCAAAAATAAGGTTGTTAGCTGCTACAAACTAGGCTGAAAATTAACACAAGAAGCTTGGAACATTCTAGTTTTAAAAAGAGGAGTATCTGTTTATCATAGTGTTTTACACAAACCTTGACTGTATTGATGAAAATGAAACAAAAAGCTGCACCTTTATGTGTTTAATTTGCAATACAAAGGGAAAAGTTCTGTGCACTTCTTGGTCTAAAAAACCTTACAGCACAACAAAACCCCACATTTGTTTTGGAAGTTTTAAAAGAGCATTTCCTTTATTGGCCAGATAAGTGCTCCTCCTTTGTTTAACAGATTGCTGTGGCAGAATTGTCTCTGCCAAGACAGTCAATACGACAAAACATGTCTGCAAAACAGATAAAAAAGAAAACAATATACCTACCAACTGAAATATTATGCTCATTAGGTAGAAAACTGGAAAGTAAGGACAGATGGCTTTTTTTGCATTACATAGTACTTTATTAGATGTTGGTAACCAAGCCCACCAATAAATGCTGTTGAACAGTCAATTGTATTACATTTTTTTCCCTTTCAGTAATATTTATATATATATATATATATATATATAAGTTTTTGACAGGTATTTGAGAGACTGATAGAACATGTACAATGAACACAAACCAACAAGAAAGGTGCTTTATATTGTCAAGTCTGAGGGCTGTATAAAATTGTTTTTCAACTGATATTGCAAAATGAACCTTAAAGAAACTCAAACAAAATACTAGTTAATGATGAAAGTAATAAACTTTTCTTGACAGTTTTCTTAATGAGAAACTGTAATTCAGAGCTGAGTGCTATTGATGGAATAACTATGGTCTGTTGAGAATGTTTTCAAACAAGGACATCTTTAAAAGCTGTTGCATGAAGCTACTCCAGGCTGCTTACAATTTTCAAGTGTGTTAGATCATGCTTAGAAACAACTTTTCCTGCTGAAGAGGCTAATCCCCTGGCCAAGGCTGTGCTAGCTAGGATGTGTCCTTCCTGTGCTTTAAGCTGCACAGCTAGTCTCCTAAAACATACCATTTAAAAAGAATAATAAATCAAATTTCAATTGCTAAAAAACCCTCCCCTTAAAACCCACAGCCAGCAAAGCCTGCTGTCAGATTGCAGCGTGTCTACTCTGTTGCTAAGGCAATGACACAGCAGATATGTAAGTTGCCATTTTAAGGGTCAGCTATTAAAATGTGCAGGGTTTATTCTATAGATCCTTAATGTCATCTAGTCTTATTGCTTCTCAAAATTTCATCCTAATGTTTTACTAGGTCATTAACAGCAGCAAGCAGTTTTTTGATGATGTTATGCACAGATAACCTTTGAAAAAAAATTAGGGGATTTTGGGTTTTCTTGTATCTGGAGAAGGAGGAATCTCAAGATACACTGATTATACATCATGCACAGAGCAATAATGGTGCTCCTTCAGAAGAAAAGAATTTTAACCCCTGAAGTGCTTTGCACTTGCTTGCAATGCAGCAGCTTTTAAAAGTAAACTTTTAAATAAATGGAGGGGCTTGATTTCATATTTCTGTGAATTACACTGAAAACTTCTCAATTATTCCTTCTGTTCCACTTTGTTAGGTCATTTTGAATTGCACTGGAAGTTCAGTTTCATTTGCTAGTCCCACTTATGTGATCATTTTTTTTGCTGTAACTTGTAAAGTCACTTTAATCAAGAGAGATAAATCCCCCTCCGTTGTCTGTTGTTCCTGTTCTTGTTTGGCAATATAGAGAATTGTTTGTCAGCATCTTGAGGCCCTGTATGGTGAGTTCTGTAGAGCACTGGTGCTTAATTAGTATTTTTTTGAGTAAAGATCTTGGGTGTTCTATCTCCTGTTCTTGTCATGAAAATGTACTGGAACAAGTATAAGGAATTCCTGGGTTTAAATTTTAGTGTAGAAGGATAGAGAAAACAAGTGGCTCAGAGAAGTTATACAGCACAAGAAAAGTAGTGGCCTGTGATACTTGAATCAAGGAGGCTGGGAACTGCTTCTGGCTCTAATGCTAAATGTGCCCCTTGCTTGTCACCTGTGGAATGGACATAAGGACATTGATTCCCTTTGCAAGCCACTCTGTTTGTGCTGGGTGACACCACTGCCAATTTAACTTCACACACAGGGACACACATACAGGCAAGACAATAGCAGGTACCAGAGAGAATGGTGCAAGGGAACATGGCTGCATGAAAGATGTGTGGGCTGCAAAATGCAATGGTAAAACCTAAAGGAAGGAAACCAGCTTTGGGGATTTTTGGTCTTGGGTAAATATTGTGCAGTAGAACATTTATAAAATGTATCAAAAGCTCAGTGGCTTTGGGAGAACAAAATTACATTTATAAATAGTGCATACCAAACTGTTGAGCCTGCTCAATTGAAAATACCAGCTTAAGTCTAGAATTAAGTTTGAAATGACCAAGCAAATATCTCTGCTGGCTGAGTTGAAGTGACTTCCATATAGACAGAGAGGCAGCACCCCATGGTCTGTAAAGCTCGAGGCAATACGTGCATGTGATTGTACTTAAGAAGAAGTTTCTGTTTTTTGTGAAAGGGGGACCTGCCATGTTATTACATCATCTCCAAGGGCTCCTTTCCAAAATTAGAGATTGATAAGAGTTGTTCTACAAGATGCTGTCTTCTCAGTCTTTGCAGACTCATCAAAACACCAGTTGTTCATCTTAATGAAACTTTATTGCCTTGGTTTTGTTGAGAGAGCACACAACCCAAAACAGCTGTTGACAGATGGATATGCATTAAAATGAGATGTAAGGTACATGGGACTAACATCTGCTCTGAATTAGGCAGTCCCCTGGGTTGTGGAGATATTGCTCTTTCCAGTCTAATAAATATTTATTTTTGAAACCAGAATAGCTGTGTCAAGTAAGCTAAGGGTGTGTATTTCCAATTAATGTGCCAATAGCTCAGGGAAGAGGAACATAGCAAGAAAGGCACTTTTAAGTGGCAAAGAGTAAAAGTAGACCTCAGATTAACCTCTGTTTTGTCTCCCAATATAGTTTAGAATCCACTTCAGTTTTGTCTTACTTAGTCCTTTATACTGGCATGTAGCTCCAATTCCTATATTCATCTTTTTGATTGTTAAAAATCAAATCTATAGATGTATTTAATATGTAAATTAAACAAGCTAGTCTGCTAAACTCAGCACCTAAAATTAGTATTAGTTTTGTATGTGAACTCCAAAAGCATGTTTTCTTGAACTTTATTGAAAAGTTTAGAAATTGAATTGTGTACTTCCATGTTCTGACTGTTAATTGTTGATGGATTCTTTTATTCTGAATAATACCTCATGGTTTTACCTAATCCTTAATAAATTCAGACTATGGATAGCCACTACTTAAGCAAAAGCATGAAGATAAAATAACAGTTTTAACTTTTTCAGTTGCTTTCATTGGTATGGGAGAACCACAGGGAAGGCAGAGGTTATAGAGGATCTCAACAAACCTTCAGCCTGTGAAATATTTCCCCCAGCTATATCCAACCTGAAAATTACACAGTCTGAAAGTGAAATTTGATACCACTTGGAGCTAGGAAAAGTGCCAGCTTGGCAAGGCTCATAGATTTTTGGGTTTTTTTTAGCAATATTTTCCTAGACTGGAGGTGGCCTCAGGGATTATAATTAGCCTGTCTTGGGCTGATTAGTGTTGGGTACTTGAAGATCCTTGATCAGCAGAATAACACGTCCTGACAGCCCAGTGGAAGAAATTCCAGCATTTCACCTCTCCCTGCAGGCAGCTGAAAAAAGAATCTTTGGGTAGAATAGATCCTTTTATGAGAAAAATGGTGGATGTATTGAGTACTTAGAGGTGGTTATCTCCTGGGCCAGGATGCACAGTGATTTATTCCAGCCTTTCAAAGCATTTTACTGAAAGTGAGGAAAATACAGTCTGTGCCATAAGACTCTATTCAAGTCCTCCTTTTCTGATTGATAGTTCTAACTGCCAGCTGGGACACAAGCAGAAGGTAGATTTCTTTCTTCTTCTGAGATCTTGTAGTACATCACAGAATCAAAGTTAGATTCAAATGGGATGGAAAAGGTAACGTCTCAAACCTCAAAATTCTCTGTAGTAACCCTATAGAAAGCTGATAAAGATGTAAATATAAGGCAGATCACCAGCCATTTGATTAAAAAAAATATGGATAAATTAGCAACTCTTATCTTGAGTCTAAAAAGCCCGATAACATTTTCAGAGTATTACACTTTTTGAGTGGTAATGCAATACCAATAATATTGTTTTTCAGCATGAGGAAAAACATAGTTTTTTTTCAGAGATTGTAGGAGTAGATGTACAAGGTGGGAAAGGAGACTGATATCTAATCATTCACTTGACATAGATGTGTGTTCACCAGAGATGTTGACTCCAAGTAACAAATCTAGAACAGACTGAAACACAGCACGGAAAAGTTAATTGGCATTCCCCCCATCCCCCTAAAATCTAAGCTTCTGAGAGTGGTATATATTTTTTTTTTAATTTTAAAAGAAGAGTGGGGGAGCTAACAAGGCATAATGGTACTTTAATGGCTCCCAGTGAGTAAATTCCTGCAGCAGTGATGAGGAGGAAGGGCTGTCAGCGTTCTCTTGGGAGCTGTGCAGAGACTGGGAGGAGCAGAGCCTGCAGCACAGCAGTGAGTGGGGTTTATTACCAGTGATATTACATGCTGATAAATTATGTTTTGGAGTTGCACCAAAATATCATCATTAGGTTATTCTTGAAGCTACCTTAGCACTTGCTCTCTCTCACAATTATTTCTCTGCTGCACCTATAACAGGCATGCTACTGAATCTTGCCTCAGGTGCTGCTTAGTTCTTGGTACAGATCTAACCCAACTCCTGCTGACTTCTCATGTTTCACTTCTAATGGAAATATAAATCTGTAGGTCTTATTCAAGGCTTACAAGGGTCATTAATAAGCTTCAGGCCCAATATCTTCCTGTGTTGTAAGTTTTTTGTTTTTTTTGGTTCCCCCCCGCCTCCCTGATTCTGTGATTTCCCCAAGGAAAGTGTCATGAAATTGAAAGAAGCCAAGCTGACTTCTTGGAAGAAGTGAAAACATGAGAAATGTATGTGCCTCATTTGAGATTGAAAGGTTTGATAAGGGGTTGTGGGACTGTAAAGATTTGGGAATAATCTTGCTCCTTGGTTTCCTGCTAAAAAAAGAAGATGTTATTGGTTTTGTCTGTGAAGTTCCAGTTGTGATTATAGTGCTGTGAAGCACTAAAGTGTTTTTTGTGTACTGGAAAGCTTGTTATGATCTGAATACCAGTAATACTATGCAGGTAGCTTTTCAACTAATTTTTAAATAAGCTAACATGAGTATTTTGCCTTCTTGAGAGATGATAAAACAATCTTACCAAGTTTTATCCTGGCCTCAATTTTTGAAATATAGCTTTAAAAGTGTAAAGTGGCCAAAATCTTCAGGGATGCATCAGAAGCTTTAAAGAAGTGACTCTATTTTTCTAAAGGGCCAAGTAAGCTATCCATGACTCGAATGTAAGATTGAAAAAATTATTGCTTTTTATGTGGAGTGGGCTATAATATTGTCTTAGCACTTTATTGATTTTTGTTTTGCTCCTATTTGTAATATAAAAAAATTCTTAGTATTCAATCTGAGAAATTTTTGTATAGGAAGCAGTGTTTTGCTCAGTGAATTCTTTGAACTAAAGCATGATGGTAAACTTAAAATGTGAATTTATGGCAATTATTTGTGATAGCCCTAGGGAATGAAGACCTATTTGATGACAAAGCAGGGATAACAGTGACAAAGTAGACAGGCAGTAAGAACATTAGGGTCAAAAATCACAGCTCCATCTGCTGATGTAATTCAACCTGATTTTGGAGAAGCCAACAGTGGTTATGGTAAATGCCAGGTTTCTTTGTAGATCCTGGAAACAAATAAGACAAACACAGTAGTGTGATTCATTTTGGTATTAGTGTTGTATTTCTATGCTTGTTACCATCAACATTGTCAGACAGACTTGTATGCAAAGTCATGCACAGATGCACAAAAACGTCCCAGGTGTCTCCTCCCCACCCCAAATGCCCACTGTGCTGCCATGAGCCTGAGAGCAGGCCTGCAAAGTTATGTACCAGGAACATGGCAGGTTATGAAAGTGTTAAAAATTTTTCCTGTGACCTCCTATGTGACCTATAACAAACCTCTTCTTTTTTGAGAAGAGGTCCTTGCTGCTAGAAATACGTGGCTAGTGCTAAACCTGAGAATCAATATCCTTTTAGTATGCTTAGACAGACAGGGAAGGGACTTGGGAGGAAGAAAAGAATGTGCCCAGGGTGTGTTTGGGGGGGTATCAGGGATTCCTGCTCTATGGGAAGGTGCAGAGGGACAGCTGGGACCAGTCTGGCTGCTAAGAGTCTGAGTCTGCATGAAGCCTCAGAGAGGGGGCACAGAGCAGGAAGAGAGTTTGGCCAGAGCTACCCCAGGCAGAAGAGGGGGAAAAATTGGTCTGCTGAAGACTGAATGGGTTTGCTGAGCGTTACAGGAAGGGAGAATAAGGTAACAGCTGAAATAAACAGGCCAGAACTGCTGCTTAAAGACCCCACAGGCCTTGGCTCCTATTCAGCTCCTGTCAAAATAACACGAACCCTGCAAACTCCTCTGTGGCCATTTAATGGGTGTGATGCCCTATTTCAAATTGTATTTGGAATAAGGTTAAAGAGTTAAAAAATAAAATATGCCAAAAAAAAATCTACTGGCTTTATCCTGTATGGTTACAGCATGCAGAAAATGAATCAGCAGCAATTTAAGAAGGCAGTAATAAATTTAACTTCGGCTAAGCAAGCTCATTTTTGAAATCCTTGGAGACTCTGCAGGATGCTTTAATAGATCCTTTGTGATGTGAATATTTCCTCAGTTTAAAATCTGGACCAAATGGTTCCTTTTGCATAACTTAGGAAGGAACCCTCATACAGTAATGATTTTAGGTCACTGCTAAGCTAAACCACATGTGGATGAATGGCTTAACAGTGCAATGCTGCATATCCCATTACAAAGCTTTTTAGGTCTATATCCTTACCCTCTTTGCAGTAAGCTTGCAGTTAATGAGTAAGTCCTTAATACACAGTTACATGTCAAAAGAGGCAGTAGTAGCTCCACCACAGTTTTTGATGACTTTGAGGAACCTCTGAAGTCAGTCATTGATGGAATAAATTGACAGAATGTTCTGTAATTAGAAAAAACCTTGAGTATCATTGTCACCCAGAAAGATATTGTCTACCTCTATGTTTTGGGGGTTAGAAGAGAACCCCATTGAAACTATCAACTAGGCTTATTTTCTGTGTGTAAAGAAGGAAATAGCGTAATGTAATGAGCTGCTAAATAAGGAATGAACTTTCTGAAATACCAGCTGTAGTGTTTTAAATAAGAACAGCTTTTGTCTAAAAATAAGGCACTATTGATTTGCAGAGATCAAAACAATTCTTTCTCTTGTCTGCAATATCAAGAATAACAAAAGATAATTTACCAACCTTTCTACTAGTTGATATTTAATAATGCAGACCAAAATAGTTCAGTTGTCAGGAATCTGCAATGATCATCTTGTCCAATTGTCTGACTACTTCAGGGCCAACCAGTATTTTGTCCAAATGCCTCTTAAACACCTACAGGCTTGGGACATCAAACACCAACAGCTAAGAGGGCTGTTCCAGTGTTTGATCATCCCCTCAGTAAATAAATGCTGCTTAATGCCCAGTCTGGACCGCCACTGGCAGATCTTTGAACCATGCATTTGAACCACCTGTCCTGTCACTGAATGCCAGGGAGAAGAGCTCAACACCTCCCATTTTCCCTCTTCAGGAAGCTGTAGAGATCAATGAGATCTCTAAGCCTCCTTCTCTCCAAACTAGACAAGCCCAAAGTCCTCAGCTGTTCCTCCTAGGAAATACCTTCTAGTCCTTTCCCAGCTTTGGTGCTCCCCTCTGGATGCATGCAGGGGCCTTCCTAAACTGCAGGACCCAGAGCTGCACACAGCACTAGTGAGGCCCCAGGCACAGTGGGGTGATCTCCCCTCTTGGCTGGGGCTGTCTGATGCCCCCCAGGATGGGGTTTGCCCTCTGGGCTGCCCAGGCACACGCTGCTGGCTCACACTGAGCAGCTGCAGCCAGCACCCCCCAGCCCTTGCTGCAGGGCTGCTCTCCAGCCACTCCTCTCCCCGCTTACACTTGTGCCCAGTGTTGTCCAGATTTGGATTATATTTTACCACAGTAATTAAAAGCGGTTAAATTGATTAGGCTCACAAGCTCAGAGTGCTGAATCTTGGTTGTGTTAGGTGCTAGTCCCAGATTTGTAACTCACTTGCAGTTGTCCATTTGTTTAGAGAGGTGCTTTGGGGCCAGAAATGTTACATGAATCCTTTGAAAATGATGCATCATCCCCTGAACATTATGGAGGTGTTCAGTCAATTAACTGATGAAGCCTTCGTGCATCTGTTGTCTACCTGTCAATGCTTTATCATAGATGACTACAACATAATTTGAGTAAATAGAGAAGAATATTATTAAAATCCATTTTCCTTTAGAACATCTGTCACAAACAATAGATCTGTCCTATACTTACTTTAGCATCAGTCCACATAAAAATCATCTTACATGTTATGATATTAGAAAAAGTACTGTGTTTGTAAACAAAGTATTTTTACTGGCTTTACATTTAATATTTCAGATACTGCAAAGAATAGGCTGCTTGCCTCTGCAGAACAGACAATACCAGTAGCTGTGCTTCTTTCTGAAAATAATAGCTATATCCTTCTAGCATAGCTCAATTAAATAAATGCTGACTTTGCCTTTTTATTTCTTCCCATGACTATTAGATCACAATACTGAATTATGGTCTCCTTAATAAATCCAAGCATAGAAAAATGCTGTCTTTAAAATTGCACTGAAGGACTTAGAACTTGGACCAGACTTTTAATTTATTTTCTCTGTGTGAATCTAAATAAGAGCCACAATTTCAAATTTTTTTTCATTGTAGCATATAGGTTAGGGATTATTTTTTCAACCAGTTTAGTAGACAGTCTTAATGGGCAAGTGATTTTCTTTTCTTGGGGAAATAATGCATTTTCTTCAGGAGTTTGAATATTGTTGATGGCTTTAAAAGTCTTCAAAAGGACATGTACTGACCTGGTACCAGGTTCTCGCAAGCTGAACCCTCCACAGATTGGAGTGAGACCCAGGAAATTTTTTTCACTACAATGTCATGGGCCAGAATTTAAAATTCTTTATGCCTTTCCAGGTAAAAAAAAAAATCCTGGAACAAGACTGAAAAAGCCCCTTTGTTTCCCATAACTTAGATTTTTCTATGGTGAGATTATCACAGCTTGTTCATTAAGAGATATGTAGCATAAGTAAATATTCTTAGCATTATTCAGGACTTATTTTTTTTGCTTTTAAATGTAAGAGATGGGAGTGACTTTTTTCCTTTATTTTACATGAAGTTGATGAACAGATATTTCCATTAATTCTTTTTTGCCTTAATGAGTTTTTAAATTTTTTTTAAAATATACTTACATTAATGCACATATGTATGGAAAATCACAAAAAATACAGTATTGCAAAGCATTATAAAATTGTTGATCAAAATAATATTAAAATGAAAAAGTAATTTATTGTAGAGCTTTTCCTTTTTCCAAAATTTAAAAACCTTTTAGAGACATTCTAAAATTTGATCTACTTTATTCTGAGAATTGTAGGTACAAAGCTAATGTAACATTTGGATAATGTTTTTTGAAGTCTTGTTTCCCAGTAAGCTGATATTAGTTAAAATTTACAAATAAATTTTAAAGAGTAAGGAAAGAGATTTGCAATTGAGGGGACAGTTTCTGATGTTGATGAGGGAAATTTATCAGTGTTGAAATGATTAAAATTTATGACAAGTTTGAAATTAATGGATTAAAGGATATTAACAACAAAAAAAACCAGCAAAAGCTGTAACATTGGCCATGTATTAAAAACCTTTCAAGTTTTCTGATCTTTCAGAAAAAAAATCTCCCTAATCACGTAAATTCAGAATTGTATGCAGTTCTAGAATTATGAAGTTTTCAGAATAAAAAAAATCAGATATAAAAATAAATGAAATTTTAATGATAACAATAAAGGTAATATTAAATCTGACCCCCATTCCAGTCTCTTTCATTGGCAATTTCCTAAAGAAAAATGTATTATATATAACAACAGAGTTAAAATTGAAGTGACAAATTGAAATGCAGCTAAAAATAGGTAGGTTTGAAGGCTGCAGCTTTAATGTATAGGAAAAGATATTGGCCTTTTGGAGTTATTTGGTCTTCTCAAGCTATTCATGCTTCTCAGAAGGTAAAAGAAACATTCCTGTGGCTAATATGTGGATTAGCCTTAGTGCTTGCTTGGGCCTCAAAACAATTTGTGATGTGAATTTTTGGGATGTTTTGTCCTCCTTTGCTCTGCAGTTTGAAATTGTGAAGTACTCTGGGAACACATTCTTGTGGCTTTTCTGACATGACCCAAATGAAAAATTAAATACCAGAAAACACTGTTACGGTTTTGGTGTCTGCTATCTACTGCCTGTAGAACTGTAACACCATAACTTCCTTAAATCAGTGAAGCTAATTACCTTAGGAAACACTGTGCTGGTTACCAAGCCTAAGAATATGTTTCTAAATTTGTGGACTCTTGAGGCTTTGATCAGACACTGGTGTTCACTGAACTTCAGTTCTAAAATCAAAGTAGC
>WBND01000873.1:24919-51825 GCA_013398595.1 Tychaedon coryphoeus
GGCTGTCTCCCGCGAATTCTTTCTTCAGCAGCTTCAAGCAAGCCCTGCGACCTGAACCACCCTTTATGTCCTTCTGAGGGGTCTCAAGCCTAAAGGAGACCCCCAGACAGTGACATTAATGTGTTCAAAGAGGCATCCTCTAATAAGTATCTGCTGTTGCTTGAAATTTTTGGGTGGAGCTGCTGAATTCTGGTGTCCCTCCAAAGTCAAGAGCCCTACCGTTAGTCACTTCATGAGGTTGTCTAGAATTTTCATGTATTTTTTTTTTCTTTCTGCTTGTGGGCACTATGTCAGAGGGAGGACTTGCCAGGTCAAGCCTCTATGTCTGAGTGGACTAAGATGTAAAAATCAAGCAATGCAAGGCATTTCTAATAAAGAGGGGCAAAAAGAGGAAACAGGAGAATGTAGCTGAGCTGGAGGGAAGGCTCAGTGAATGCACTGGAGCACTGTCAACTCCCAAATCCTTAACTTCTACTGAAGTGGGCTGAGGTCAATCTCTCTGATTTACCTAGGACTTAGAACTGAGTGTTTTTATTGGCTAGCAGATCAGTTAGAGAGACAACCTGTGAAAACCATAATCAACTTGGAGTGAAAATTTATTTTAGGGGCACCAGACATGGTCTTTATTTCAGCCTTTATTTGTTTCACTCTATTTCCCCCACTTTTATAGGAACATTGGTGTAGACCAGCCACTAGCACTTTAATCACTGAGATAGTTATGTACAACTTGCACTAGTCTAGAAACCAAAGTGGTGGAAATGCTGACAGCATACATATATTTCTAATGCTGTTTGATAGCCACAGATACCATGATGGAAACCTAGGATGCTTTTTCTGTGCTTAAAATATGCTGTAATTCCATCATGTTCAAACTGCAGACTGGATTCCACCCAGAGCAATGACCTCTGACCCATCCAGAGAGCCAGGTGCTGAGAAACCACTGAGGGTGACTGCGTGTGCAGGATTTGATTTGCAGCTAGAGCTGTGAGACAGAGTTGAGAAGCAAAGATCTGTGAATGTTGTGTTAGGATTGGAAGGCTTAGAAGAACACCACGACTAAGACATTTAATCAGGATAATTCACTGCTGTACTGGGAGAAGTATCCAGAAGCATTCTAGTGACAGGAGTGTGAGGTGTGTTTTTCACTATATATTTAGCCAGGAACAAGGTACAGTTGGAACCAAGGTTCAGAGAAAAACAAGGTACAATCTGTTTCTGTTGCATCTCTGAGCACACAGACTTGAACCAGTTTTGCAACTGGAGCAAATCAGTGAAACTCCATTAACCTAATTGGGTCTGCTCAGCCTCAAGGGGCTTATGTGCTTTGTTTTGAGATGCTTCCTTCTCTTACATATTTCTTCCTTTCCCCCCATCATTTACCTGGCAAGTTTGCAAAATTTAATGTAATGGCTATTTAACTTTTCTTCATCCAGTGGCTATTTTCTGACTGTGAAGAATAGGAATAAGTAGGTCACAGTAAAATACTTATGATGTGGAAACTATTGGAGCTTTGTAAACTGTGCTCAGGGAAAAATACAATCTATCTAGTAGACAAGATATTGTCCTGTATGAGACCTATTTCTTTGTGTCTGAAAGGCCACATAAAGGTACATATGCATTCATATTTATAGGCAGGTGATTTTTTCCCCTTATATATCAGTGTAAAGCGGGGTATAAGACCTTGATGAAAGAGTAATTTTTGACATGAAGTTTTCCAGATGGGTAAATACCTCAGGCTGAATTTTCTTTGGACTTCCTTCAGGAGAAGGAGAGAGCACTTTTGTGAATGTAATAGAAATATAGATTTGCTAGTAATAATAAAAACAAAGCCAAACAAAGCAAGAGAATTTCTTTAAGAATTGCTTTACTATCTTTAAAAAAATACTTTAAAAACATACTCTAAAAGATGAACTTATTACTGGCAGGAGGCTTATCTTTATGTCTTACATGTTCTTTTGCTTCAATAGCCAGTCAGGAGATGTTGTCTTGAAAAATTCTTCATGTGTCTGAGATTAACAGTTGGTTGCAGTTTACCATGCGTTGCTTATTGGAATATCCAAGCTTAAATTTCATACTCAAAATGTGAGCAGGAACATAGTCTTCTCTTTTTTTTTTTAATGATTTCCTCACAGTTTTACAAGCATTTAAGAGATAAAGAGGATTTCCAAAGGTTCACAAAAAGTGCAAGGCTTCTCATAATCACAAAACACTGCTCTAGCTTCAGACTGCAGGTATCACGACAGAACATTCAATTATCAAAATGTCTATTTCCTTTTCAACTATTAAAAAGGTTCAAAATTATTCACCAATCATAGATTGAAATGTGACTAGATTGCTTTATTTCCTCAAAAGCACCATAAATAGAGTACAGCCCAGATTAGTTTTACATGCTGTATTTCACTGTCTACCTCCAACAAAATTTCAAAAATCAGATCCATTAAATATTAGTTAAGCATACATCTGCAGATGTTCTATGCACTCCTGCGTAGCCTGAGCTCTTTAGTTCCCTTGCCCACGATCTTGTCCAAAACAAATGGTAGTTCATTTGGTTAATCATACTTACAAAATTACTCCCATTTTTCAAATTATGCTGTGCCTAAGAAAAGCCATGGGGATCTGTTCCCTCCTTTGTACTATTGAAGTGAATCAGAGAACAGCTTTGCCTACCAACTGTTATGTACCTAATTAACATTACAATGTAGTGTTGTAGTTGCAGTATTTATTACAGAAATCTTTCTTCCAAGACCCTAGATCAGTTCATTTGTCAGTTGTGATTATTTGATTATTGCTTTTTATGATGCTTATAAAAAGAGCCATCCTTATTATCACTTTAAGTGTAAGTTACATATGTTCAGGTCTTCGGTTTCATTTTACCCTGGTTGCTGCAAGCTACTTGAACATAAATGATAAAGATGAGATGCAGTTTCATCAAAGCATGCCTTATTCATGCCTGAGTGAAATGAAACATTGCTCGTTTGGGGGGCTGTTTTCTCTTCCTTTGGTGTGTTTACCATGTGCTATTTGTGGCATGTCATCCTTTCTCATTTGATAGGAGTGCAGCTTAAAGAAAGACAGCTGGGATTTGTAAGAGATCACATGTTTTTGAGAGCATGGCATGCCCAAAATTTCCAGTTATGCAAAGTATTGTATGTTTTCTGCTAAAGATTTACTGCAAACATAGACCAGTGTGTGTGCTGGTTTTCTCTGCATTTCAATGTACTTACCAGAAGTTTTGTCAAAACTACGTTAGTCAGTCTGCTGCTAATCTAAACAAACAGATTTGTGTATTTACTGGGAACAAACAAATTTGGCATCCTTTAATGTAGTTTATATGAACAAGCATTCAGTTAATGCATGCAAAATATTTGCATAGATGGCTCCTTTCTCTTTTCTTTGCAATATATCCCATTGTTCTCATCACTTGTGTAATTCTGTTACACAGCAGCACTGTGTAACACTGCAGAGGGTGCTCCATTCTGATGCACTGTGGTCTCATCCTCAGCCTGTATTTTGGTTTCTTCCATTAACTTATTAAAAAAAGGATATTTTATATATGTATATTTTTAGAATAACATCCCTAAATTGGGAAATATGAGGAACACAAAAGCTTTTAACTGGTCTTCACAGCTGGGTCATAAGACTGAGGACCAACCCCCCATGTTATTACTTAATAGATTTGCACTTGCAGGAAACAACTTCCAGCCATTTCCTCCCTGCAGACCCTGCCTGCAGGCAGGCTGTCCCTGAGCTAGTGAGGGTCATGGAAGAACAGTGTAAACTACTCTGTGTGATTGGGATCTCTTTTCCTCCTCCCTGTGAAATCATCTCTCCCAAACAGCAGCTCCTATAGTTCTCTGTCTGCAACTTGAGATCATTGACAGCTGGGTTTTATCCTTTTAGTAAAGAAGTCTGTTTCCCCGTGGTCTGTTACCAGAGTGCCTACTATTACTATTTCCTTTACAGATTTTCTGCAACAAACATCACCTCTGTTTCCATTATGCTCTAGCCCATAATAATAGTATGTTGAATATTCTTGCTAGCATGGGGCAGCAATTTACCTTACATCGTGTGTTACCTGCTGTAGGTTACAGGTGAAGCTGCAGGGCAATCTAAAGATGGAGTGAAGGCACCAGCAGGCTGTACTGATGGATATTCCTCTCGTGAACAGAGAGTCAGTGATTTAAAAGCAAGCCATTCCCCAGTCAGCTGCATGGTACTTATGCAGGATTAACAAGCAGTTAAGCAAGAGTAAAGGTTATAAACAGACCCTTTTACTGTCAGAGAACAGCTCAAAGAGGGCAGTGCTTCAGGAAGACTGCTGTGACTTGGACAGGTCACCTGTCAGGGTTTCATTTTCTGGGCACTGAAGATGGCTTCCAGTATAGGGGCTTGGAGAAATGCAAGGATACCCTAAAGGTGCTTTTTAGTTTTTGGTCCCCCTGAGCTATGAGTTCCTTTATTTGTCTTGAGGGCACATGGTTGATGAAGGACAGCTCTATGAAGGCAGAAGGAAAATGGTTCTGGGTGGTATTATTTCAGTTGTTCAGCTGTACCTAAAGTGCTCTTTTTGGAGCACTATCTCACATTGTGCTTCTATTGATTTTCAATCTTTTATTTTAAAAAAGCAACCACCCTTCACCCTGCACTTGCATAAATCCTGCATAAGTCGTTTATGTAGATGCATGTTAAATATGAAGAGCATAATTAAAAAAAATCACAAACTCCAAACAGCTTCTCCCCAGACCCCATCTCTGTCATGATATGGATTTTGTTTCTGTGAGCAACCTGGGAAAAAAAAATCTAGGCTTAATTGCTTGAAAACAACCTGATAAGTGTCAGTGAAATCTTTTAAAGGAGCAAGAGACTGTTTGGAAGGCACATAGGTGCAATAGGCTACAGCTGCAGCTTTGGGAAAGGTATTGTGTCAGGAGTTTTATTTTTCCTTGCTATGGACCAATAAATATTCTTTCCTTAAGGTCTTGTGAAATGTGCAATTCTTGCCTCAGCAGCATGCTCCTAATTAGGCTTGTCATCTGATCATATGAAGTTTCTCAGTCACATTCACACTTGTCATGAGTTATTAAAAGATGCTTCTGAGTAGTGTCCTTCTCCACCTGTGTTTAGAAAGCATTCTTTCATTTTTTCTATTTCACAGAAAATCATGAGCTTATTTTTTTTTGTCCCTGTGCTAAACATGGTAATTGGTAAAAATAGAGAAATTACTGGGTTAGTCCACACTTATAACCTGAAAGGATAAAGAAAATTTTCTTAGTATCAGATTCTAGCTTTGGAGAATTTGATTAAATAATAATGGCTGACTCTGGCCTTAAAAAGGCATTTTAAATATGTATTTTTCATCCTCCTGTTTTCCCATTTGGTGCAAGGCTTGGTAATGCATACTCACAAATCATGCAGAGTTGTGGCAGGTACAAGCACAGTTGAGCATAACATTAAGGGTATTTTGAAAAAGCAAAAAATGTATCTGCTTGTTTGAAAAGGTTAATAGCAAAACCATCCAGCAAGTAACAGCATCATCAAGAACCAGAAAAGGAGCAAGGGGTGGTATTGCTCGAGTTCAATATGTAGCTTTTAAGGACTTCCTACCCTGCAGAATTAATATCATCAAATTAAACTCCAGCTACATGGAGGAATAGCATGTATTTGATGTAGTTCAACATAGGAAACAATAATCTTTTTAAACTGTAAAACCCTCCAACCCTCCAAAACAAAACCTGCATGACATAAAGCTGTAATTAAAACATGACCTCACATACCTTTCTCCTCAGACACTTGTGGCTTTGCATTTAGCCAATTATTTTTTCTGCCTTGGAATAAGAGATGATGACTTCGCACCATTTATAGATAGTCTTATTGGAGAAATAATTGGGGTCATCTTGCAGAAAAATGTATTAAGCATGAGGTGGACTCAAATTTCATTGTTCAATCTAGTCCTTTTTGTTCAAGATATCAATTTTACCTTGGGAATGATATACAGATCTTCAGTCTCCTACGTTAGTTGCTCAAACCTTTAGCTGGGGAGCAGTTCTTGTGCATTGTATAGTTCAGTGTGCATTTAATTATTGCAGCCAGGTGAAACAGCTTAAAAGATGAGTTCAGATCACAAGCCCAGTAACTTAGAGGATAAAAAATCTCTTGGGAAATTAGAGATTTGCCTTCAAATCCCTTCTCCACTATGGGAGTTTATATCTCACTTTCCCAGAAAGCAACTTTGATCACGTTTTCCAAACTCAAGCTTTGATTAAAAGAGCCCTCTGTTCAGTCTGTGAAAGTGACACATTTTGATCACATCCTCTGCAGCAGTTTCTGATGGAGGACATGGGGGAATTTATGCATCCTGTTGGGGTCTTGGTATGAGATGACCAGTAATTATTGGACAGATTTAAGTGGATGAATACATGTTCCAGCATGGGACTGTAGCTCCTCAGAGATGTTGCTAAATGCTAGGGATTTCACACTTGCCTGAATTAGTTTTGAGGATGCAAATTAGCTGCTAAATGTTAGAATTGGACACCTGAATAAACATCCAACTCTGAACTTATGTAGGCAAAGTACTTTGCTCTGAATCTCATGAACTTCCTAGAGATTTGAAATAGTTTTGGATGCTTTTAATGATTGTGTGGCCTTCCTATAATTTTGCAGTCTCAGGCAATCTACAAACTACTCATCAAAATGCTATTACAGCCAGAAGCAAGTGTGGTAATCTCATATTGGTCTATTGATGTCCACTTTCTTGTCTATTTAGGTGGTAGCTAACCACTGCTTATTTCTGCCTGGGGGTGAAACCTCTTGTAAGAACATAGTATTCATAATGTTCTATCAGCATTAAACTAAGATTGTGCTGATATTTCTTCTAATACTATATCATGACATATTAGAATGCATTAACTTCCCTGAATTTACTGATGACTCTGTGTTTTGGTTCTGCTTCTGCACTTTACATCCAATGTATTCGTGAGTGAGCATTTAAATATGCAGTGGCACATTGATGCTGAGCATTTTAATGTAGAGCTAGGCGACCTGATAATTAAAAGTTGAAAGGAAGCTGTCAAAACAGCAGGAGGTTAAAATAAAAACAGGAGAAAGACAATGCTATATAAATATTTAGGCATAGAAGTTCCTGAAATAACTGCGTAAGAAGTGTTTTGCAGGTAAAAACACAAACCTTAGTCTGTCTTTAAAAAAAAAAATAAAAAGTACCAGCTGTCCTCTCTACCATCCCTTTGCTGATGAGTTTTCTTTATATTGCAACATAAATTTTAAATCTTCAAGTTGACATGGGTGTTGAGATAAGTCACAAGAACAATGTATGAGTGATGGAATTGGTAGCTGACATAATTCACTTGTGAATATGAGTTTAATCATGCCTCTTCTTTTCTGATATAACATGTAATATTTGTTGTAAAGTAAGTGCTAAAGATTTTTTCCCCATTCTTGTTTATGATGCAGAATGCCAGTGAACTTTGGACACAAAACAACATGGGGGAGGGAAAAACCATAACTGAACACCTTACACCTGTAGTTATAAAGGACCTCTGAAGAGAATTATACTAATGCTGTAGAAAAACTGAGTAAATCTGTTATGACTCTTCAAAGTAGTGTGGTAAAATGACAAATGTAGGGCTTTGTTAGCAGAGCCTGCAATAAGCTTGCAGTCTCAGCTGCCAGGGGCTGCACAGCTGGAAGGGTGAAGGAGAGGGAAGCAGGGTATAGGGCAGTGCTAGGGTCCCATAGCCTGTAACATTGTAGCTTGGGGTTTCACTTTATGCACAGTAACACCAGACTGCAAGCCACCCACAATGTCCTTGCCAGGCCAGGTTTGTATGGCACATCACAACACAAATGATTAATTTTTCTGTGTTTGGACTGGGGGAGAGTTTTGTGAAGTGCAGTGTAACGCTACTGGATTGATCTGTCTGGAATGGAAATTTCCCCCCTTGCTGTTTCTGTGTCCAAGAGGAAATGCTGGAGCAGGTCTTCCAGCAGGTGAGCAGCTGTGGTCAGCTGTCCCCTGGCTCTGCCAGCTACCCTCTGTCTCCTTCCCTCTTAAAAGGACCTTACACATGGGGGCACAGATTTTTGTCACTTACACAAGCAATTGTCAGCATGGTCGTCAAGAGTCCATCAGGCACAAAGATCAGCTCTCAGGATTGTGAGGAATGTGTGTGCAGCCATGTGTGTCACTGGCAAGAGTTCCATTTCGTGGTAGCACACACTCCTGCACACCCAGGTATGTGCAGGCTGCCTGGGGGAGGCTGTGGATCACTTCCCTCTGCAGGGTGAGCAGCTCTTCCGTGAATAGCTGCTGACAATATGAGATGCAAAACTTACAAGGTTGGAATGCGAACTCCAACAGGACTATTTATAACTCCTGTGAACAGTTAGCTATTGACAGCTCCATATTTCACATTATACAAACTAAAGCTGTGGTAATGGCAGCTGATATAAATTCTTACTGTTTAGTCATGCCAGTCTTCTCTTGCATGGCGTCAGCTCAGATCCTGTAGAGATTGCGTGTACTTTTTCCCCAAGAGAGGTTCATGTTTTTTTCAAGGCTATGAGTCATGCTTTGCTATTCTTTTATTCTGAAGCTTAACAGAAAAGATCTGATGTGCACTTTGTGGAGTGTATAAGTGAGATTATAAATCCCTCATTCTGGAAAGGGTTAGACTGTGTCTGTAATATATGTGATGGTTGTGATTTGACAACAATCACATGGTGTGTCACAGCAGTTTTACAGGAATTGCAGACAGACTTGCTGTTCATAGAGCCGTAATTACATAAACAATTCTTCAGCTCTTCCAAGATGGAGCAGTTCTGTGAGTCAGTGAATTTTCAATTACTTACATGTCAAATGAAAAAAATATCTATCAGAATGAAACCATGAGTAATAGAGAGTGAAGCCATAATACAGCATTGCGATAATTACAAAATATATTGCAATATTTTTTAAACTCTTAGGAATGTAAGTACAGAATGTTCAGATTCTGCTTGGGTATGTTGTGAATTAAACAGAATCATTCCATGAAATAGGTGAAAAGCAATGAAAGAGGAGGTTTGTTTTCCTCCTTCTGTCAGGCTGTGTTTTCAAGGGCTGCAATACACAGACTAACTATTCCTGACTCTCTGACTATGCAGTTTTGGAAGCAGATCTTTTCTTTGTCAGTTACAATAAACACCTCTTTTTGAAACTTATTTTCAGTGTCAGAAACTTCTGTTGCTAGTAGACTGAATCAAACCAGCATGATGCATTGTGTAATACAACCTAAAAGAAGGCACCCACAATAGGTTTGCTGCTTTACCAGTCATGTTACTTCAGCTCTACTTCAGGAAGTTTTTATTTAGAGACTGTCCTGAAGATGATGTCTATAGTCTATTTTCTGAAAATCTAGAAAAAGGTTAGTGGCTGAAAGTTTATTGGAATAATAATGGTTAAATAATTGGATTAAGGATTTTTCTTTAACCATTATTCCAATTTTTTTTTAATTAGACACAGTGAATTTTCTATAGAAATATAGAAATATGTTTTCTGTAGAAATATAGGAAGATACAGACTAAGAAAAATAACCTCCAAGAGTATTAAAAAGTGTTCTTAATGTAAAGCTTCTTGAACTTCAGTCTTTTTCCTTTAAAATTCTTTTAAATAAAATTTTCTTTTTGCCACACCAGAAAATTTATTCAACATTCTAACAGATGGTAAAATTCATTATTGACAAAACATGTTTTCCCTAATGAATCTCTTCGTTTGGTGGTAGAAGAGAGGTTATAGCAGTAAAATAATGTTAGATATTCACAGTAATGACAATAAACCAAGAGTTCTTTACAGCATGATCAGAAGAGTCAAATCTTGTTTTTCTGGTAATTCAGCATTCTTTACTGTAGTGTTGTGAAATGTGGCATGGCCCAGGGGTCTGCATTCTGACTGCAGAAATCCTCGTTTATGTTCCAGCAACCTTTCTGACATTTTAATTTCCTGAACAGTCTCTAGCTTTTAAAATTATTGCATTTTTGTATAGGTTTGGGCCATGTAACTTTCATTTGGCTAACTGTTATCTTCCTTTCTTTATGAGCAACAGGGAGAGAATCCGCTCTTTTTTTCTCAGTAATTTGATCATTGTGATTTATTGCCCTTATTGCTGGAGACTTTTTCAGAATTTGAACTTGTCTGCCTTCGACTTGCATGAGTTTTTCTCTGTTTTTAAACATGTGCCTCTTTATTTCAATGTCTTTTGTCACACACATTCCAGTTTTTCATCATTTTTTTTTTTTAGAATGTGTATCCCACACCTCCACACAACATTCCATTCTCACAATTGCTTTTATTCAGAGGCAGTGCTAGTTTTTTCCTACTGTTCCCAGGATTCTCCCATAACTTAGGTATTGATTGCATTCCTTGATTGTTGGTGTCCAGCTCTACATTTGTTTAGATTAAAAATACATTTTATTTATTGTTCTAGTTTTCAAAAAGCATGACCCTAGCCACCAGTGGGACTCCTCTGAAAAGCAGGGGAGCTTCTTGCTGTAGCCGAACCGATCATTCCTCAGCTTTCCATCAGTGTGTCTATCTGCAAGAATTATGAGCAGTGTTTTAATATTTGCCTCCAGATCACTGGTGTAAATGTCAAATAGTGTTGGGCCTTGCTAATCCCTGTGGGATCTCACTCAGAACAGCCTTGTTTGATTCCCCACCAAATGCTTCTTCCCATGATCCCTTAGCTAGCAAGCCGCATCTTTGTTCCCTTTGGTGTGTGCTTTATTTCTATTGAAAAAACACGCCATGATTTATTAGTGTTTACCTCTCCTCACTGTAAGCATGAGTTTGGGGTTAACAGGCTCTCACTCTTGCCACAGGAAACCCTGCCTATGTGCCTGAATAGAAGCAATCAGCTCAGAAAGTGGATAGGTTGTTATGGGAAGGCTTGCAGTATTTTAACTTGTTTCTTCTTTCCTCAGTGTGGAGAAGTGCATCTCCTGCCTCCAGGCCCATTTCAGTTGTGTCTGTTAAAGATGAGTAGATTTTTTTTCAACAAGAAAGAGATTCAGGGCAGCAGAGGGATGGCAAAGACTGTCACTGCATACTCCTCTAAAGAGTTACTCTTTCAATTAACTTTTTAAATTAATGGTCAATACTGTCCTCTTTCTCTGCTCTCTGGTAGGCAAGAAGCTGGTTCCAATTCTGACTAAAAGTGGTAACAAGATAAAACAGGGTCATTAGTGTTAAAGAAGAGAATGCCAGTTACTAGTGTGCTATGTTAATATAAAGGGATGCTTTCAAAAACAAAGATATTTGAAACAAAACACGCATTCAAACTCCCACAAAGAGCAGTAGCACATACCAGAGTTCACCTCTTGCTTTACCACTTTTGTCTCGTCCTCATTGTGAATATCTATTTATATTTAAAATATAGAATTTAGGTGAAGTTCATAATGCAATTACTATTCATGCAGATACTCTTACATACTAAAAACACTTTACTATTTCATTACATATTTCTATTTCATCTGTATGTTTCTGTTACGTAGTGGTACATAAACTATCCGAGTGAGTTTTTCCAGATTTCTGAATATGCAGAGAGAATATTCACTCTAAAAGAATTGCATGTCTTGGCATTTAGAATTACTTTTTGATGTATGGGATGACAGTTTCTTACTGATGAAGTAGTAAGTTGTTCAGCTGCCTTCAGTTAATGTTATTTCATGAATGAACAGGCAGAACACTTCTGGTGAGTTGTGCAAGGCTGGAGGGTGGCGTGTGTGTGATTCATACTTGGTGTGAGAAGGGAAATGTATTTCTAACACAGATGGTAAAGGTCTGGTGGAGTGGGACTGTCACCAAGACTAGATTTGCACCATCCTGGAGTGTTATGCCTGGCTTGAAGATCAGTTTTCCTGTATCCCCTATGTCATAGCTAATGTCCAAGATACTGAAAAGGTATGGCCTGGGTGATGGTGTTGAACAAATGTGTTGAGTTCTCCCATATCTAGTGAGTAGATACTGGTAGGGAAAAAGGTTACCCCTTAAGAATTACTGGGTATGAGACTGTTTCATAGATGAGTTTAAAAAGAACCTAGCCTAATTTTAAGAATGAGAAGTTAATTCAGTTAGAAAGGACTATGACAAGAGAAGTGGTAGAAAGCTGTTTAGTCATAGATGTTTAATGAGACTGCAGTCTAATCAAATTGTGGATGTCTCTGTTGCCCAAACTTGCGTGAAATCACATGAAGAATTTTCAAAATAATTACAAATAAAGTTTAAACTATGTATGTGGCTATTAAGTCTATCAAACAAAAATCTCTTTTTGAAGTGAATATTAGGGCTGCTTCTGAAACCCACTCATGTTTTTGCTTTTCTTTCATGCTGCCATGACTGGAATTTTTTCCCAGTTATTTGTCTCACTCTTACAGACCTTCCCTTTGCTTAGTAAGCAACTGCTTAGAATCATTTTGCTTTGCAGAATTACTGACTAGCAGACTATAATGATTTTGTAAGTATATACATTTTTATGGCCTGTATAAAAGGATGCTAAACAAACAAACATGTGATATAATTATTTACCTGCATTATAGTATCAAGTATGATCTTCTCTCAAGGTGGAGATCACAATGCTATTACATGTGCTCTTCAAAGGAACAAAGAAAGATAAGTATGTAGGATCATGGAATGGTTCAAAATGACAGAGCAGTGAACATGAATGAATTACGGTATCAAGCAAATCTAGAAATGGTTTTGCAGTTCTGGTACTTTCTTGGGACTACAGAAAAGGAAACACCTAAATTTCCTTGCAACAAACTTGAAAAAGACCTCTGTGCTGTGTATACCCACAATGTCTGTTGCTTTTCCCTTCCCTTCATTGTAAGTTATTGTTTACAACCTTTAATGCCTAAAATTCCCAGATATCAGTTTGGCTGCACTTTGTTGCCTCTGGTGTAACTGAAAAGTTATTGACCTGAGGAACTTGTTCACCAAAGAATGGAAACAGAGGTATGGGGAGGTGGTTTACTTATTCAACAAATGCAGAATGAGCAATAGAGAGGTGTCTGACATGGTTTGTTCTTCATCTACATGATAGAGAGCATGAATGACAGCACTAGAGCAGGAAAATATATTCCATGTAGCTATCTTCCTATGATATGCTCCATCTCATAATATGATTTTGTTCCTCCTAGAGTGTTTATCAGTGAATGGAAGAACAAGTGTGGGAAGGACAATTATCTTATTACATTATCCTATATAACTTATTGTTCTAAGCTCAGAGGAGTTTTTAAGTTATCATAGTTTTCATTCCACAGAGAAGTATTTGTAATCCTTGCAAAATCAACTATTCTCAACATAAAAGACCAACAGATCCACTCGTCCATGGTTCAGTTTCCCTTTTGCTTTGCAAAATAACTTTAAGACAGAAGCATCTGTTTCTGTTTAAACCATTCAAGGGATGTAGTTACCAATTAGAAGAGTGATGCAGAAAATATCCATGTCATCTTAACTGTCTTGGCAACTGCAGAGGCGATTATCTTCCCAGAAAACTGTTCATATCTCCCTCCCTCTCTCCCTCTTAGCTTTTCACAGATTTCAAGATTTTTTTCTAGAAAAGCTGTTGTCATTTGTAGCCGGCTCTGTTAATTCCACAGCTGCTGGGAACACAGACATTTCCAGCATTTTCCATTGTTTGTCCTGAGAACTTTCTGACAGCTGGAATACCCCAGTCCATCAATTCAGTCACTATGCTCTAGAATAATTGAAGTTCATCACAAGAACACTTTTTTTTCTTTTAAATTTTTTTTTCCTAAACTTATTTCTTGCAGTTTGTTTCCTTACTACTTCTTTGCTGTAGCAGCTAACCAATGTTTGATGTTTTGGCTTTTTCTTGAAGTGGACACAGTTCTAAACCTGAAATTACCAACTTGAAACCATTTTTTAATCAAAACAGACTTAAAGAATAATAGAATCATAGAACAGGCCAACTTAGAAGGGACAGCTACAGGTCATGCAGTTCCAGCCGATGGACAGGGACACCTTCAACTAGATCAGGTTGCTCCAAGCCACACCCAACCTGGCCTTGAGCACTCCCAGGGCTGGGGCACCCACAGCTTCTCTGAGTGACCTGTTCCAGTGCCTCAGCCCCCTCACAGTAAAGAATTTCTTCCAGATATCTGGTTTATCTTGTTCTTTCAGCTTGAAGCCACTCCCTTTTATATCACTGCACAGCCATGTAAAAAAATCCCTCTCAGTTTTGTAGCTCCCCTGAGGTATTGGAAGGCTGCAATTAGGTCACACTGATGCCTTCTCTTCTCCCAGCTGAACAACCCAAATTCTCTCAGCCTTTCCTCACAGGAGAGGTGCTCCATCCCTCTGATTATCCTGGTGGCCTCCTCTGGAGTCACTCCAGCAGGTCCCTGACCTTCCTGTGCTGTCACCCCAGAGCTGATGCAGCCCTGCAGCTGGGGTCTCACGGAGCAGAAAAGCAGAATAGACATAAATGTTTTTCATAGATTTTCTTTCCTTGTTAAACTTGTCAGGCTACTTTTGTACCATATAGGATACATATTTTAGTGTGAAAAATATTTTCCAATCAGTGTTAAATGTTAGGTGTACCCTAATCACTGATTTTGACTATTACATTTTCATATCATAATGTCAGTACATACATATATATAAATATTTTATCATTTATATTTAGGTGGGATCTTGAAATAACTTGTTGAAATGTAACTATGGTGTGGTTATGAGTCATATTACTGTTTCTTTGAATAATTGTCTCTATTTCTCAGAAGTGTAAATGTCCAGGAGAAAAGAAAGAAAAAAGTAGATCCAAAGAAATTCCACTCTCCATGGACTGGTTAAATGATGAGGTGACTGAAATGTGCAAATGGTGTTTAATAATATCATTTTCTTTACTGCTTTTGTTTCATCTATGGCTGTTTTTCAGAGACTTTTACTGTACCTGCAATGCACTAAAGTGAGGTATGCACTCAATGCATGAAAGTGGTATAGTAATAGGTACTGGTGTAATAATTTATAAACTATATCTTCAAATAAGTGAAAGTGCATTTCCTTACTGTTAGTTTCACAGAAAGTGGATATTTCAGCAGAAGAAAAGATTAACATAAGGCCATTAATTCTGAGACTTTTTGCCATTTCATGTGCTCTATGGCTGGTCAGAACTAATTTCAAGTTAGTAATCTTGTGTGTATATCATGAAAGTAGAATAACAAATGTAAATTGGAATTTAACCAATGGTTAAACAGAGCAGAGAATGCGTCATTAAAAACTTTTGACAAAACACATTCTTTCAGAATTAAATTTGGACATATATTGCATTTTTTACCTGTGAAATTAGGTTCCTGAAGACTTACCCCTGACTGAGGTTTACAAAGCTGGAAGGACAGAAATGTCTTTTATCTTGTCCTAATAAGAATAGTCACACATGCTGTGCAATTCAGAATTCTGTGAAGGTTTTCCTCCAGTCCATGTTTCACATGAAAAATGAGCAAGCAGAATATTGTTTTTCCTCTTATTTTCTGTGCAACTGAACAATTTACTGAATATTTGACTAGTTGCCACACAAAAATAAATCACATTTCTAAATGTGAAGCCTCATGCCTGGATAAAAATGCTTCTTTATATTTGGAAAGAAAAAGTGGTGGAGTAGTTCCTCCTCCATTCACAAATGGTTGTAGGTGTCTTAAACTAAGAGCTCTAACTCCTGCTCCTTTTAGGAACTGGTATCCCCTGTGAAAGAAAGCACCTTAAAAGAACTTTATGAGGTGTTTTGAGTGAAGCTTGCTCAGTTGTTTCAGTTTAATTCTACTTTTTGTAAACTTCTTTTGATGTAGTTGTTGGAGTTGAGGTCACAGCATTGCCAGGTGATTATCCTGAAATTTCAGGTAGCTGTAGGTTCCATAAAATCATGGGGTTTTTTTCCATCTCTCTGAATAAAAACTAGAGTTTTCAGGCAAAAATCAGAATTTTAACTTATGCTGGAAACCCCTGTTCATTTTATTACTGTAGTCATCACAGCTGCATGGTTTAGTGCACCATAGGTTGCAGAGTTGAAACCCTCCAAGACCCATTTCAGAATAGCCTTGAGAAAACAGTTTAACATGTTTTGAACTTTTTAGTGGCGTTTTGAGTCTTTTATGTGCCTCCAAATTCCTTGGTTTAGTTCAGGAACAAATGAGTGTCATGGAAGAAATTGTATTTTGTGAATATTTCAAACTAAAAAGCAATGGCATCTGGTAAGAGGAAGTCTCATGCAACTTTGATCCCAATTTCCAGACTGAAAGCTACACAGGACATAAACAGATGTGCAGTATTTTCAATGCAGTATTTTCAATACAGTATTTGCTATTTACGGTTAGGAAATCACATAGAGAACTACATGACTTTTTATAAGTTCAGTCATTTCATGCTTAAAAAATGATCATTGAAATTGCATCTGAGATTGCAATCAGTAACATATGTCTGCATGTACCATGCATACAGTTCTAAAATGACTGTGCATTATTTTTCTACTTTTTAGCATTTTTGCATAATAACATTTTTTCTGCAAGAATAAAATATTATGCATGTGTACAGTTCACAGCTGTATGTTTGCACAGGTGTCTGAACAAATTTTGCCTATTTAACTTGCTTTTCCTGAGAAAAGATTATAATTTTAAAAATACCTCATAAATTGAAGACATATGATTGACTTGCAGCAGTATGCTCAAAAAAGTGATAAAAATGTATTTTTTGAACTAGGTGCTATTTCATCATAATGGACAGGCTTTTTTATGTACAAAATTTGAAAGTCAAACAGAACAAGAAAATATAGAATAAAACTCTGAATAATAACATGGACAGCAATTGCTATTCTTCTGGATAAGTGACTGTTTCTCCATTCTGCCAATTTATAGTCTTCCTTTTTCATGCATTTTGCACATAATTGGTAGTAGGATGGAAAAGCTGCTGAAATGGAAAAATATATATATATACTGACTTGATATTTACCAAACAAATACCAGTTCATACCATTATTACAGTTTGTCACAAAGTGTTTAGATCCTACTGTTTTTTTAGGTGCTTGATCTAAAATGTAATTTGCATAACAAATTAGTGGACCTCCTGTGGACTGTTTCATGGTATCTCTGTTAATTGTTCATTACAGTTCTGAAAATAATAAAAAAAAATATGTGAGTTGTACAGATGGATTAAAAGTGTACACAATGTATATGTGGAGAAGGGTGAGTTTGCAGCTCTTTTGTTCATAAAATGTGCTGGTGCAAACATCACCTGCTGGTGGCAGCAGACAGGGTAAGATTTACCATTCTCGAGCTACTCTTGTGAAGAGGGTGGTACCTTAAGATCCTATTTGCCTAGTATAACTATTTCTGGTCCTTGAAAATTTAATATAAATCCCCAGTCACATTTCTAGGAGAATTTTCTGTGCTTGAGAGCATTCAGAGAAGTCTCAGAACATGATGCTACATGTACTTTTATATCAGGAGAAAAAAATTAATAAACCAAAATGAAAAACCATAGCTGTCTGTGCATTCTCATTGTGCAGAAGAGCATTGTGTAGCCCAGTCATAATGAGGCAGAAAACAAAGGCACTGCTTTCTGAGTTACAGGGATTCAAGGATCTGAATCAGAAATATCCAAACCTGCTTATTCTCACATACAAGTAGCTTCAACCAACATGTTTCTCTTCTGTGCTAGCCCACAGATGAGTATGAAAATCAAGTTGCAACCTACTGTACAAGTGGTCAGATTCTGTGATATCTATTCTTATAGTGCAGTTTGGTCAGGACCCATTGTGCAAGCTCATCTTTGAGATGGTTTTTAGTATTGTAAGGTGATCTCTTCACCATCTTATCTGTTTGGTCTTAAAAAGAAGTTTCTTTGTTTGGGTGCCTCCTTGTCCCTTTATCATAGAATGAGTCAAAATCATTGAGGAAGGCAGGAAGAAAGAAAAAAGTTATCCAGAGTAAGTAGAATTCCTATTCAGAGTCCTTGTTCCCTGTAGTGAAACTCTGAACTTTAATTCCCTCATGCAGACAGGATTGATGCTTCAAGCCATATTTTCTAGAATTATTGTGTAATTTAAGTACTGTCATAATATCATCTAGTCCACCACATTAAGCCTTAGAATAGAGGCAGGTGCTTCCCGTGATAACAAGACACACTGTGCAAACAATAAAAGCAACTTTATAATTTTATAGATTATGCTAAATAGTACTGACTTTTCCCTCCTGTGCTTGCCTTTAGGAAGTAGACTTCTATCCTTCCTAAAAATTTGTAATTGCATGTATAGTTCATCTTTAGATCAATTTTTTACGCATACCAATTTGCAGTTTTGGGATTGCATAAATACCTTACTACTTGGTCACATGGGACTTTGAGAAGTGTGTCTTGGAAGATTAAAAGAGAAATATTTTTTTCCCCACAGAAGTTCTGATTGGCAGAAAGCATGAACATTTGCTTTTCATTGCAATGGCAAATGGCGGAGAGTTTTCCTTTGCTATAGCAAGGATGAACTGCTCATGGTAGGAAATATGTCAATAGACCACTGGAGGTATATGTATGGAAACACCTGCCTATCCATTTCTTATTTGATTATATTCTGCTCCTCTTAGTGGTTTGCTCTGAAGTCTGGATATTTTGTCATGTGGATGCTCAATGTGAGAGTACCCTCGGCATGACACTGAATTTTGTATTCTCCTAGGATTTCATTCCAGTGCTGCCCTCTTGCTGATTTTTGTTCTGGTAGTATTGTTCTTCTCCAGTGGCTTTCTTCAGTCATTCCATTGCTGTTGTCAGCAGTTTCAAATACACTCAGCCTCTTCAGCTCACTGAAGCAAAGTGCCTACAATAATATTCCAGTATGCCTTGGCACACGGTTACAGTTCTGTGCCTAAATGTGCTTAAGGTGGTGCAAACTGTAATGTTGATACAGATGAACTAAGGGAGCAAATGCAGTGCAGTGATACACTAGTTCATGCTGATCAGCAATGGTCTTAGTTATTACTCTGCCAGAAGAAACTTTTTCTTTCTAGAACTGACAGAATAATAATAAATCCTCTTATTCCTGCATGCATATTTTCCTTTTTTTTTTTCCCCACAACAACTAAGATGTATTTAAAATTCAATTTCCTATTACTCTGATTACTGGCTTTTTCTGTCTGTTTCCTAGCATCTATTTGTCTTGCACCCATATTTAAGCTTCTTGTTTTTTTTGTAGCTCCTGCTGATCTTTCATTTCTTTTTTCCTCCAGTCTGTAGTCCTTGGACTTTCTCTTCATCTGCTTCTTTTCACAGCACTAGTGCTTAGCTCATGGAATGAAAAAGTCACATCAAAACCAGGTTGTGTTCCTCTATCCCCAGTCCTTCAAAGATACATGTGTTCTTCAATGGCTGAGCTTCCTTGGAAGAATCTTGTGAAAGAATCTATAGTTTTCCTATGAAACATTGCAGTCATTTCTGCAGCATCTTCAAGACAATATCCAGATTGGTAAAAAAAATTACCAGAAGTACTTTTTTTCCATGGGTGCAGTCAGACTGCAAGGTTTTGGACTTGTCCTTAACTCTATAAATAGTTTAAATATTGATATCTACCTATATGAACGCCCTCCCTCCTCCCTCCCTTCCTTCCTCCCTCTCCAACATTGACCTAGGTGAACAAAGATGCTTCCTGGTTTTTTCCTTGGAGATTGTGCTTTGAACAATGTGTGTCAGAAATATAGTTTGTCTCTGGAGCATGTATAATATCTAATATTTGTACAGAGCGCCTGCAAGCATCAGTGTTATTTTTTAACTACTTATAAATATTATGTTAAAATCCTTTAACTGGTTAAGGTTTTGGAGAAATAATTTGTACCATGAACTTTCAGAACCATCAAAATTTTTGTCTTCTAACTTCAATTAATTTTTGTGTACCTGATCAAGTTCATGGCAAAAGGAAGCAGTGTAATACATGAGCATTACTTCAAAGGGTAAAAACATTTGTGCCTAATTTTGTGTCAGTGTCAATCGACTGATTACACAACAGGACTGGATATCTATTTTTAGGGGACCAATAAGTCAACATGAAGTGGCAGGATTTTATTCACATCATGGCTGAGGAGGAATTTGCAGAATAGTTATTGAAACCATGGTTCATCCTTGTTGTAAACCAAGTATCTGATTTTAATGTATATTAAAAATTAATCCCCAAAATAAAGAAACCATTTTACAGTGCACTATTACTGTGATAGCTGAATGTCTGATACAATGGCATGCACAAATTTGATAGTATATTTCTGACATGAGACACTATGATAAACCAAAACAGTATATCAGAACCTTTCATGAGCATGACTCAGTACAAAAAACCAGCTTGTGATCCAAAGTACTTAGTCTATGTCTGTGAATCCCCAAATTGAGAAAAAAAGCAACTGCTTTGGCATTTTTCTAAAGAAGACCTGAGGAAAATATAATGCTCAACAGCTAAATTATTTATAGTTAAACTTTACATGATAGTGAGAATTTACAGGACCAATTCGAGTGTCGTGTCTCATATAACACAAAATACTGATTTTTCATAAGGGGTCGGGTTTTGTGCATCACTTTTTGAAGTAGCACCTTCTTCAAAAGTCTACCTTTATCATAAAATTGTTAAAATTTAGAGTAACAAAACTAGTTTCATAAATGGTGGCATGTCTTGTGGCTATTTTTATCTATTTTATCATTAGAGTTAAGGCTGGGGCAATTTAAATATCTCAAGTTGCACTGTTGGGTCTGACATACTAATATTGTGACCTGAAGAATTCTGCAAGTATTCTGTTGGCTTTTTTTTTGTTTGTTTGTTTGTTTTTTTAAGTAACATTTGTACTGATTGACAGAACAGTTAGTATTGCAGTGCCTGTAACACATTTAAGCAAGAAGCTGAAATGGAGGTCTTTCTGCTAGAGAAAGATGTTAACTTGCAAGGCAGTGAGACATTGCCATTGACTGACATACTCTGTACAGTACATGTAAGAAAGTTCTTCTTGTCTGATGTATTATGAGGTCACATTGTTCCCTGATACATGTAATTAATTTCTTATAATCAGCTTCCATAATTAAAAGGAATAAGCTCATTTAGCCCCTGGAAAATCTTCCCAGAAAAATGTTAAGATTTCTCCAGGAGATTAGCATTTATTTGCAACAAAACTAGAGTGTGAAATTGAACTAAAACGTTTTTTTCTATTTGCCCTAACTTTAAGCTAAGAGTTGCACCAGTTTCTTTTATTCTGCTGGATAGGAGAAACTACTCAGAATGTCCTCACTTATCTCTCACTGACTCTGTCTATACTGAAAGAATATTTTAAATCCAGATTGGTGTTCAGCCAAGCCTAATCTTGATTTTGCTATCTTCCAATTTAAAATATGGTTCATGCTATCTCTTTGGAGAAAAGTTTTGGAACAAGACACCATCTTCTTGTAATTATGCATCCTTCACCATGACTTTTGTAGCTGAAGGGAAAGATTATTTTATGTTTGCAAATGTCTTGCTCACTCTTAGCCACTAGAATGACAAAAATGGCTTTATCCAGAAAAGTTAAACAACCTGCCCAAACGCACAAATCAAAAAAAAAACCCCACTTGTGTGCTGAAAAATCAGTGTGTATAAAAATTGCCACTATGTATCGCTGGCTTTCTGGAGTGAAAATTAGGACAACAAGAGCCCAGGATGGTGTAGAGCAGTTTGCTAATAAAGGATGATGAGGTCATGATGAGTTATTATGAAGCAGCTAATTTGTCTCTGTCCATTTTAATGCTAATCTCTTTGTATAGCATCATCTCCCAGGCACTGTTACTCACTGCAGGGCAAACCTGTACTGAGTTAGAAAGGACCAGGAAGCACAACTACTCATCATAATAGGTTTAACTCTCTGAATAGACTCCTCTATCTGTACGAGTCTGGCACTACATAACTGCTTTCAATGTCTGTGTATGCTGTAGTGCAGAATTTTTTTCTGACATACCTCATAGTAGTCGTCTAATGGGATAATTTCCAGCTACTCTCCCTGCTTCTTTATAAGTGAGAACATAAAATTATATGAGCTAGGAGCATATAATTTAATGCACTGTTTCAGGCAAGACTTCATTTTTTGTGGTTGGATTGTGGTTTTTTTTTGTATGCAAAACTTAATATCTGTTAATATTAAGTTTAATCTTATATGTTCTTGCTCAATTTTTTTGGCTTGTGACAGCTTTCATTTACTCAGGGTTTATATTTGTCTACAAACCTTTCCCGCCTGATTTTTCACCCATTTTTCAGGTCATTGATCAGTTTATTGAGAAACATGGTGCTCAGCAGAGCTTTCTGTGAAACCCTGCTTATGATCTGCTTTTGTTCTTCATTCCACAGTTTACTGTTTCCGTTATTTGTCCATTCAAGGACCTTCCTTCTTATGCCATGGCTATTTAGACTTATTTAGCCTTTGGCATTGGATCTTGTCAAAAGCATTTTGCTGGAAAATACCAGTAGTATGCTTTACAGAAGTAGCTGGGAGGGGTCTTCCTGCAATAAAATGGCATTGCTTCATTCTGCTACAGTTTCTACAAGTTTTCATGGCATAAACATAATGTGAAAGGGTCTGCAGAACCTTTCTTTACAATCTGATATCCTAAGAACCCAAGAAGTTCCAATGGAAGATCATGCACACCACAACCAGCAATTTCTTGGGGATTTTCTGGGTATATAATGCCTAGACGTTATGGACTGTTTGTTGTTAAATAGTGTCTCCTGCTAGGCCATCAATTCGGTCAGAACCTTTGCTAAATCTTCCAGTAGAATTTCCAATTTCCCTGATTTGCCACAGTAATTATCAGTTTCTGGCTGAACACTTGCCTTTTAAGTTCCACATTTTCCTTCCCCTTGTATTAGAAAAAGAAACCATAGATAACAAAGATTATTTTGGTTCATGGCGGCATCTTAAATTCTGATTTATCCACGCAATCAGAAACTTGAACATCCATGGTTGGATTTCCACAGTTAGAAGTTGATGCTGTGGCTTTGCTGCCATGAAAGCATTGAGGGCAGACTTTTTAATGGACTTTAAGTCAGTCACATTAAAAATTGTAATCATGATTCACGTTAGTGTTCGTGTTTAATGTTGGAATTACTGTGCAAGCCTCTTGGGCCTATTTTTGAAGGAATTGAGGCACCATCATATTCCCTATCAGATATACTTTCTAAGGGTCTCCTATATTAAATAGGAGGCCAAGCAGTCCTAAATGAAAAATTGTCCAATCAGTTCAGAATTTCAAATATAATAATAAGATAATTGCAAAGGAGGTATTTCTGAAATGTATTCACAAGGAATGATATGAAGAGAAAAACTTAAATTTGGTCCATTAGAATTCAGTTCTTTCAAAGCTTTTTGGAATAGTTTTATTTCTTAAATCATACAGGAAATCAGCAACAGGATCAGTGTAGCATGGATAGTCTTACTGTGATTTTATATTCAATTTGCTCTATATGTAACTGACATGATATATTTCAGGGAGTTTTTTTGTGCACTGACGTAATTTATCTTTGTAGTTGATACAGTTAATTATATTTTCAAGGAAAAGTATAATGAGTCTTATAACTTGGCAGAGAATTCCTGAGACTACTGAAGTGGAAAAGACATTATAATATAACTTGTCTCTGTAAGACATTCATTTTCACTGCATCTATTCAAGAAAATTCAGCATCAATGAGCACATTAAATCTGATGTTAAAATTTACATCATTAGATTTCAAAGTCAGCAAGCAGACAAAATTATTTAGGGTTTTTTTTGGTGACATTTCTGGGATGGAAATAAATTATTTACTTGACAGACAGGTGGCTGCATAGTGATGATGGCTGATTTTAACAATATGTGACAGTAAGGGAAATTAGAGCTCATTAACATTCATTGGACCCAGTGTCTGCACCACTGATCAATGGCTGGACTACTCTGTGGCTTAAAATGCTTAATGATTCTTTGTTTGACAGGAGCTAACTGCTATTGGAGGAAAATGTGGGTGATCTGGTGGCTGGCAGGGTGAATGTGGCCTACACTTTATAAACAAGGGAAATGGGAACAACTGGGGAGCAGAATGAGTGCAAGAAGGCTTTCAAGGCTTGTGGTGATTGATAAACTATATTATGGGTGACACAGACATTCTGTGTTTTGCATAAGCGTGTTAGCATCTGACTGAGTGGAAAAGCAGGGGAAAGTGAGATTGCCTGTGTGATTAGTGGAAGGTAATCAGCCATCTGTTAGGCATAATGCACTTACTAAAGATGAAGATAGAAAGCATATGTGTGCATGTGCTTACACAGGATCTCTCACCTTTTATACAAGTATCCATGACAATGTAAGACTGTATACAAAAAACTAACACAAGGCAAAAAAGTATGCTCGATTCATCTATTTTTTTTCTTCCCACCAGAAGGGAATGCAAGCTGGTAGCTGTGTTTTATAGTTCTTAAATGTGCCCTTCAGCAGACTGAAACAATAGCTTTTAAAGTGGCAGAAATAAATTGGAGGAGTATTTTTTTAGAAATGATGGTATCATAACTCTGTCTGATTGTGATGATGAAAGTAAGGTTATGCCCTTCAAATACTGAAAGATGAAGATGAACTTTTCATCGATCAGGACATTTAACATTGCATTTTCATTGCATCTGTTCACCTGCAGATTTAAAATCTGCTGGTTTGTATAGCTCTTTTGGGTACAGAAAAGGTTTGGCTTAGAAAAGAGCTGGAATGTGATTTAGTATGGTTTGCCCACTTGAAACGATCATTGTGATGCTGAAAATGAGACTGAGCATAGCTTTTAAGTGTGAGAAAAGAATTCTGGCAGTGTTAAGGCGCTGCTTAGAAGGAAAATAATCCCTACTTCACCTCATTTCAAAATTATTTTTGCAAGGTATAAAGATAATCTCAAAAAAAAATCATTCAGTTTTGATATGCGTTCTAACACTTACTGTAGTGGTTTGCAATTCACTTTTTTGTCGCACAGACTCTGGAAAAAAAAAATACTCCAGAAATGTAACAAAATTCAAGGCCAGCATTTAAATCGGTAAAATACCAATATATGACCCCAAAGTATGCTTTAACTTGATCATCCCTTCTTATCCCCTTCTTTTAGCAGAACCTACTTCTTATCGAGCGCGTTTCGGCAAGTTTTATAATTCCTAAATTCCATAAAATAGATAAGGCTGTGAGGCTGGCTGTTCCTGCTGGGCCGTGCTGTTCGCAGTTTCGTACTTAGCGCTCGAGTTCCCCTCTGGAAGGGGGATTTTCCTGTTTTCTGTCGGTGCCCAGGCGGTCCCTGCGCAGCTCTCTGCAGCTCCCGGGATTCGGGAGCCCGGGTGTGGCCGCACCCCTTCGCTGCCGGAGCTCCCGGAGGGCGCGGGAGAGAGCGCCTGCCTTTCTCACAGCAGCGTTGGATGGTGCCGCCTTTTTATTCTGCCAAGAGTCAGCTTAAAGAAATCTGTGTCCTGGTGTTTGGATTCAGTCATTTCTAGCTGCAAGTTTCTCCTTTCGAGCATTTGTGAGCTTTTTAAAGCTTTCACAGAGCTTGCTAATTAGTATCCACAGTGTATATATATATATATTTACTTCCGTAGAATTTAATTTTTTTTTTAAGAATAAGAAAATATTTATTTTAAAATTTCTCCACATATTCTTAATTCAAGTGTTGCAACTTCTCGCGATCTGGCAGAAAGAATGCAAAGGGCTTGACTGTAAGAGCTGCTAGGATTAAGGAGGCATTAGCTGTAATGCTGGAGAGCCACTCAGAGAGAGTCAAGCACGTCTAACAAAAACCAGGTCAGCAGGTTCCTAATGGCAGCTAATTGCACACTCAGGGCATGAAAACCACAAGTACGCTCTGCATGCAGCGTGGGCCAGCTTTTGTTTGCTTCGGCAGGAGCATGTTTTCATTTCTGTGTGCTAATTGCTTTAATGTCCTTGCTAGAGCTGAGTCATACTGAAAAACTCTGTACGAGCGCCAGGGGTTATTTTTTGTGGTGAAACTATGAAGCAAGCACTGCTCTTCCTGTGCTTCGGTATCATTTAGTGATTCACAACCAAATGTTTCTCTGATAGGCATGTTTAACAATAAACATGCAGAAATATAGACCATGAGTTTTACCAAAATTTCACCTTCAGGAGGAAATAATATAGACAATATGTTTAAAATATTGAGAGAATTTTTGCTATTAGAACAGCTGAATTATATGCTTTAGTGCCGGGGCTATGATCAGCAATGTCTGACAAAAATGTTATTTCACTGTTTTTTTCTAACAAAGTGTTGAGTACTTATGGCAACAGAGTTTAAGCTGGAAAATAAGCATCATAAAGAGATGAACTTAAAAAATACTCAGCATCCTGAAATGTTAATTTCATCCAGCTTTACTGCAGAACTTTTTATTTAACATCATTTAATTCGTAATTTTTCAAAATTTGAGCTAAAAAATTTGGAAATTGTACAGCAGGCACTGAGAATATTTGGGTTCTTCTTTGCTTGATTGCACTGATAGAAAATTTTGTTCTGAAGTGCCAAATTTATATTTAGTGTTTAATATTTAGTATAACTTTAATATATTGTTTTGTGAGCATGATAGATGTGCAAACACTGATTTACTAAGTAGTGGCAGGGTAGGAAATAAAATCAAATTAACATAAAATAAAAATTTTTGGTCCTTCCTGGCTATGACAAGTAAAATTGTGACTGAATACTACTTTGATACTCTGACTGCCTGCAGGAGTAGTCTCTGGATGCTGTGACTCCACATGAAATATTTAGGAATATAACTCAGTAGTCATAGAGTTGATTTGACAGTGAAAGGTCTATTTTTTTCTACAATGTTATAGATTTTATGTCAAGTAAGTGAAGTAGTTTGGG
>WBND01000873.1:51875-67887 GCA_013398595.1 Tychaedon coryphoeus
TTTGAGGTTTTTTGTTGTGTTTTTTTTTTTTTCTGTTTTTTTATGCGTAGGGTTTATGGCAGCCTTCTTCATGTGCAGTACACATGTAACTAGAACATACAGAAGAAGAGGTACAAAGTAAAATGTTTTACTTACTACTTTTTCCAGTGGATCTCTACAGGGTGTATTGATGACACAGCATTTGGGCTTTCATAAAGCCACTCTGTAAAATGTTGTTTTAATTTTAGGTATGTGTTTTGACCTTGGGGATTATTATATCTATGTTTTGCCAGAGCTGTTGTTTATTGCAACAATTCTTAATCTAACAAAACTATTGGAATTTAAAGTTCAAAATGAAAATGAATAAATCAACCAAGTGTCCTCAATAGTTTTTTCAAATTCACCTGTAAATATTTTATTGTACATGATCAATAGCTGAGTGGACAGTTGGAAAATTTAAATAAATCTTGAAATAGTCTGTGTTGAGTCTTAAATTTCAGGCCAGGGAATATGTTCCAATATGTACTAATTTATGAATAACAGTCTTGTATTACTTGTGGAGTTCAGTAAAGTTCTGCTGACTTTGTCAATGTTCATTTATTTATGTTGCAGTTGTAAAAAATCAAAAAATATTTTTCATTAACGAAAACTATAATTTCCAAGGTGATTGGAAATTAGATGAGAAATTACAATTGGAAATTAAAGTGAGAGAAATGCAGTATTTGTTACTTTTCTCATACAAGGATCGCGTTCAAATCAACAGAGTTATTTTGAAAAAATATATTTATTCTTGAATTTCCAGATTTTTAGGGTGAAGAATTTATTTAGATGTGCAATACATACATAATTTACTCCTTGTCTTTGAGCATTTTGTTGCTGAATTTGGTCTTTAAGCAGCAGCGTGTTTTCTTTTTATCTTTGCAGGTATTTTCGAAAGCAGTATGGTTTAGACTTTCACACGTTAGCCATGGATGTAGCACTTTCCCCCATGAGAACACAAGAACTGGATCCGGTGCCATCTGATGCCTCTCCCATGCTCATCAACATGACCCCTACAGTGGAACAGGAAGGGGAAGGGGATGTCATGAAGGACCTTGACTCTGGCCAGCAGTATGAAAAGCCCCCTCCTCTGCACACCGGGGCTGACTGGAAGATTGTTCTCCACTTGCCAGAAATTGAGACCTGGCTTCGGATGACGTCTGAAAGAGTCCGGGATCTGACCTACTCCGTGCAGCAGGACTCGGACAGCAAGCACGTGGATGTGCACCTGGTACAGCTGAAGGTATGAGCAGTTTTGTATCCATGACTTCTCAGTGAAGGTGTCTCATTCAACTCTGCTGCTAGTAAAATAAGCAAATGGGCTTTTCCTAGCTGCTGAAGCGTGTCTGACACCCTATGCTAAAAAGTGGACAAATTCTTTTAAGGGATATAAGAGAAGCTACTTAATTATCACAATTTTTGCAACATAATTTGCTTATCACTTAATTCAGCAGTCATAGCCACAGTCGTGAACATGTTCATACTCCAAAAGCAAACAAGAAATCATAATCAGTAACCTGACTGGACATCTCACAAATGCCCAGAAATACTCCCACTGATTTTAATGGGCTTCTGTACCTGAAACTCCCAAATAAAATTCCTGTAAAATTCCTGACATTCCATTAAATGGGGCCACTCATTTGAAATTCAAGGCAAAATTCAAATAATTAGTGCCTGGGACCATGTGTGTTCATTTGCATGGCCTGGTTTGCTGCAGCAGATGAAGCATACTTTTGAAGGTGGCAATCTCCAAAAATAGCACAAGTGTTATCTCTTCAGACTGAGCTGTCTTCAGAGTTGCGTTCTGAGGCCTGTTTATGTGAACATAATCTTCCTTCATACTCAGTGCAATGGTATTTTATTTGTGTTTATTTTAGGACTGTAGCTGTAAGCTGTCTCAAAATACAACAGTGTATAATAACACTAACCAGAGTGATTGTAGTGTAACCAGCCCTAACCAAACAGAGAGCTGATACTGTTTTTTTAATGATCCCAGCATTTTTCTAAAGATTTTAGGGCAGACGTTGCCAGCTTTTGACAAGAAGAAAGGACTAAATCTGCAATGTGCAGTAAGTTTTTAGCAGATATAGTGAAAAGGTATTTCTGCAGGTAGACATGAGAAATCTTGCTGAGCTCGGTGCTGGTTCTGATCTGGAATTGCTTGCTGCTTTATTAGCGCAGCACTGAGCTGAAGCTGGAGGTCTGTGGAGCTTGTGGGTGGTGATTGCACACAGCTTTGGGCTGGTTCAGAGCACAAGAAGAACTGATTTGTGCCTGCTTACTAAACAAGAATATTCTATACATACAGCTCACCCTCATATGTCCACTAATACGTTTTATTTATAAATAGAAGTCAGTGGATGAATAGCATTCCTCGTGGTTTTTCTTCTTGTTAGAGTTTGAAGTCATAAGAGTCAATGGGAGTTCATAAAATGCTTTCCTAAGGGTTTTATCTATGCAAACAAATGAAGCAAAGTTTTAACAAACACATTGGGAGTACAGAATTTCTGTAACGTGCTGACCTTTAAATCTGTATATAGACAAAAAGAAATGACTGAAGAAACAAGTGGTGTGAAATTATTTTACATAGTATAATATAGACTTTAGATAAATTTTGAATAGCTTATCTACTATATAATTAACTAAAACTAAGCAAAAGACAAAACAAAAAATCCAAACCAAACAAAAAACCCAATTACAACTTCATACAGATTTTTTTTTTTTTCCCCTTCTGCCCTCTGATAATATTCTTGTGGGGCTACTTCCCAATAATGTTTGTCCTTCTGGAACTCTTGTGCCCAGGCTTGACAGGGGGCTTGGTGTCAACCTTGACTGTTGCTGAGTAGACTGGAAAAAGTGTTTCACATATCTCTCATACCAGCTGAGTATTTTCATGCTTTCCAAAACAGCAGGAGACAGTTGATTCAAGTTCAGTCTGTAATTCACTGTAACTCCCAAACTCCTTTTACACAATATGGTTTTTTTCACCTCTCTTACCCATGAAATCTTACATATGGGATTTTACCTTTGTCCACTATTAAACTTTTTTTGCTTTTATCTCATTCCACAAGTAACTCCTCCAAGCACACTCACTGTTTTCATCTGTAAATTTAAGAAGTCTTCTTTCTACTACTTTGTCCAAATCATAATGAGGAAAATTAATTATACAGACTCTGGATCAAAGTATAACAAATGCTTTCTGAATATAATTTTCAAAAAGCAAATGTAGCAGTAAGAAAAAAAAATTTTCGTTTTCTCATAGTTTCTTTTCCTCAGCCAGGAGGTGTCCAATTCCATTTTCATTAAGCTTTCTATTTGTTTTGGATGCTTAGAGAGAATTTCTTTCCTCTGGCTGTCAGTTGGCTTGTGGTGATGAGACTGGTTTGGAGATCCAGGCCATTGCAGGCTCTTTATATTATTCCTTGGAAAAATTGCTCAGCACACAGGTCATCTCTTTCTCTTGTGAAAATTTTCTTGTATCTCAGTTGCAAATCTATCTGTGCTTCTGCTCTTTCTGTAAACAAGAGCATTGCTTCTTTATTGTGGCTTGTTCCCTAGGGATTTTGGTGTTTGCTGCTAGTCTCTTTTCATGCTACATCACTTAGGGCTTTGCAACCACCACTGATCCTTTGAAAATACTTGTCTTACTTTGGCAATGCCCTTTCTCAGAACTAGCCACACAGCATGAGTGGGAGGCTTTGCTTATATTGTCCCTTGAGAAATTTCCTGGAAAGCTCAGCTTCACATGAGTGCTTCAGGAAGATAGTTGGATAAGCCATAACTCTTCAAATTCCAGAATCAATTTTAGTCATTCATCTGGCATCACTCTTAACTCAAGCTGTTCTATAATACTTTTACATCTCTCTAACATACTCAGTGTAGCTGTTACCAATTGCAAATATTGTAAAGGAGATTTTAAAAAATGATGGTTTTGCTACAAGCAACTACAGAAGTGTTCTCTGTGTCCTTGTATTGTCTTGAAATGCAGAGATGATTTCGTGATCTGTTTCGTTATTTATCTTTTCAATAAAATATTTTTGCTTCTACAGCAAAATCTTTCTTGGAATCCTTCTGAGGTATAAATTGGATTCAGCTCCTGTTCTGCCTTTCTTTATATCCCTTAACTCTCACAAGGAAGGATCTACTGTTTCAAACTATTGACAACTGCTTTCTGTCTTTTTTGGGAAAAAAAAGTAATTTAGGATGATCTAGTGTGATCTTCTGTATCTGAGATGACTGTTAATTTCTAACTTATTTTGGAGTAAAGCACTCCACCCCTGCTTTGTGACTGTATCTGAACCATATATTCTATATATATTGACATAGAAACAAACACAGTTTATGCTCTGGTAGTGTCTTTTTTGCAGACACTGATGTCTCTCTTTCCAAGTAGAGAGACTTCAGTCATCTTTTTCCAGGATACCTGGGTCAGTCACAAACATCTTTTTGACTGGATCTCTTATCTTTCCACTTGACTCCCACCACAGAATTTTCATGAACTTTGGGTAGAGATCAAATATGATATGGCCATTATCCTTTCACTACTTTTCCACTGTTTCTACTTTTTTGAGGGATAAAGACTTTTTAGTTGCTCTTTTTCCTTGAGTTTAAATCCTGGCTAAGAGGACAGTGTGAGAAATTATCAAAACAAGATATTAAAGTGTATTAGAGTGTAATATATCTGGAGTTAGATGCAGGTTATTCCTTTCTCCATTACATTGAGTATTTTGAAAAAAAAAAATGTAAAATCCAGGGTACAATAGATATCTTTCTCATCCCTCCCTCTTTAATTAGCTTTTCAAAATTTTCCAAGTAGTTTAGTAGGCCTACATTTTTTAAATTTTCAGTTTCCCCCTGTGGCCTGAGCATACTCCTTGATTTGGAAAAAGGTCAAGGAATAGCAGAAATAGATGTGTGTGTCTTAAATGTTATCTGGTCAAACAATCAGAATGCTTAGAAACCTTCTAACTTGTCTGGCAATTCTACAGTCTTGCTCAGACCGAAATTTTTATGGAAAAAGATGTGACTTGTTTACCACATCATAATGTGATTTATTACAATAACAGCACACCTGTAAAAGTCGTTTTGGTTTTGAATCTCTTAGACTGACTTCTCTTCTGCCTAAGAGAAGAAAAATCACTTTCCCCACATCCCTTAAAAATTGTCCTAATCCCTGGCTGTTTTATCAAACATAAACAGAGGTTAATCTTCCACTCTGTGCAGAGGGCAATCCTGGATGTGTTGCCTACCAGGTCACTGCCTCCAAGGATGAAAATGTTGATCAAGCCAACTTCTAGGTGCTAATTAAGTTTAGAAATTAGGTGCAAAGTTACTTGTCAGGATTTATGGCAGTCTGAGCTCAGAAATGCAAAATTTTAGGCAGTGGAATACTTTCACTGCAATGAGCAACAGAGATGTTCTTGTGGAATTTAGACATCCACAAGCTAAATGGCAACTGAGCAAGATGATGCAGGACTGTGCTTTGTATGAACAGAGAAAGAGCATATATATTTTACTGGAGATTCAGTTGCCTTCTAAAGAAAGCAGGATCAAATAAAGATAGAAGGCTGCTGGTTAGAATAAAATAAGAGGCTCAAAGAGTTGTGAGCTAATGAAAAGTAGAAAAAATTGAGAAACAATAAGAGGTTCTTATCTGTTTCTGAGTAGAGAAGTGAGCACTACTTCATTAGTCTGCTATTATCTATGTATCAAGGGAATAAAAATAGCTAAAAGCTGGAGAAGCCCTAACTGGTAGCCCCAGTGATAATGGAAGATCTGGCTTGCATAATTTATCAGTGAAGTGAATAATTAATATATGTTGCAGACAGCATTCTAGACCCTTTTAAGCTTGGACTCTCTTTCTCAAGAGGCAGGAAAGGTGACCAATAAAAATTGTTGGAATTGGTGTTCTTGTAACAAAGGAATTTGAATATTCCTTCGAGTAGTAGATCATCAGCACTGGATATTCCATCTGGGCTTGGGCAAAACAGATTAAAGAAAAAAGGCATATGTTACATGATAGACTCACTTGTGGTCCATACATATATGGCCTTTGGAAAGCAATTTTGAACAATGTGTGGAGTATCTAAGTCCTCCCCTTAAAGCAAGGGACAATATGAACAGCTCCTGTATTCAGCTTGAGTTTCTATGAAGCAAACACCCAACAACACACTGAGCAAAAATTCTGCACCCTGTGAGATTTCTTCCAAGGATAGAGATGCATTTGTTAGTTCTCAGTGACATATTTGGACATAGAAGGGTGATTGTCTAATTCAGAGAGTTTGTAGATTTTGAGAACAAGTAGCATCTGCAATGCTGTGAAGGTCTTAAGGTTGTCTTAAAATAGACATTTAGATTGTTCAACAGTCAGGAGACTTGCAAGGAGAAGGTGAACATTTGCCTGTGATGGGGAAAAAAGAAAAACGTGGGTCTCCTACCACTCACAATTTCTTCTAGTTCTAAAATAGAAACTGCAAAATCTTGTTTTCATTATTTACACATTTGAAACATGTACTTACTCCAAAATTTTTGGTTTAGATGTCACCAAGACATGAATGCATGTAAGCGCACTTTGAAAGAATCCGATTACTATTTGTTCCTCTCCTCTCTCTGTATTGCTCCCACATTAAAATATGTTAATACAGGCTGTAGAAAATGAGCTAATATGCTTTACTAATGGTCTCTGGAGAAATATTAAAGTGACTATCAGATTCCAGCACAGATGTTACCTATTACAGTGTCCTCTAGACTATATCTTAGTCTGATTAAAATATAAATGTTGACTGGATGCAATGCTGTAATGATATAAATGTCACTATGATGAAAAATATTTGTATGTCAAATCATTGGGCAAATTCACTAACAAAAATATTTGCTGAGAGAATGTGTTGTCTTGTTTAGTATTTGTGTATGTGATGATGGTAACACACACTGATGTTCAGATTTCCTGGAAAACTGTAAATTAATACTATTTCAATGGTACGGGTGAGATTTAGTACTTTCAAATTTAAAATGAGGTCATTGGCAGTTTATAATTATCTTTATTCAAAAGTAAATAATGGGAATTTGTTATGATAGCTGTGACTTTGTTGCAAGAATTTTTAAATGAATATCTATGCAAATACAAATGTGTGTGTAAGCAAAAGCAGACACACAAAAGGAGTGCCACATAAATCCTAGTGGTGATTTTTTCTTGATGATTTGTGTGAGTCTATACGTTACAAAGTAGAATAATATCATGTATTATAACAAACACTTATTTCTGATCTGCTCTGTGAACTGTCGTGTTCATAGGTGTTTTCTTGATTTGCATATTTCAGTAGTCTTTGCGGCTGTATGACTTATTAGCCATTATAGGGGCTGGGTTTGTTACTGCTTCAATTTTAATTACATATCACGTATAATAGACACCCAAAAACTCTAATATGGCATAAGAGAACAGTCACAGGCACAGAAAATTGCACAAAGTGTAAGAAATTTTTGAGTTTGTTACATTATGTTTAAAATTCCTTTATGAACTTTTATTATAGGAGAGTTGACAGAAGAAATTTCAGGTTATAGGATGATTGCTGTCTGAATGCCAAAAATGCAACATGAATCTTTCAATAACACGACAAACTTGTGTTTTAGTAAGAACAGGTTCTGAAAATTGGTGATTGCTAAACGTCCTTGGTTATTTGCTTCTTGCATTATGCTAATTATTCCTCAGAATGAAAACCCCTTCTCTACAGTTAACTCTTAGAAACCCTGCGGTGAACTGATGTGATTCATTTGTAAATCAGCAAAACCAACAGGTTCTATGTATTTTCTTGTGGAGAAGGCAAAAGGAAAACTAATACCTGCCAGTTTCTCCCTGCAAATGATTCCCTGGAAAAAGACAATGGTTTTCATGCAGACAGTTATGATTCTACCCCTTGCATTTCAAAAGACAGAGCATTTATTTTTTGGGAAGTGTTTCCATTTCTTTTTGGAAAACCTATGTAATTCAAAAGGCATAAAGCAGCACTCCATTTTAGCACTGCTACTACAGCAATCATAGCACTCCAAAGTTCTGACAGAACACGTTTATAAGCTTTCACAAAATATAAAATCTACTAGTAGTACATTGTAATTTCCCTTCCCCACTGAGCAGTGTACTTCCTTTTCATAATCTGTGTTAGCTGAGAAAAGGCATCACACAGAGATCCGAGCTATATTCTTTTATTCTCCTCTGCTGGCTCTGGAGCCACACATGCCCTTCACTGGGGTTCCATAGTTCAAAAGGGACTTGAAGCAAGCTCCAAGATACTGTTTTCTCTTTTGGTATGGCCTTTCATCTCTTTGTGCTGAGATGGGTATGTTTGCTTCTGATAAAAAACCATGCAGATATTCCACAGGCAAAAAAGCAAGTTTCCTCAGAATAGGTTCTGTAGATTTAATCATAGTTTATCTGCTGATGTTTAGGGAAAAGATCATTTTATATGTGCGTTTCCAGTGTGATTGTGATCTGAAATTATGAGAGATGTTATTTTTATAATTGAAACACATATATAGGCATATATGTATGCATAAATATGCGTAGGTTTGTAGTAGCATAACAGAAATACAGTGTGACTACTACCTCAGCATTTGCATATGCACTTATTCCTCATGAATTTCTGTTTTTTCTCAAAAATTCTTCTGAATTACCTGGCTTATAATATTAGAGAAACTATTCTACATTTCACTGTTGTGCACCAATAACGTGTGTAAGACCTCTGTTTGCAGTTCACCTTGTACTTCATAGATACTGAGGGAGATGGAGATTACTCTGTGTCTATATTTCTGTTTATATACTGACAAAAAAATCTCTTGATGTGACTGTACAGTTAGTACTCTTTGGGAAAAAGAAATTATAGTTAAGGAGAAATGTTATATTTTAAACGATCCCAAGTATCTGCACTTTTGGGTACAGTAAAGTATCTAAAATACTCCACAAAAAAATAAATAGAATCATATTTTAAGACCATTAAGCTGTGTGGGATGAGCAAAGTGGTTGACACACCACATAATCAGCTTGTATGAAAGGTATGGCTGACATCTTTCTACATCTCAGCACAACCCAGCAGCTGAGCAGACAAAATCATCAAATGGAAGTCTGAAAAATCATTAGCCAACTATGCTTTAATATCATAGAGCTGAGATACTAAACTGAACATTCTTGCTCTTCCACAGGTATTTTGAGGAAGAAAGCAAGGCTAAAATCCTTTAAATTAAATCCAGGATTTTTAGGCAATAAACAAATTTCAGAATCTGGACATTAAGGATATTATCAGATACTGTAGGACTCATGATAAAACAAAGGGAAGAGCGATATTTCCAAGGGCCATTCAGTAGGATTTGTACAGACATGATGCTGCTGTCACTAGTCTGCATTTTCTTTGCTAAGGTCATCTGCACTTGTTTCATACAGTATTTATGGGGACTTCTCAAAAGTTCAAATGTCAGTTAAACTGTTTAACTGAAGACAAAACAGTTTACTACACATTTATTTATCTTTTATCAGGTATAGGAGCTCTTTTTCACTCAGGACTAGGATCTTAACTTGAAATATGTAGTTTTGATACATTGGATTAAAATACCGAATTTTACATAACAAAATGGGTAACCTCATAGGTACTATTACAAATATAACCTTCTCTTCAAAGAGAAGGTTATCCACTTTGTTTATGAATGTGGACCAGCAGTTTAGTATGAGGAATTAAAACAGAGGTAAATAGAAGAATAAGGGAAGGGAGCCACTCTTTTATCCAAAGAAACATCGCATTTCTGGTTACAATAAGAATGTTTCCTTTCAAACACCTTGCAAAATACTGAATGCTGTGCTATTTTCAAACACCAGGTAGAACAAGGAGTGATGAAGACTTTTTTACCACATTACAATTTAAGTTATATGCTTTTGATTTTGAGCTGAAATCTGCAAGAATAACTTCTGTTTTAAATCTGTTCCAAATTCAGTTTTGATTGTAATTATGAATGAAATATTTATAGTAGCTCTCAATGTTGGTTTTATCTTCTTTTATTTATTTTTTTTTAAGCTAATGAATAGCTAAATCACTAAACTAAGCATTTGAGCAGCAAATACTCAAAGACTTCATGGTGATCTCCACTGCAGTTTGAATTGCTGTGCTCAGGTTTGTAGTTACAGTATTTAGGTGTGATTTGTGAATTTTGACCTATTCTCAATTATTAGACAGATTTTCTTTGCTACTGTGTTATCTGATATAGGAGAGAGCAAATCAGAATGAGAGAGCTGCACCTTTAAGTTATTAATGAGATTACCAAGGAAAAACCCATGTTATATAGGTATCTTGCAAACTTCTGAGAAAGACATTTTCCTATATTGACAAGAATACATGTTGGTGCAGGTTGGCCTGGGACTTCTATTTGTTAGGTTGCAACTCCTGTTCTAGATGTTGGTTGCTAGCTTTATGTTTTCCAGCCTCTCCCCTGTTTGATTTTCCTTTCAGCTCTTTTCAGGTTGTCTCCCAAAGGTTTTGTCTTCCAAAACTCCCATCTGATTCCTGTCCTTTTTAATTATCTTCTTCCCGTTTGTCCTTTGCTGAAGCACAATGCCGAGTCATCTGCTGCCATGCTGAATGGCTGCTTCAGAAAGCCCTGATTCCTTTCTGAACCTGCAGCAACTCCACATTCTGTGGGGAGAGCAGGGGTCTGACAGAGCACGTTTAAAATACTTAACTGCACTAAAAATGGAGGAGGCAAGTGGAGGGCAGTACTACACATGGGCCTTACTTCTGTGTGCAGCAATTCTTTTGAAATCTGGTTTTGTATAATGTCTATGACCACAAAAAAGTAAAAATAAAATTCAGTTTAAAGCGTCTAATACATTTTTTAGTATGCTCAAATCAATGAATGCATAGGTCATTAGGGTGCAGGACTTCTACTTCAAACAGTTTTGAGTGTGGCTGTGATATGTTCCTGGAGCAATCCAGGTAGTCAGCACCTGGTTTTGTGTTGCCACAGTCCTGCATTACTAGAATCTGACCTTTCTGATTTTATTGGAGGTTTTATGCTTAATTTTTTAAGTTCCCCTATGAAAGATGAAGATTCAGTCGTTATAATTGAATGGATGGTGACTTTGTTGCCTTGATGATTGAATAACTTGCCCTTGAATAAGAAACACAGTTTTTAGCATTTATGGAGAGAAGGTGATTTAATTTTGGCAACTACAAGAATTTCTAAGAATTCTCCATTAAACAGCAATTATTAAATGCTTCTTTGAAGGCCTCACTTCATTGAACTGTTCCTGGCCAGTGGACATTGCGCTCTTGCAAAACCAGTTACAATGGCAAATTATCCTGTGCATGGAAGTCTATTCAGGGGCCAACTGAACAGAAATAATAATAACATTAATAATAACAATAACAAGAGAAGTAAAAAAATCATAATAAATTAAAAAATAAATACAGAAAGTCAAACTCTGCATTTAGTAATATAAAGAAAGCCAGGAAACTAATGGACATTTAAGATCTAGTTTTGCAAATGCACACACAGGCAACTTTGTACTCCTGGGAAGCTGTTGAGCTCTGTGGAAGTACAGAAATGGAAGTTTAATTAAACTTTGAATGACTTTTTAACAATTAGATAACGTATTTATAATATTTTGCTTTGTTTAGTTACTTCTGTAACTATTTAATTGTATATCTATTAGAAAAATTACTTTCATAAGGAACAAGTTTTGTGTTGTAGGAAGATCTTAGCTATTTTTCTTCTTGTTTCACTGTACAAGATAGAAGTAGCTAAATGATAAGCTTAAAATTATTTTGTGTGTAATTAATTTCATTTATTATGTATTTACATTTCCTTCTTGTACCTAATTTCTATTCTTACCACATGGGCAAGAAAACCACACAAAGCATAGTGTCCTAGAAAGCTAGAACTTATGTTAAAACAAAAAAACAACCAACGAAACAACATGAAAACCCAGAGGCCCTGGGCAACAGTCTTCAGTAACATGTTTAATAACTTCAATATTAAAAAGAGCAGTGAGACATTTCTGGTCCAGCAGGCATCAGAGGCAGCAGGTTCTGCTGCGGCTGTGCTGCAGCACCATCTAGTGCTGCAGGAGCTGCCCAGCTGCTGAGGAGGCAAAAAAGAAATAGGGAGGGAAGGGAAAAGTTTGCTATCACATGCACAGAAGTTTGGAGCATTGCCAATACTAATTTGCGAGTTTTTAAAAGTATTTATCTGAAAAAAGTTATCTTTACTAATGTGTCAAGTTTAGCATACTTGCAAAATAAAATGCTTGACCTTGTAGTGGTAAAGCTGACATAGAACCTTCAGAGAAATATGTGTGCATTTGTGTACATATATATATATACACACACACACACACTCTTTGTATTACTCTACCTTGAAGCAGTCAATATCTACAGTGAATTTGTTATTTCTCTATATCAGAAACAGTGATTATTACTACCAGCTTGGTAATACTGCTAGCAGGAGACAGTGCTTAAATTAAGGATATCCCTGAAGATGGAGATATCTATAATCCCAGACCTTCCTGCTTGGATACAAAATTAAAACTTCTTCAAGTTTACATGGGTCACTGGGTAAATTAATATTTTTGTTGGATTTTCTTACTGGTTTGAAGTTATTTGCAAGGCACACCCACTGTATGCTTGACATAGCAGAGACCATACTGACACAATGATGTCCAAAATAAACTAGCAGCAAAATCAGCAGTAAGAGCAAGTTATTGCAGTTCTACCCATCCATGAGACCACTAATGTTATCAGCCCCTCACCCTCCCAGGCAGCCCCTAAGGCAAGCACTCTCTCTGTGACAGCATGGTTCTCTTACTGTTTTGCTTACAGTTCACAATTTATTTAAATAAAAATGAACACTTGTATTTTGTGGGAAGTGTTATTACAAAATCAGTTTTCTGGAAGAGGTGCAGATATCAATTTAACAACATCCTGGAAGCGTAGTGTACCAGCATCATAAAATTTTAGCATGAGAAATGTCCTTATTCATTAAGGAGACTAATGGATTTTGTTTAATTCTTTAGATAAGTTTAGGACCATCTAAATATTTTACATCTAAACATGTTCCTCAGTAACATGATAAACTCCTTTTATCAAGTGTACTTATCCTTCACTGAAAAAAACAACAATCCAAAACAAAGCCTGTGAAAAAGATGTAAGATAGGCTGAATTTGAGGTAGCTGATTATGAGAGCTGGCATGGATCTTCAAAAGTATCTGTGTTCTGTCTTAAAAATCTCTGTGTGTGCTTTCCCTTCCTTTCTTTATGTCTGTGGAGTTTTGTAAGAATTATTCACGCATAGCATATACAGCTGTGCACATCAAATGCTAATAAGAAGCAATGTGAAATATGCAACAAAATACTGTATTGATTTTGTGTGTGGGATGAATAAGGGGCTTCAAGTCCATTGAAGCAGTGATAAGACCAAGATTTTTGTTGGTTTTGTTTTCTTTCTGTAGTTTTGGAACAATATATGCATTCATTTAACTATGGAATAAAACTATGGTCTTTTGCAGAGTTCCATTTTACTGCAACTTACATGGACTGAAAGAACAGCTGAAAAACTTGATATGGAAGACCTGTAGGTCATGAATATTGGATGTAACAGCTGTTTTATTTTAAAAAATTGAATGATGTAATCCCATTGCTTAGAAATCTCGAGAATGTGACAGTCAATTACTTGGAATAGGAGAAGGAAAGCTGGTTTTAGCCAGCCTTTCATCTCCTAGGAAAGACCATGTTTAGAGTTTTTCATTATTATATACTTCACAGCAAAATCTAAAACTGTTTTTGTATTATGAACTCAACATTTTTAGTATAAAAGACTAAAAACGCAGTCCTTGTTCAACCTATTTGTTCTCTTTATTCTCTGTGAAATTTTAGAAATGCAATTTAGAGAAAATGTTCCTCTGCAGTAACCTTACTTATCTTTTGGTTTGTCAGGAGGAGGATAAAATGTTACAACAGAGAAGTCTGACTCCACTTAGTCTTTGAATTGCAGTTTATGTCCTTAAATATGTCAAATCATACTTTGTAATGATAATGCATTGAGGATTTTTTTAATAGGATACTAAACTTCAATGGTGTGAGTGAAGTCTGCAGCTCCAGCTGCTTTCAGTTCAGCTGTTTGGTAGAATAACAGGAGAGTCAATGCCTGCACTCCAAGCAGGTCCATTTAATTCCTTGTTTCCTGGAAGAAATTGGAAGTGTAGGGAGGAACAGATTAAACCTTTGGTCTCTGCTGAGTACTAATGGAAGAGAGGTTGCAGCAAAGAGGTACCTGATAGGTATGCAGTGAAAAAAGTGATTCTCAAGGATACTCAGTTTAAATTACAGTAATGAAAATGCCAGAGGTGGTATTCATTGATGTTTCCTTTATCGAAAGGAGAGGTTAATGTCTGCTACCCCTCTTTGCCTCACACAGGTGCATTTCTTCATGTAGTTATTCTGAAGTCATTAAATAAGTGCAAATAGGGGCAGTTGGACAAGCACTTGGAAGAGATTTGTTGTTGAACTTTAGGTTCTTATTTAAAACCTTTTATTTAAAATTTTATTTAATTACTAATTATTTAAAACTATTTTTAAAATTCATCTGCTTTGCTTTCAATCTATTTGTTGTTTGTAACTGAAATGTTTTCCATTTCTGCTGATAATGACTTGGTGGGGTGCTTAGGGAAAATTTTAGGGGAAATGATAGAATTATCTGTAATTGAATCTTCATTAAGTTTGAACATTCCCACTTCTGTATTTAGTCTTGGTTATACTACCTGCAAGAGAATAAAACCATCCTATTCTGGCATTTTCAAATCCACAAATTGAATTTTAACATAAAATTTTAGAAGAAGAAAAGATCATGCATCCAACAGCTTTCTTGATACTCACCTTGAATTTTTGTGCATATGTCGTTGATGTACTCTAAGATAGCTACAGTTGTGTGAATCAATAAATATCAAGTAGAAAAGAGATCTCTTTTATAGCTATTGAGAATCACAGAAATGTAATGGGCTGTAAAACAGTTTTTTAAATTGTACACATTTGAGTCACCTATACAAAGTGGATATCATGGAGAGAAAGCCTATTCTGCTTCTAAGAAGCTTTTCCAGTCAAAATTTCTTTGCAAATTTTTGTTTTAAATTAATAGTTGGTTTTTTTCCCCCAAAGAAGATTTTTTTAACTGGAAAATTTGAAACTAGCTGAACTCTTCTTATCCAGGTCAGTTTGCAATACTCATATAAGATCACGTTGGTTGCAAACATGGACTGCTTTTTTAGTATTTTAGATAAAAATTTTGAGTTCATGATACAAATTATGTAGGCTATCTGGTTGGTAAAGGTTAGCTCAAGGGGAAAAGCATAGGAATTAAACCTCAAGCAAAAGTATGTAATTGAAAAATGTTCTGGTGATGTTACAGGTTTGAAATAAGAAGCCTCTCATATAAATTCTGATTTTTTTTTCCCCCTCTAAAATAACTGCCACGCCCCTCATTATTAACAAATAAAGAAATGTATAAATAGTAATTAAAAAATAATAATGCACACACTCCTGCAGTAATTCTATTTAGACTGTATAAGTCAACACAAGTGATGAAATCGGTTGTGGGTGTCACTTCATTGAGCATTTTACCTAACCCTTCCAAAAGTATTTGTATTTCAGGGAAAATGTATGACTCATTCATTAATTATAACCTCAGATGTTTTCCTTCTGGCCTTTTCTCTTTTACATCTCCAGAATAAATGTCCCATTTTTCAGAGTTAGCAATAGAGATCTTTTGAAACGCTTATGATGAAATCTTCCAGCTTCGCTATATTGTCCTCCTACTATGCAGTGTTTAATTATTAAAGTCAGCTCATGTATATTATTTTGCTTTTGTTTCTTCCACCATGGTTTGATTTTATGATTTTTTTTTTAGTGTTCCTTATTAAGATGGTAGTCCATTTCCAACTCATCAGTAGACTTTGTGCCTTTCTCAC
>WBND01000873.1:68683-107697 GCA_013398595.1 Tychaedon coryphoeus
GATGGATTTAAAATGGAAAATGTTTATTTGTCATTAACAAGTTTTTAAAAAAAGAGGATGTTTGAGCAAGAAAAACAAATCTTTTCCTAACTTCCTTATAGTTTTTACTGGCTGAGGCTATGCTGCAGTAGCAAGCCAATGCTTTCATATCTTCAAATTGTTAGGTTATGGTATTTCATAAAAAAATGTTCTCTCATACAGTTATTCTTCCAAAGGAAGGTAGTTATGTAATAATGACAATAACATTTCTGTCTTTACGTTCATAGTTCTGCTGTGTGTATGCATTCAGGTGTTGTACAATCTGGAGTGATTACAGTATCCTTCTGAGAGCTGACCATACCAAAAATATATGAATGGTCAGTTCATTCAAAAACTCCAGCTCTTGATCTTGTGATATATTTGAAGACTTTGCCTGCTGCCTATATTTTATTTTTAGTTTTGCTATTTGGGATATCTCTAATGGTTAGCCTGTTGCTAACTGTTTTGAACACCATCTCAAGTTTGTATGTAACTCGGGATACCTTTTGATATTTTAAAAGGGCAACAGTTTATGTTGTTTCCACTGTTGTTTTCTTAATACTCTTAAGTCTCAAAGTACAGTTTGCTTTCAGTGAATTTTGCTCCAATATCAAAGGCGCAGTTTCATTGTGATAAGTGATGTGTAAAAATTAAAAAATAATTTGCAAAAGCAGCAATTTTTTTTTGGATTTTGTTTGCCTGTTTGGTTTGTGGTTTGTTTTTTCTCCCCTTCATTTACTCTCCTTTAAAATAAACTCTCCCATGTAATAGGGTTTCTGATGGTAGTGCTTTCAAAAAAGCTTCTCTTGGGTGTGTGTGCACACAGATGAGCTGGCTGGCCAGTTTAGCTCTAACCTACATAGTCAGATGAGCTGCTTGTTGTGTGGTTCTCTGTGTGAGATTAGGTCTGCCACTACTGGAAGTATGAGGATGGGTGGGAACAAGAAAGCTGACCCATGAATTAAAAAAAAAGAAAGATGGGGGAGGGAGGGCAGAAAGAGGGAGGAATGAGAATGAACAGCAAATGAGGGTGTGGAGGTATGACTGAGCCTTTAAACATGACTTAGAAATAGTTCAACAGCCAGAGAATTCCAAAGGAATCCAGGGTTGCCAAAGGCCTGTACAGAAGAGGGAGCCCTTTTCAAAATAACCAAGGGGAAACTAAAAGGTATTGTTAGAGTCCAGCTGTAATAAGTTCAACAACTCTAAGTTATTTTCTTCTCCCATTTAGAATGTAATAGTTAATTATTACAAATGTGGACATTGCAAAAGTAACAGCCTCTGTTATGCAAGCAATGAATCTCTCCTTTAGGGAAGTAATAACTTCCTATTAATACATTTGTTCCAAGCATATGATCTACCAGGTCCTAAAATAAGTTCTAAGCTTCCTAATATTAACCAAGTAAATATTTCCACTCTTTCAAAGCTTAAAAACAAAAGCTGAAGTAAATTCAGGGTCAGATATTCAATTTTATTCTGTGGGTCTCGTCTCCAAGATCAGCTTTACAGGGTTACCAAGTGACTGATATGATACTGGATTCCTTCCTGTCATAATGCCATAAACATTCTGCTGGAACTTAGGTCAGTGCTTAAAATAACCTTGCTAATTGCAAGTCTCCAAGTGTCGGCTGAAATTTGAGTGAGCTGCCACGCAGCAGATCTGGATGTTGAGAAATCACTACTGTAGCTCGGAACGTGCAGGGGAAGAGCAGACAGGCCTAAACTTGACCTGCACAATAACACAGGTAGAAGCAGCAGACAATTCTCTATATTTAATGTAAAACAAAAGCTGTTGGCTCTGTACTGAAGATGGATTGTTTTACAGATCGTCTATGACTTACTCGTCTGTCTTTTAAACAGACAAATATTTTTTAAATTGCTGGTTGCATGTAACTCCTTTAGCTGAGGAAAGGAAATGGGACAGTCTTTTTTTTTGCAAGGCTGATATCTGAAAATTCTCCTACTGGTATAAATGAGGTAAGACACCATTAAGCTGAAATATTTTACAAAATGCTAAAGAAGTGTAAAGCAATAAATTTTCAGTTTAATATTTTTTTTAATAAATAACAGCATTTTTATTATATCAGTTGGTTTTCAAATTCTTTAGAAGTATTGCATGACCTAAAAGTGGTTTTGAAACAATACATTGCATTTCATGCGCACTGTAAGTCTAATTTTCAAAATTGACAGATTTCTTTCTCTGTAGATGTAGATTTCTGAATTCTTCAATCTCCTTCACTCCCTGTTGAACATACTGTAAAGTTTCTGCAATCACAATCTTTGGCTTAAACAGTTAAAACCTTTTACTTCCAAAGGTAAAAAATACATTTGTCGTGTAAAGTTCTCGGTCTTGTGTTTCCATGTGGAGATTTTAGATTTTTAGTGGGTGCTGAGGTGAAACCTAATGCTCAATCTTCTCTGTTCTCTTAGACATTACTCAGCTAACTTTTTATAGGTCATGGTATAATTAGAAAGAGACACTCTAAGTTTCTAATTGCATTACTTCAGCTACAATTTTGACCTATATTGTGAAAAGAAGTGTTTAGTAAAGGCTTAGGAAACCATCAGATTGAAAATAATGTAATACAAAACAAAGAATTTCATCATTATATGCAGATGTTATTAATTCTATTAGAACCTTAATCAAAAACCTGTAGTTCTTCATAAGGAGACCAAATGTCCTGAACAATCTGTTGCTTATCACAGTTGTGCTATTTTAGCAGACCATTTAAAAAGTATTCTGAGAGTTGTATGCTTTCCAAAGGCTTTTGTTTTAGTTTTGTTCTCAGCTCAAAAAATTCTGTGTGTGCCATATCCTGAGGAATATGCTCAGACTTCTCAAAAGCATCTGTTCTCTCTGGAAAATTATTCATTCTTTTGAAATTGTATCTACAGGAAAAGCTCAGGAATTTTTTGGTTAGCCAAGGCTGTTTTCTTCAAAGATGTGCATTGGATTAAGGTGATAAAGCTTTTTGACTTCTCCAAAGCAAAAGCTGGCACTGGATAGAGAATTGTTGACATGTAGATTCTACAAGGTGCCAGACGAATGGGAAATCAGCCCATAGATTATGGCAGCAGTTGCATCTGTTATTTGGATAGGAATTTTTCATTGACTTCTAAAAGGTTTTTATTTTTGCTCTTCAGCTGCCCATGCATCAGAGGCCAATTGCTCTTGTTTAGACTTTGCTGGATAAACAAGTCAGTACTTTCATCTCTGTAATGGCAGTTGTCATATTCTTCTCCAAAGTCCTATTTGTGAAAGTTTGATTTAAAGCTCAGAAAGAAGGGGTGGAAAATTCCTCTGCAGCTTTATGTGCTTAATACTGCACTAAGTGTAGTAGGTGCCTATTATTGCTGCTTTTCATATCCTTTTCTGATTGCTGGCTCATATATTGAGATGTATCAGTAAAGTAAGAGCCTGAATTCATCCTATTCCATATAAGAAAAAAATAGGTGTTTTTGCTCTTCTGTGGGTATGTCTGTATCACCATTTTGTTTTGGACTGGGAAGGTGGTTTCGAAGTGGATCTGCTGCTTATCCCTGTTTAGCACTCTTGGGTTCATGCTGGAGAGCAGTCCCTCCATTAGCAACCTGCTTCCTATTGCTCACAGTCTTTGCCATGTAGAGCTTCTTTTTAAAATTTGCTTACTTAATTCCTTTGTCTCAATTTATGTTTCACTTATTGTCACATTTGTAGTGATATTTTCTTTCATCATTCTTCTGACTTGATAACTTTTTGTCCAAACAGATTTTGCATTTAATGTTGATGTGATGGCCTTGAATGAGATACATAGTTGGTATGGTAATTGCCTCTTCTGTATCTATTGTCTGTACTGATAAGTGAAAAAACTTTCTCAGCAATTAATACTTTTTGTGGTTTACTTTGTTTTTGCAGTGTGATTACCTCAGACACAAAATCAGAAAGTGTAGTCAAGTTCAATTCTGATTATTACCTGAATTTAATTTTAAATCCGCAAAATTGTTTTTATAAATTATAAACAACTTCAGCTGAAGTTTAGGAATTATTTTGATGATCCTGATCCCATCTGAAATTGTAAAAGACATAATGAAATATAAACAGTAATGGTAAATTTTAGAAATTCTTCACACTTTGAAATTCAAAGGAAGGTAGGATTAATATTTTGGGAAAGGGTCATTACAATGAGCAATTGTAATGTTCTGCCATCCTTCAAGCTTCAGTCTTGGAGTGTGACACACCTCTGTTAAGAACTACGGCCTCCCTTGACCCCTTATTAAAAGAGCTAAACAGTTGGCATGGGCTTTAGCATGTCTTCTTGCTGGAAGTTAATTTATAGTAATGGCTGAATGGAATCACAATGTTCTACATAACGTATTAATATTTGAATAGCATAGGACATATTTGATTAATGTTGGGCAGGATATTGAATTATAGTCACTGGTAGAATTTTAAGAGAATGAATGTACAGGGAATATGTAGATATATTAGGTTTGACAGACTTGCTGTTATCAATACTATTTCAAGAATTTCTCAGCTGACCAAGCTTCCCATTGGCTCAGAGTGACTGTTTCACAAAATTCTTGATGAAGTGGTGAAAATATCTCTGAAACAGCCTCAATATTTAGGAGCTGTAAGAGAAATAAAAAAGATTGTTTTAAAATACCAGTGCTCCTTCCATTTTACTCAGACTTGCCAAGATTGGCTGATCTGACTGTGGCTTGTCAAGAAAATGAAAATATTTTTTGTTTTTCTACAGCCTTATGGATTTCATGTTTTGGTAGAAGATGACCTGCACAGAAATATATTGTATTTTTGAAAAGTGTTGAGAACACAAAATGTTCTTTCCAAGATTGTCGTACAGTAAAACTGTAAAGATTGCCGTCCAGTAAAGCCTACCAGAGACAGACAGTGCCTCAGTGTCCAAGGGCATTTCCCATTAGCTGTGCAGAAGGGGGAGGCAGTGCAGCTGCCCTGCTGGGCAGGAGAGCCAGGCTCTGGCAGGGCTGGGAGCTGGCTGTGATACCAAGCAGGGGTTACTGTATTCCCAGGCTCACATCCAGCCCAGCACATCCACTTCAGCTCAGAGCAAAGCTTGTGGCCCAGCTAGGGCTCTGCAGAGCCAGCCCAGTTGTTCCAAGAAGAATATGGAAATATGGACACTTGCAATTTATGTGTCACCTTTCCTCTTCCTTGTCTTCATAATACCACAACTCAGGGATCCAATGCCATTTATTGTGCATCTTATTGTCAGAGGAAGATAGAAGGTTTGACTTTGTTGAAATTTAGGAATCAGTTCAAGGCTAAATTGATGATGACTATTTTCACAGGAAATATAAGTTTTTACACATGACTTAAATGCACAAACACACATTAGAAGCTCGAAGCCACTTAGGTTCATTAACTTCTGCACAGACAAGTTTGGCTATTGAATTTCAAAGGGCTGCTTTACAAGCCCAGGCATGGAAACAACCTTTCTCACTGAGCCTGCACAGTGGCAAGGGTTACACTCATCCCTGAAAGCTACAGTCTAGACAAAGATAATTTACAACTTATCTCTTTAGCTTGAAACTAAAATGGCATATAAAGAAGCCTGTTCAGAGATAAACTGTTTACTGTCAGCATAAGAAACAGTTAATCTCACAGACCGTGATGTCTTGCTTTCCTAAAGGTGGAAATGACACTGACTGTCAAGAGCTTTATAAATCAAGGCTCTTATTCCAGTTAGAAACCTGTAATAAATATATTTTCCTATACATATGTATACATAAAAATAAATAAGTATTTAGATAAACACTGCTCATTTCCTCCTCCTTTCAAGGCACGTCTGTCCTGCTGTGTAGGTACAGGTACTTTCTCAAGCAGCAATGTCTTAACAGCCATTAAGTGTGTGTCAATGCTTTACACCAGACAATTCTCTTGTAAAACCAAAATTCAGAACCATGATAATTATCCTAACAGAGCACAAGCTGTCTTCTCAGAACATCACATTGGAATATGTCTTGTTGGAATATGTTGTTGGAATGTGGTCTACGGTGTTGTAACATATTTCCAAATTACAAGTACAGTGTATTTTAATATTTCTAACTAAAATATTATTTAAATATTGAGATCCAATTCTAGAATTAAAATGCTAATGTCTGTCATGCCTGTATTTATAAGCATCCAGAACAAGCAGTTATTGTTGACAGAGAATTTGTGTTTTCCTTGTAAAGAAGTGCTTTAAATTGTAGATATGGCAATTTTGGCTAACTTATCCTAAAATATTTCTGACCAATTTTCTGCAAATGTGGTGCAAATCTGAGTTTTTGATCACTAGCTACTTATAGAGCACACTTTTTACATCTAAATCAAAAATTCAAGGATACTGTGGACCTGATTTTTTTTTTTAAAGGCATAATACACAAACTTTTAAATATACATCTATATTAACATTATAGACACGCAGGATGACAGCGAGATCTGGAAATAATCAGATAGCATGAAATACTAGTTAATATATGTTAGCTGCTTTTGTGTGTAAAGTCCCATGTAAGCATGTGGTTTGAATGGTTCAGATAGCTTTGAATGTCATGCCAGTCCTACAAGTACAGGTACTCAATTTAATCTCCATAATATTCCTTCTAAAAAGTCTGCAAAAACCCCTACCCTATTTTTGCTTTTGTGGATCTAAACCTGGGAAGAGGCAGGAGGGGTTGTTTAGCTTTCTCTTTAATGCATTTCAGGTCAAAAACCACAGGAACATTAAAATAAACAATTTTTGATGTATCGGCTAATCAGGAATCATAAAAATCATAATCATCAGGAACTCTTGTGACAGGACAAGGGAAAATGGCTTCAGATTTGAAAGAGAATATGTTTAGGCTACATATTGGGAAGAAATTCTTTACTGGGGAGGTGGTGAGCTCTGGAACAGGTTTTCCAGAGAAGCTGTGGGTGCCCAATCCCTGGAAGTGTTCAAGGCCAGCTTGGATGGGGCTCTGAGCAATCTGGTCTACTGGGAGGTGCCCCTGCCCATGGCAGCAAGGTTGGAATGAGATGATCTTTAAGGTCCATTTCAACCCAAGGCATTCTCTGATTCTGTGATAAGGGACTTGATTAGTCTTCTCAAAGAGTTCTTTCCATAATTAAATAAATAAATTTCCTGTGCAATTGCAGAATTGAAATTAGAATAAAAATCTTGTACATTTTAGATTTCTTAAAGACATATAAATATTTTTTTTCCTAAGATTTGTTACTTTATTTCTTCATTCACTTAAGATGTTAAGTATGTAAAATAGTTTTCTTCCAGTCTTTCAAATTGTTCTTTCTCAATATATCAAATTTAGTTTGCTTTTTTGGTGTTTTTTTTTTTTAAAATGTGGTATGTGGAGATTTATTTATTTATTTTTTTTTCAAGCACAACTTTATACATTCTAACCCTGACTCTTACAATACAGTAAGTGATACCCAGAATTGAAGAAGCCCCCTGGTACACAGGGTAGGTGGTAGCTGTCTCAGACTACAGGAAGTGCCTCCAGATGCTCTAAGTGCTTTGTAATTGTTACTAACTCATTGGGAGCTCTACAAAGGCTTTCCAACTGACTTGAATATTTATCATTCAGGAGAGAGGGCAGGAAGGTCACAAATATCAAGCAGCATGCAGGATAGACTCTAAGGCTTCTTTTCCATGTTTGTAAACCAAGCAAAAATAATCTCAGTAATTCCCATAAGATTGCATTGATTAAATGTTAGCTTTTGGTCTTTTCCAACCAAAATAATTCTGTGATTCATTGAACAACATAAAAGGGAAACACAGTGCCAATAAAGAGAGGTCTGATGATATAGACCAAGAGAGATTCTGCCCCTTTTGCTGTCCTAAATAATGACTGAAGGAAAATAGCTTCAAAAGCATGTCACAGAAGCTCTTGGAGGCTTAGCTGCAGTGATATAAACAGCCACTTATCTTGAAAACTTCCTATCATGCTATCAATTTTCATTATAGAAGACCTGGCACAGATGGTAGTTCTTCACTTCTGACTCTTCATATCTCATTTGAGATGAGAGTAGAGTCTCACCATCCTTTATTAAATTCTGTTATAGTCACTAAGCTTCAGTCAAAGAGAGTGAATGGGGCTAGTATTCTTTGGCTTAAGCACGTCAAAATATTTTGATTAAAATTTTTCTGTTGTGTTCTGCATGCCTATGCAGAAGACCTGAATTTTTCTCCTGTGTGCACTTGAAGTTCCTTTCATTCAGTAGTTCAGTGCTGCCCAAAATACTTTGTGCTATTTTTGTAGGGATACATTTTGTTTGTAACTGTAAAACTTCATTATTTTAAGAACAAGACTTTTTTCCAAGAATTTTTTTTCTCTTTTATCTAAACTCTTCTCTTGAGAGCAGCTGTTCTCACAGACCCTAATTAAATATATTGAATTTAATAAAAACTGGAGTATTTCGAAAGAAATCTATAAACTGAAAAAAATAAGATGAATGCACTTATTTTCTTGTAGAAACAGCAAAAACAGATTGTCTCACCAGAAAATAGAGCTCAGACTATGAAGATCCTATGGCCCTACAGAAACCTTAATTATTGAGATTTTCTTATTCTATGCCAAGAGTGATTCCAAATCTTCTGCAAACTAAAAATTAGAAGAGAACAAGAGTGGAACAAATTCAAAGCTGAACTTTCAGGGTTAATAGTTTGCCAACATAGATGTTGGAAACTCACTGTTTTCAAAGGATAACCAGTTTTGCTGGAAAATTATTGAATGATTCATGCAATAGCATTGAATTCTGCTAGCTGCTTCATCTTGAAGATAAAATTACAGAAGTTATGATCAAATAATAGGAGTGGTCTTCTTTCTGATTCTTCATGTAGCTGACATGATTTTTATAGCACTAAGTTTTTGTATGTCTTGCATGAAATGGTAGTAGGGGTTTCCTCACAGCCAGTGAGCTGCTCTCTACACTGAGGTTGAAATCTACCTAGTCCTGGCCAGGCTACCAAGAACTGGTTGGCTTAGCTTCTGCAGACCATAAATGTCCACTGTGAGTAAAAGGTGCTTCCATTTGCATCCTCAATCTTTATTTGTGTGTGGTAATTTAAAATAGTTAGAAATGCTTTTAAATTGCACTTAGCATATGTGGTATATAGAAAAACAAGAAAGTGCTGAGTAAAGAGAGTAAAAAAATGTAAGAATCAAAGGTAGATATCAAGAGAGTTGGAATATATATGCTATATTCCTTTATTATGGTAGAAAAAGTAGCGTTATGTGAAGAGTATTTGAAGGATGTTTTAGTAAGTTTTCTCTTTTCCATTCCATAAATATGAATAGATATTCCACTTAGAGATATGAATATATAACACATGATGGATATGCTTAGTATAAAGCTTACTCATAATTTTTTCTTATTTCTTTGTGATCTTAAATAATCAGTGTAATTTAGTTATATATATATAATTGCTATTATCCAATGAACAGGAATTTGACAAATACATTTTTTTCCCCCAAACTTACCTCTACTACCACTTGGTTGACTAGATTTTCATAAGGGTTTGATATTTTTCCATTTTTGTCAGAACTAACTAAAAACAAAACTTGCTGCTCTATTCCACAGTTCAGTACTATTTATCTCCTTTTGTGAAGAACTGTTCTAGAGCACCTCTGCAATGATGTCTTACAGAGTGTAGTACAGAACCAGACTTCAGGCAGCACAAATATAACATTTTATATTAAGTTTTAATCCTTTTAAAATTTTCAGCTAGGCCTTGATAAAGATCTGTTTGCTTTAACATGACTGAAGTAAGATAAATGAAAATTTGTACAGTTATGAATGGAAAGAAAGTCGTACAGTGATAACTTTACTAGGAAAATTCTCTAAACACTGTGGGCTTGGGGGTAAAAGAATGTATCATTGATTTTGAAGCTTTCAAAGAGTTTCTAAGCTGTAGCTGTAGACACATTGCATAGTAGAACCAATGGAAGCTCAGGAATATTTAGGGAAAAAATATTTAGTTGCAGAGGTTGCCTCACTTTCCACAGCAGCTTATTTGCTACATTCATCTTGGATTTGCAGTTTCTTACACAAATGTAATTCTCACATCAATGTTACTGTTGTCAGGAATATCTCAGCAGTGGTTAGCCCAGACTTGTCTACACAACACTCTTTCAATACAATTCTGATGTACCTCATTTTGCTGCCATAACTTCTCCTGTCACTCTCCAGTTCCACTGCAGGCCTTAGAGTGATTTTGTGCATCATCTATTTGAAGATTCCTGGGTGAACCAAATGCTTCCTTGTAATTAAGAATCTGGCCTGTTGTGAATGCTGTGTTCAGAGAGTCTTTTTCCATTAAATTGCTGATTAAATTTAGTGGGTAAATAAACATTTGATAGCAGCCTCTCTTCCCTGCAGCCATTCCCTCCTGCAGGAAAAATACAGGCTGGCCTAGGTTTGTAAGACACTGCAGCTGGTCCTGGCAAGTGAGCTGGAATAACTTCCAGCAGCAACTGCCCTGTTTCTGGACAAAAGGATCCTTTTGCACGTTCCCAGTGTGTTTGATTTGTTGGCCCCAGCAATGGTCCATATGGCAAAACAAATGCAAATTGCTGGAATCCCGAGACAGGAGTTTCACCATTAACATTTCAGGCATTTTTCCTCAGCCTGAAGTGCTTGGTGTGTGATACCATATCTTACTTCTTCCTTTCTTTCTGCTCATTTTCCTTGCAGATAAATACTCAACCAATATACTTACACAACAAACAAACTGATAAAACACATAAACAGCTAATAAATTATCACAGAGCAACTGTGTTTGTTGCAATTACATAGAAACCATTACTATTTTAGCAGCTCTGTCAAAGAACTGATGATTTGACATCTCTTTCACACTGTTTCTAAGTACAGGATATAAGAATGTAACTCATCAATTCCTGTGATAACAAAACACAGTAGAATCATGCCTACTTAGAGTTCACCAAACCAAACATTTATTTTCAAAACTTGTTTGATATAGCAATATTTGTATAATAGAAAGTGGATCATCTTAGATCCACCTAGTGGAATTTAGCAATAATTAAAATGCTCCTCGCTTAAAATAGTGAGAGTAAATTAATAAAAAAAAAAGCCAAGCTGGAAAAGAGAATAACATGCAGAAAATGATGGTGGGCCAGGAAAAGAAATTATCAATAGTATGGGTAGTATCATGAGGGAAGAGCAGAACACAGGTATTTCCAAGCTGTCAGTATCAGCAGAAGGCAAGGGTGGGTCAGTGATCTCAGAACCCTCCTGGTAGCTGCTCTCCTTTGTATTCTTCACCATGTGTAGGACATTCATTTCCCTTACTCACTGAACACCACAGCCATTCAAGGCACACTATAGTACTTCAATTGCTTTTTGAGAGGCTAGGCTGGTAACTCAAAGTCAGCCCTGGCCTTTCCCTGGCAGTTGATTTTGTTTAGTCAAAGTCTGGATTTTTCATGTATAGTTATTTTGTTTGACTTAATTGTTTACATAAAAATAGCTGCAAAAAAACCCTATGTATAGCATTTGCTCTGAAGGTTTCACCAATAATAGAAGAGAACAGTTTAATCTTTACTGTTATCTTTATTGTACACCAGGTAGGGATGAAAAAAATGTGAAACTATTTCTTTGAGAGGTTCGAATGGATTTTAAAGGAAAAATTACCATTCTAAAAGATGAAATAATAATCTGTCTTTTCCTTTTTGAATATGCATAAGCATAAATGGTAGTGCAGAGAGTTAGTTTAATTTATAATTTTTAAGTTCCATTAAAGTAACACATCTAAAAATTCTATGGCATATATTCTAAATTGTTTTTCTGAAGGAAAGAATTTGTACATTCTGATTGGAATATTTGTCTTCTGAGGAATTAAAAAGCACTTAAAAGGAAAAATCAAACAGATTTAAGTCATAGATTATATTTGCATGTACAGCGATTGTAAGATTCAGTAGCAATCTGTTTTTCCTGCTGAGGTTTTACTGCAAGATCAAAGAACAAAATCTCCAGTATAGTTTCTCTGTCACTGATACTAATTCTAAAGCAACACATTCCAACCTTTTATCTTTCAGTAGTTTTGTGTACATCTTAACACAGTTTCTTAGGGACCAGAGGAAAAATACTTTTAAGAATCAACATCAAAGCTGTTTTCATTGACTCTATACTCTTGTTTATGTGCTTTTTCTTCATCTACTGCAATGTTTGCAATTCAGGCTATTTTAGTTGATGTGGAGGGTCATGCCAAGGCTGATGGATTCAGCAGCTGTGAATTACAGGATCAGCTGTCTGGAAGACTGAGTGAAGTGGGCAGTTGGCAGCCAAATGGGGCAAAACCCTTGCAGCCTGAGAAATTCCACAGTCAATGCTACAGGAAAGCCCATGAGGGGATGACAAAATCTTTACCTTAGTATATGTAAAAATAAAAAGTCTTAGCTGACATGAGAGATTAATGATCATAAAAATTGTTTTGGCAATGGTGCTTTCTAAAAATCAGATTATAGTATCTTCTATTTATATATATCTGATATGAAACTATATGCTATAAAAATGGGGAAGATTTTGTCCACATATATGTATAGGATTTATATTATTACCATTGACCTGGAACTATGCTTATTTACAAACAGATGACTATAGATTATTACTTAAAAGTGCATGATTTATTTTATCTACCTGCCACTTCTGGTGGCAATTCATTACAGCATTTAGGTACTATCTCACAACACTGCTGTTCCTTATTAATAAATACTAAGTGTAGAAAGGAATAAAATAATGTTCTGCTGGTTTTGCTCTATCTAATGCTGTCACCTACAAGGAGTTGGGAAGAATGAGGAGAATGAAACCATGTTGTACGTGGTCTTGATACTGAGCCTCAGTAAAACCATGAACTTACATAACATGACTTTTTTTTGTGCTGTATTTGAACTGTTTGAATTATTATAGAAAATTATTAAATTCAGGTGCTAGGTGTAATTATTTAATTTTACTGAATTTTATGTAAATCATCGGGTACAGTAAAAAGAAAAAGTTTTACTAGAAAATGTCAACTGGATTTGACATTATAGTGTTTCCTCTCAATATGCTTGGTTTGTGCCAGGCAAGTGTAGAGAAAAGACACAAGTAAATAGGATGCAGATTTATTAACGTACTGCTGAACACTAATCAGCATTAACTTACATGGCAAAAGTTAGCATTTCTTTATCATTATTTTCCCCTGAAGGCTAGCATTAACCTTTCTTTACACTGTTATTCTGTCATTGGCACAGCCTTCACCTTCACACTATCATATGACAGTTAAAATCAAGGAAAGGGGGTCTCAGTAGGGCCCTAAATTATTTTTTACAAGCTTTAGGTAAGCCACCCATTCTGTCTATAACCTAAATCCTTTAAGGACTGGTACTTTGTCTTTTACTGACACGGTAGTCTTTTATGCTAAGATCAGAGAATGTGATTTTGGATGTGGCCAAGTTCGGGCTTAGGTGTTCTCTGTTACTGCAGCTGTAAGGAGCTGTTAATTACCTTGTTAGTACATGAAGCACTCGACTGTTGCTGTGTGCCACAGTAGCTTGTAGATAAGTAGACTTTGCTTTTTGAGGAAAAATGAGCAACTTCTAGCAAGCCACGTAGAAATGAACAACATATGTTTTTGAACCTCTTCTTTCAAATCCCTAGTGATGCTGGGATTTGCATTTCAGTACAAAGTTGGTTTGTTGTGCAAAGTTTGTCTACTTCAGAAATTTGAGATGCTTTTGTAGCTAGCATAACAGGACATCAAGAGAAAACTTGTTTGAAGTGTGGATCTGAATTCTTGATTTAGAGTCTTTTCTAGATTCATAAGCCAATATTTTCAGTACATGATGAAGCAATTGTCAGAAGACACTTGTTCATTGTCAGTTCTTTCTTATGGCTTTCTCTTTTCAGCCACTTTGAGAATTCATATGGTAGTTGAATTCAGCATGTAATTGTATGTGTGAAGCTTGAAAATATTAAAAGCTTGTTTTGGAGTCTGGCACATCCTTAAGCTCATTCACATAAATAGTCTAAATGAAGTATATTAACTACTTTTCTGTAGACTATGTCTAATTTGCAAAATTACAGTCACTGGACACAATCTATTTTTTAATCACTGAAATGAATATTAAACTGCATTATGGCCAAAAGGAAAAAAATTAACAATCTTGGAGAACTAAATGCAAATTCAGTTAAATTAATAATCAGAAATATTCTTTAAAACATTTGAAACAACATAGAATTACAGCTATGCTTTTCAGCCATGTGTCAGTTGTAGTAGGCTAAATGGATAATTTGATCTTTTTCCGAAGCTCAGAGGTTTTTAGCTCTCTCTGTGTGTCTGTGGCATTAGATGAGCACACTAATCTGGTAACAAGAGTGTCCATTTGCTCACCTGGAAGTGTGTGGGTATTGGAAGCCCTGAGCACTTGCAGCACTGCATGCTGGCAGGTGAGGCTGTGTGTGCTGTGCTTGCAAATAGAGAGGGCTGCTTGTTACAGCACGGGGACTGGGGGTACAGAAGAGATGCTGCCTTTCTCTCAACACATCTATACTGCTCTGCTCATTGAAACTCCCAAGTTTTGTGCTCTTCTGGCATTTCTGAGAGCTACTCCTGCAGAGGACTCGATGTAACTGTCAGTGTTTTATTAAAATGAGTACCTACCAATGGCACCTGATAACAGCTCATATTGTACTATCTGTTGAACAAAATTATTTAATATTGTCTACAGATTTGATTTTCATTTGATTTTTTACATACACACAATTACATATTAGATACTTTACTTTCATGCTGAAGATGCCAAATTTGAACATAAAAATATTTCTGTACTGTATTAATTTTGAAATGATCAGGTTTGCATAGCAAATTTGAAATGAAAAATTATGGTTATTTTCACTTATATATATATATATAAAGAAGATTTCAGGTGGTTTGAATTAAATTAATATTTTTTTTTTTTTTAGTAAATAGGTCTTGGATTTAAATTTGCTATTAAGTCACCTAAATCTTAATCACCTTAAGTCATTGCAGAGACACTGGGAAAAAACTTCTAAGGTCCAGTGCCAATTTTTTTCACTATTTTAGTCACATTTCCTAACTTGTACATAACATGCTTTTTACTCAGTTTTCAAACAGAAGAGTTATAGTGTTGTTTTGTCAATAGCATATGCCTTAATGTACTTTAGTATTGTGATTTGTCCTTTCACAAACAAAATGAAGAGTAGATGGAAATTATTTTACTCTATATGCAGCACAAGCCTGCTAGTCTGTAACATTAAGTTTAAGTTTGGAGGATACCATCCCATCAGAAGTTCAGCTTTATAACCTGGTTACCCATATTTTCCTTCTCTTTTCTCAACACAGCTGTTTTCAGCTTCTCTGTTTCCCCTCTTTCTCCTTTTCTACCAATCTTCTGTTCACTTTTGTGCCTAGAGCAAGACTATACAAAAATCAGTGCCCTGTCACCACCACAGACATCAATGGGTGGCAGAAATAGCTTATTCCCATTGAGTCTATCACAGACTTTTGTCCTGCTTGGTTATAGAGGTTAGATTTAAATTCTGTGAAAATGGAATTTTTTTTGTGATGGCATGCACTAGATTATTTTCATTTTAACTGGTGGCTATGTCTGTGTGTGTAGCAGAGTGGGAGACAGCTCCTGGCAATCTTATCACTTTCATGACTAGTGCTGTCTTCTAGGATGTCACTTTATGGTGTTAGTTTTCTGCTTGTGATTCATGTGATCATGTGCCATTCCTCTTTATTGTATGCTATCTCTGCACTTACTGGGCAGTACTGCCAAACAGGACAGCTGCTGGTTCAGTTGCTGCAGCATTGCCATGAATTAAAAAGAAAAAATCTGAATGTATTAATTACAATATATTTCCTCTATGAAAATATCTATTCTGCATTTAATTGAACGTACATGAAAAGTAGATCTGATCCATGAAAGGACCATGCCCGTAGCTAAGTATCTACTTTATTTTTTTCCATTACAGGATATTTGTGAAGATATATCTGATCATGTTGAACAAATCCATGCTCTACTAGAGACTGAGTTTTCCCTGAAGCTTCTGTCTTACTCTGTCAATGTGATAGTTGATATCCATACAGTGCAACTACTCTGGCACCAGCTACGTGTTTCTGTCCTGGTTCTGAGAGAGCGTATTCTCCAGGGGCTACAAGACGCCAATGGAAACTACACCAGGCAGACTGATATTCTGCAAGCATTTTCTGAGGAGACTAAGGAGGTACAGTAAATCTAATTTGAAGGATTTCATCTGTGTTCGAAGCAGCTCGTGTCTCCTGCACATTTAAAATCACTAGGATAGCAGTTTTAAGGATGACTTACTACTAGGTACTTTACTAAATTGCTTGTAATTTTATTTTTTAAAATTTTCAGCTGATACCTGTTCTGTTAAACCAAATTAGTACAAATTAAGATCAACCTTCAGAAATGTTATACTAGTGGCTAGCAATGTTTTCTCTTGATTGAAATATTTTTCAGAAAGGATTTGAAAGACTTACAGAGTTGCTTCTGTTCCAAGGTTGTTGATCTGGTCACTCTGGTATTTAACGTTTACAGCCAATTCTAAAGTTAATTTCAGTGTGCAGTGATTTCTTTAGTGAAAGTTTAGACATTTTGTTCCTGCATACACAAACATGAAGTTTACAAAATGTTTCCAAAGCTTTCCAGCCTAGGTCAACACTCCTTTATCGCAAGAGGATAGTCTTTAATTTGAGTGGCAATTTTGCATTATGCCTTTAAACAGTCATGCATTTTTCCTGAGAAACAATGATGCAAGGATTGTTCACTGTTTACTCTGACTGTATGCCAAATTCACACACATGTAAATGGTTTGTAAACCTGGATTCATTTAAGTAAAATGCCTTTTCCTTTGAATTTATCATTACTTAATTAACTTACTTAAAGGACACTATGGGCCCACTTTTTTAACCTTAAAGAAGACAGACATTTTTGATAGGGTAATTAATGGTTAATAGATACCATGTTGAAGATTTTTCATTTGATTGGTACCAAGATTAAGATAAAATGCTTATGTAATGGTTAGATGCATTTACAGAAAGAGACCTCTGGATCAGTGAAGTGAATTCTGTGACCTGTGTTACAAAGGAAGTCAGAAGTCCCCATGACATGTCCTGAATTTCACATCTCTCATGTTCAAAGAGAATGTGAATATTTCTCTGCTCTGTGCTGGGTTTTATGTTTTTCTTTGGCACCACTAAGGAGGTGGTCCAGAAATCAATGCTCAGACATGCCCAAGCCCACCTTCCACACCCCCTCTTCCTGGTGCATGCATACCTGGCTCTTTCAGATTCAGTTTCTGCTTTGCTCTTGCTGGCAGATCTGAAGGAAATCTCCTCTTGTCTTTACACACGAGTTTGTGAATTAGTAGGAAGTCATTATTTTATGACAAAGACATGGTATTTCAAGAAAAAAAGGTGTATATTCACATACGAAGAAACAGGAAATGTTGCATCTGGATCTGATTACAACTGCTATAAAAAACATCCCTGATACAGAAAGGAGGATTGACTGGGGAATGCAAGATTATTTTTCAGTAGGGAAAACACATGTTTCCAGATAGGCTTACATGGTACTATGTACTATGACAAAATATAATGACTTTTTTTATCCACCGCAATTAAAACACAAATAATATTTGATAAATTTAATGGCTAGCAATGGCAGGGACACAAAGTTGATATCAAGTCTCTGCCCTGTTACTTGAATAGGTCCACAGAAATTGTCTGCATTTTCCAACCTGCAGGTATTCAAGCTTTTTATGGGGTATAATCATACTGGCTTTTGTTGATTAACGTAAAAAAATGTATGGATAGATAATGCAGATACAATTGTGTCTACTCTTACCCATCTTTTTTTAGTGTTTGGAACTTTAAAGGAAACATTACTACATGAAAAGTGAAAAAAATTTAACTAGGGCATTCCTATTGGTAGCCATACAAATAATTAAATTTAATATTTTTCTGATATAAAGACCATAATAACATGGTAATACTGGCACTAAATAAAACTTATCTGAAGCATGCATTTCAGAGGCTGCTTGGAAAATGACCAAGATGGTTTAATGCATATGATTGTAAATTTTATTAATGTTAATAAACACATTTTTAAGAGACAAAGGAATGGAGCTCATTATTCAGAAAAAATAAAGGCCTTTAGGGCCTTGGAAAGGTTTTGATTTATATATGGTTTTACAGTTTCTAATAATTTCCTGAGATTAGGACAACAATGCAGCTTGTTTAGTCACCATTTTCCTTAACAAATGCAGCTCCAATATATAAATTTGACAGATTTATAGAAAACTCGCCTTTTAATTCTGAGCTGTTGACAACGCCAAATTTGTGGCGTGGGATCTACATCTGGATAGAATTTGCTAAAGAAGAGGTACATTCAGTATCCATGACTATGGCTGATAAATGCTCTTCTGGTAATTTTTTTCTATAAATATTTTTAGCTGGAGGATTTTATCCTATTTTTACTTTACTGAAAGGAGGATTGGGGGAATGGATGGAGTACAGTGCTCAGATATTGTATATTTTTGTCTTTATGGGTGTTGGCAAACAATAGCCTTCTCTATTGAGATAATTCCTGTTCAGACCAAATCTGTGTACTTTACTGTGAGATGGAGAGATTACGTGGTTACTGCACCTTCTTCAAGCAGGATGCTAAGGGTCTTAAAACTATGGATTTGGGCAATGTAGTGAGACAAGTTGTTCCAAAGAATAATTCACACATAAACCTATTGGGGATACTCAGGAGTTTGATTCAAAAAACTATTATGAGAACAAAACTGGAAAGTAGACCAATATGCTGATTTAGGCTTGTAAAATTAGAATCCTAGAACATGAATTTCTCCTTTTCTATGGTAGTCTATATAGGCAAAAGTCCTGTATATGTATTGAAAGTTCTACTAAAAATATGCTTACATTGTATACTAAATATAATTTTGCCATGAATATTATTTATTATGCAGTTTTGCATCTTAATCTTATTAGATTTTTTTTTTTACTGTCCTTTGAAAGAAGACAAAAATATTTATGAGCATTAATTTGACTCTGATCTTAAAATCTCATCTGCCACCTGAGATGGTCTCCTCTGGCTATGTCCCTGTTTCTGAGATTGAAGCACTTCCACTAAGGAAATATTGACAAGGGAGCATGTTAGTCTGGAGGCTTAATATTATAGTTTTTTTTCTTTGTGCCATTATTCATTTGTGCTCTAAATATCTGGTAAATAAATTTTCAGGTGATAATGCTCCAAAAAAGTGAAATGTAATTAGCAATCTTTGTTATAATTATGGGAACAAATGTCCATCATTGCTACATGATGCTTGGAAAAAAAATTCTGCCAATCAACCGAAAGAGTGTAGAACACCATAGATTTTTGAGAAAACAAGATTAACAAGGACACTGTTACACTCAGCAGCCCCCAAGGTACCCTCCCTCCTGTTTGATGTAGTTAATACAGGAAATACTTCAAGCCTGTTGTATAGAACTTCTGAGTCCCCACCTACACAGTAAGTAAAACTGAAAGCAGAATTAAATGAGGAAAATACCAATACAAAAGTGAGTTGCTGTTTTTAAGTAACTTACTGTACCAGACTGAAATGAAGCGTTTTCAGCTTACTGCCATTTTCCCAAGTACTTCAGAATGGTTAGTTATCTACAGGGTACTCCAAAAAGAGACAGGAGGTCAGAGATGAACCCTTCTCTAGATGTTAGGCAGCGAAACACAGGAATTGTTTTTTGTTTGATTACCTTGTATGTTCTGTATATGAAAATTAATATTAAAAAAAAAAGTACTATTTCTTTGTGTGTTTCAGGATCGTCTTGACTCTTTAACTGAAATTGATGATTCTGGACAGTTAACCATCAAATGTTCTCAAAATTACTTGTCCCTGGATTGTGGTATTACTGCATTTGAGCTATCTGACTACAGTCCTAGTGAGGATTTGCTTGGTGCTCTGGATGATATGACCTCCAGTCAAGGGAAAGCAAAATCATTTGAATCCTGGAACTACAGTGAGATGGATAAGGAATTTCCAGGACTTATCAGGAGTGTGGGTTTACTTGCAGTAGCAACAGATTCCATTGCTTCCCAGTGTAATGAACCATCGAAGGAGAAAGAAAATCATGTACCCCTTTCAGCAGAAGATGAAAGCAAAGACAAGAAAGCATCACATGATCTCTCACTAGCATCTCCTTCTGGAAATTCCTCTCTTTCTAAAGAATCTTTCTCTGAAAATGGTGTTTTACCTACTGACAGCAAAGCCGTTGCCATATCAAACAATCCAGAGTGCAGTCCTCCACAGCACACTGGTGAAAATATCAAACACTCTCACTGTGAAAATTCAACACCGAAGAGGTCCATAAGAGACTGCTTTAACTATAATGAAGACTCTCCTACACAGCCTACATTGCCAAAAAGAGGTCTATTTCTGAAAGATGATGTATTTAAAGATTACGTGGAAGCCAACGATTTAAAAAGGCAAATCTCTCAAATAGTTAAAAATGAAATGAGTAGAAGTACACCCTCATTGTTGGACCCACCAGACAGGTCCAAGCTTTGCCTAGCTTTGCAGCCACCCTATGCTAACAGTCCATCTGCAGTTAGTCAGTCATACGATTGCTTAAATACAATCAGCGATAAAAATCTTGAGTGCCCAATAAATAATCACTTTAAAGACAGTCCCATAATTCTAGGAAAGTCTGCTTTCTACTCCTGTAAAGAAAAATCAAAGCACAAGAAGTCTCATGATTTTCCAGAGAAAGTGAAAACTGACAGAGCAACTGGAAGTATGTGTAAAACAGCTCCATCGACCCAAGTTAAAAAAAGAGGGTGTTCTTCTCTACAGAATGGAATCTCTTCTCATAGCTCTAAGTCTCTGGAGGAGACAGAAACAGATTGTTCTGCATCATCAGATTCTTGTAACCAGCGAGATCCAAATGGGCAATCACAAGGTAAAACTGAGTCCTTCAGTTCACCAATGCGTAGCCAAAAGAGTGCTTCTTCAGCTGGCTCTGAGCTTTCCAACTCATCCCCTCCTCTAACAAGGAGAAAGAAAAATAAAAGCTTATCCTCAACACCACACTATACTAAAAAAAACAGTAAGGACGATGAGGTGTGGTATGGATCTGATGAATATTTAGCACTTCCTTCACATCTCAAACAGACTGAAGTATTAGCTTTAAAACTAGAAAATTTGACAAAGCTCCTGCCCCAAAAGCCCAGAGGAGAAACCATTCAAAACATTGATGACTGGGAGCTGTCAGAAATGAACTCAGATCCAGAAACATATCCGACATACCAGACAAAAAGGCACAAAAAAAGGGGTAGAATTTCACCAAGTTCTTCAAGTGATATAGTATCCTCCTTAGGTGACAGTATTGAATCTGGGCCTCTCAGTGACATCCTCTCTGATGAAGATCTTTGTATGCCTGTATCTTGCATTAAAAAATACATTGAAGAAAAGCCAGAAAGGACTGCTGCCACTCAGCCCACTGGGAATGAGACTTCTCCTTCAAATAAATCAGCTTTAATTCATCAATTGATGCAAGATATACAACATCAAGAGAATTATGAAACTATATGGGAAAAAATTGAGGTAAGGCAATAATCCCATACTCTTTCGCTGTGTTCTTGAGAAACCTGTATGTGGAAATGGAGCTGCTGGCAGGGATAGATTTGCTTTTTCATTTTCTTCTAATGCTGAAAATCATATAATCTAGTGCCTGCTGGAAGTAGAGAAGAGCAGCAATTATTTTAATTATAGTAGACTGAAGTTAACTAACTATACAGAATTTGCCTATATTATTTTACTTATATCAATGCCTTTAAACTTGGTAAAGCCTTTTTTTACCAACAGCACTTTTCTTTGCCACAATTGGGTACATGACAAGTTATTTTTTGCAGGAAGGGGAAAATAAACATTTGAGAATCAGGGATCTTTGCGGTGTTTTAATAAAGTTATACTTGATATGCCTATTTTGTTCCTTTCAAAGAGTTGCTTTAGTCCGAGAAGAGCAATCTTGATTCCTGTAAAATTAAGTATAATAACAATATTTATTTTTAATTAGCTCTCTTCCCTTGCAGTGATTATTTTCCCTCCTGTGTTGGTGGAACCTAAGCATCACTTTTTTTGATTCACTTAAATAATCCTTCTTAAATAATAGCAATATATTAGCACAAAATGCTAGAGCAATAATTATATACTATTGCATTAAACTTCAGATGAGATGGCACTTCACTGAGAAGTCCTTCTGAGAAAATAGACTTTGGAAAGGGGGGTGAATTTGAATGAATAATCAAATAAAGACCTAACCATTTCACTAATATAATTTTTAGATTACATTGACAGTAAGTGTTAATTTCAGTTTTCTGAGGAATTTGTCTTACTAACCATTGCAGAGAACTCTTCACCTCAGAACAATTCATGTTCATCCTCAATGGCATTTAAGTTTTCAGAAAAGAAAGCTCCATCTCTATTAAATTTCAAAATGCTTGAAAATTCATAACACATGCATTAAAGGGTGATGTTGGCATGCTAAATCTGATATCTGCAATATCTTCTCTGCTATCAGGTTGTGTATGAGCTGAGAAAAAAAGACTAGTTTTATATGGCCAGAAAGTCCTTCTTACTAAGTACAATTTCTGTAACTTTTAAAGGCATGGGAAGTATTATGACTAGTAGGAAAATAGTTGAGCTAGAGACAAATTTGAGTACAAATTCAGGGTAGAAAATTCAGAAAGAAATTTTGTCTTAAATAAGGGTGCAGCCTCTGACAGCTCTAAAGGGCAGTGTTTAATGATGCAAACTGGTCCCTCTGTCTTCTTGGATGGGGCTCATCTTCCAGACTTTCACGAAAGAACTGTCTAAGTAAATGTGGATTGTTTCTGTCCTTGAGTGTGTGTAGCGTTGAAAATTAGTGCAGCTGAAGCTGACAGATAGAGCTCTTCATTCTGTGAAAGCAGCAAAGCCCATCAAAGCTGCTTGTGAATATGTTGTCTTTCAAATGACACTGCAAGAGCCTGTTTAAGAATGGAATTGTTGGGACCTAGAGACCTGTGCCTTCCACTAGATGCTGACTTCCTTTTGGCAAGAAACAGGTGGCAGAGAAACTTCTTGTATCATACTCTCAAATAATAATATTTATTTTTTTATCAAACCTTTTGGAAAAGTAATTCTCTTTTGAGGGGCCATCTGTCTTTGTGTGATTCCTTGCAGCTGCAGCTCAACCCTACCAGAGTGGAGGAGTAAGAATCAGCTGTAACAATTTGTTGCAGCTGTAAGCACCCTCTTCCTTCTCCATCCTTTCCTCACCTCCTCTGGAGAGTGGATTGAGCTTGTGACAGCAATTAAAAGCTGTTAGCTGTTCTGTGGCCAGAGTAAATCCTTCCAGTAGAGGCTCCAGCTGCTGCTCTTGTCCTTGAGGAGCTTGTCTGCTGCTGACATTGCACTTTCTGCAATTTCCCAGTGTTTCTGGTTGTGATAAATGTTTAGAAAATGTTAATGTGGAGTTAGAAAATAATCTTATGAAGTATGTTTGGCTCATAGTAAAAGAAGGGCTTTAAACAGAAAGAAGAGCAGATGCAAAGAGTACTGCTAGAAAGAGAGCGCTCAGTATTCCATCAACTTAAAAGCAGCACATAACTAAGTTTCATATTTCACTAAATGTGCTTCCTGAATAGTGAATAAAAATAATCAGGTGAATATTTTTTGAAATACTTAAGGACAATTATACTATTTTAAAGAAATACAAGTTTTCCCCAAGCTGCTTATTTACCCAAGTTTTTCTATTGTTGCTGGTTATTAAATCTTCTGCTTGTAAAAAAGTTAAAAACCAATTTTTCAGCTTTTTAAAAAGCTCTAAACAAGGTAAATCCTGCCTCAGTGACAATATGATGCCTTGCTGAGAAACTTTAATTTGACATAAGTAATAACAAAATAAAAAATTCCTCCCTTCTGTGATGCTATGAAATATTGTGAACAAAAAGGAATCTAAGTAAAAATACCATACCTGTATCACAATTAAGTTCTTATTTTTACTAGATCTCCTGCTTCATAATTCCCTAAGACAAGGATCAAAAATGTCATTGCTTTTTTCAATTATTTTAAATTGGCTCATGTTAATTGTTATCTAAGATATATCCCACTCAAAAAGGAGTTTCCTAATTTCTTAAATATATGTCTTAGCAATAATTCAATACTGCTTTTGTTAGCAGCAGTTTTGTGCTGAAGAAGTCAGATCTGAAGGGTGAACTTCATTTTAAGAACAGAATAAGCATGCTTATTCCCATTAGTAATCCAGTTGCACTGGTGCATATGTCTAGCATGATGTATTTTATTTATTAAGACTGTAAACAAAATTAAAATAACTTAGTCTATTTTGGGCTTATGACAATTAAGAAACAACTGGCAGCCTCAAAATCATTGAAAGTATTATTTTAGCTAGGTAATAGGAAAAAAAGGAAATTTTTGGTATTTCATTATGATTATTATTGGAATAATTTTGAGTAAGTATAAATATAAGTAATAAAATCATCATAGAAAGCAATTTGTTGAAAATATGCTAAAGATTTATTGGCCATTTTAATAATTTGTTTATTAAAGAAATGATAGTCATGGGCAGAAACTGATAAATTGTTATTTTTCATACTTGCAAATTATTTTGATGCCCTTGCCTTGCCACTTCCTTGCTTTGCAATAAATATTGGATAATCTTGTCATATTTTGCCTTGCACTGCAGGTAACCCTTTGGCACACATTTCTTGTACCCTTAGTAATGGGCACCTTCACTCTGGGGCACAAAACAATTTATGTGGCGCTTTCTTTTATGTTTCAGAAAATAATTTTTTGAGTTTAATGTGAAAATGAGTGAGCAAATTCTGAAAGTTCCTCTCATTGTTTTAGTTCAGCTTTTAGAAGCTAACACAAATGATTTTTTGCAATGCAGATTAAGCTGTATAGTTTCTGTAACACTAGCTAAAAGGGGAACAGATATGACAGCAGCATTTTAACAGATAATGCCAGTAGAGTTCTTTGCTATAAGGATTTGGCTGAATGCCACTTCTCATGTAACACCAGGACTTCAGAGTATCAATTTCAGAATTCTTCAAGGTTTGCTTTCTGTGAGAAAGCTAAGTTTTCCTTAAAATCATATTAATAATTAGGGTTTCCCCCCCATTTTTATGTGCAAACTGAAAAATCAGGAGCAAAAATGTTTTGGACTGATGTAACGGCAATATATTTTCAATTATTTTATGTGGATAAAATATAATAATAATAAAGTAACCTTGTTCAGGCAGTTTATCTCTTTCTCCAGAAGCTGACAGTAGATTGACTATACTGATATCCTTGTGCTGTAACATGTGGTCATTGATAATTCTGTCTGCTTTTTTTTTTTTTTTTTGAGGGCACTATTAAAAAAGGTTAGAAATGAAACCATTTGCAAGATACTTCATTTAAGTGAAGCTGTGTTTGCTTTGTAGGCCTCAGGGTTAATTGTATGATGCAAATTTCTGATTTTCCCTTTCTTGTTTCATTGTATAGATTTATAGCTTGTTTTATCACAAGCTTCATTTCTGCAAGAGACAGCTGAACTTCCTCTGCAAGAAGCAATTTGATATCTATTGATCCCATTTTTCAGTTTATCACATTTCATGAACTTGTCCTGAACTCCATTGGCCCTACATTTTGTCTGCACACCCCAATCAGTCCTGGCTACCCACCTTCTTGATGTGATAAGGAGATAAAATAATGTTGCTCTATGAGGTTTTCAGCTGCCAGTTACAGTGTCCCCCAGGGATACTACAGCAAAGAGATGGATAAAAATTTTACTGCCTTCCAGGACCCAGGCAGGGAACCCCTCACCCTTCTGTAACCATTTATCCCAGCTGAACCCAGGATGCCCCAGGACAGCAGAGATCTGAGACCTCTGTTTTAGATTGGAGTAATGGGAAGAACTTTCCTGTTAAGGAGGAACTAAGGATCAGTGAAGCCTGCAGAGGAGACTGCAATATCATATCCAAACTTGTTACTGTGAGAAATAGCTGGTCTGCTGGGGTGGGAAAGGTTTGCATTTTTAGAGAATAGTCACAAAAACTAACTAAATGGTAGACTTCTGCAAGTGCTTAATGGACTTGGTAGAGCAAGTTTGTGTTGGAGATGCTGTGATGGAGATGCTGGAAGTCCATTTGAGTAATGGAGAGCCAGTTTGTTAGAAAATGGTTGGAGAGCTGACACAAAGGGGAAATAATTTGTTTAGATTGAAAGGGGACAGAGTTGCTTCTCGACCAGAGAGTGGACTGAAAACACACCAGTATAGCTAAGGTAGAAGCTGGATTGCTTTAAGGGAAGTTTACTTGTGTTTGGAGGTGATTTTCATCATTAGATGGAAAAGCTTGCACAGAGGTCAAATGCAGTTTGAGCTGTGGGGCTAAGGTAGTGAAAAACTGATAGGAATGATAACTCTGAAGCTTGCTAACACAGAAAAATATGGAACTGAAATCAGTAATTTCAGAACAGGAGGCAAATAACAAACATAATCAACGTGGCATAGATGTGGCTTTTTTGAATTACCAGGTAAAGGATTTTTAAAATGTTGTAGTGCTCCCCTTGTATCTCTTGCTTTCTATAACTTAGTGCTTCTAATATTTGCTCTTTTAAAATAAATGGATTTCATAGTTTTCCTAACAGATAGTGTGCTTGCCAAAATCTGTTCATTTCTGAATCTTATTTACACTGCCTCATACAATTTAGATTGAAATACTGCTTTTGGTTGAGGGCCAGCTTATAAAAAACAGTAAGTGAAAGAGGTATCAGATCCAGAAATTCCTTGGCAGCTCTGCAGTTTTCTCAGCAGTCTTGCTGCTTGGTGCAGCGTAATTGAAAATGTCACTTCACGTTTTGTACTGAGAGACAAGTTTCTGCTTTGCTGTTTTGAGTCTGATGCTCCCCGGCTTCAAAAGCCCATCCCTCAGCTTTCAAGCTGGTTAAACCATTATTAAGCAATAATGTAGTATACATATGGAACTCTCACTTTTAGGCAGACAAATAGAGCTTTACTAGAAGATATTGAAATACAGTGAGCCCTCTGTTCCTCCAAAATACTTAGTTCCTAACAGTTTGCTTGAATTTTAAACAGCTCCTCCAAGTACATTCACTTTTCCTTGGCATTTGCTTTACCAGAAATAGTTTGAACAAGTTTGAAACCAGCCATTTTTTTAAAAAATGGCAGCTTCTATCTAAACTGTGTGAATTTTGCATTTTTAAATCTGCAACTGACTGCAAGAATTATGCTTCCCTAATGAAACACATCTATTGTGAAGCATATGCTTGTTCAGAATGATTTGAATTTCCAATATAAAGACCTCAGAATGATTTGGCAGTGAGTAGTTTTAGATCAGAGATTTTTTACATTAAGGATTGGCAAGTTATTCCAAATAATTTGTGGGGGGGGGAAGGGAAGGGAGGGGAAGAGAGGAGAGAAAGAAATAGAAAGAAATCTTCTCCCAAATGATTTTAATGGCATTGCTTTGGGGGTACGTCTTCACTAGCATTCAGAACTGGTGGTAGTGGATATGCCTACATTCAATGTTTGGCTCACAACTGACATGAGACCTTTGGCTACAAAAAGCCTCATAATTCTGTCCTTGTAAGTACATAGATACCACAGGGATGGCTACCTAGATGAACACCTTAGATGAACCAAGAAGCAGCTGCTTTTTCATAAATGTTTGTGAGCCCTCCATTTCCATTCTTATGCAGTCACTTAAATCAGCTTTTTGTGAGCATTGGCTTTATGACCTAATCATCTGTACCACAGTGTAGCCACAAGCTAGAATCAGAGCTACCCACATTATTTATTTGTGAACTGGAAACTTTCTTGATATTGGTTGAAGATCTCTGGATCTCTGCTGTTAGGCTAAAGAGTGTAAAAGAGTTGAAGGGGAGAGATGGAAGAGTATGACTGCAAGAGGTGGAGTTCTTGCTCTCACTGTAGCCAAGGACAGGCAGGAAGGTGAGCAGTGGGTGCCAGGTGACTTACCTGGATAGCCAACAGAGGCTCCAGATTCAACAGGGCCACAGCTGTAATTTGGACAATGAATCACTGGTAACTTCAAGGTGACCTTATGACATACTTATTTCTGTCAAGGTAGAGACACTCTATTGTCTATGGTGGTTTGGTGCATTCAGTTTTCTCATGGAGGCAGAGAAATACAATCAGAAACCACTGAAGTAGATTTGGAAGCTTTCAAAACACAGACTCAAATTGCTATTGCGAATTTACTTCAGTGTGAGTGTGGTGGTTTAAGAAGGGTCTTCTGTTATTTAGGATTGAATCATCTGTAACTGCTGTCTTGCAGCTGCTGGTGCTGGGGAGAAGGTTGGTTCATTGTGAAGAGCTTGACATAACTTCAGATCTGTCCTGTTAATTACTGTATTGATTTTATGGCTCCTTGAAGTGCCTCCATTATTAAACAGAAAAGTATTACATTTGAAATTGTGGTCACTAATATTCCCTTAAAAATGCTAAACACAAAGGGGTGAGAGAGAATGCTCGATGCCTTTTACATTGATAAGGATATGACTTTCACAAGGTTTTAAGGTCTAGCTGTTCTGTTACATAATATACTTAGTCTCTGGGATACTCATGTTTTATGTATCTTCTGTGAGGAAGTACAGGATATTCCGGAAAGATACAGTATACCAAAATCACCGTGCTCTATTCTAAATGTTTAATTTTTTAAATAATACATTGCTACTAATTTTCACCTAAATCAAATTACAGTCTATCTACTGTTAACACATCATTGCCTTAAAATGTGTACGTGCTAGAGATGAGTCAGAGCAAGACAAACGAGCAAGGGTCTTGAGAGGATTAACCTGAAAGGAAAGATCAAATCCACTTATATAAGATTATTGCATAACTTCTCAAAATCTCTTCATATCTTTTTCTTCTTGTGTGTTTTTATGTATTTTGACAGCAACTAGTTTTCTTTCCTTCATCCTTTCCAGTATCTTATGATCAGGAATGAACTATTAAATCATGATGACTCTCAAATCATAGTTGTCATCATTAGGAATCAGAGTGAATATAACTTGTGGTAACTATGGTTAGGAAACTGTCTTTCAGAGGCTTGTTTCAGACTGCCTGCCTGCTCATGCAGTTTTTCTTTATTTATTTTGAAAACAACCAAAAGAGCAAGAAATTGTTTTCTTGTCTTTATTTCAGGTTTTGGAGCAGAGATGATAAATCTCACAAGCAGCTGAGGTATTCTTCATGTATCAAATTGGAGTTGTATCAGAATTTTCCTAAATTGTTAGTAAAGACTTATTTTGATCACTGACTTACATTCAGGTCAAGTAAGGTTTTCCCAAGCGAGAGCTAGATTTGCTTCTGGTTTCCTTTGGCCAGTGTTTGGAGTCTCTTCAGGTTAATGCTGGGAGAACCACCAAGCAGACAGATTTTTGGTAGCAGACAGTGTAGATGTTCAAGTCACAGTAACTTAATATTACTAAGTGATTTTTCTCTGCTGATGCCAGCATGTGACTACATGAATGTTTCCTCACTGAGCTATATATGACTAAAGACACCCAGGGTAATTTAAAATCATCTGCTGCACCATTAGCTACAAGAGAACTATAGCAGCTAACCTAAAAATGTCTCAGGTAAGTCCAAACTATGGCCACATATTGCAGTGCAAATCTCTTGCAGCTTTTTTGAGGTAGGGAACCAAGGGAAAAAATAGTGAATGTGTTAAAAACAGAAAAAAATATCTTCAATTAAAAATCAAGAAGACAAAAGGGAACAGGTCTCGAGATTGTTTTTTAATTTTGTTCTGCAAATATGTCTGAATCTGGGGATAAAAATTGGTGAGAATTAGGGTCTAAAGAGGGTATAGAAGAAGGCCCCTGGAGACCACTAAAAAAAGAAACTATCTAAAATGGAAAGTTGATGAATTAGGAAGCAAATGAAAAGCAGTTAATGGAGGAACTAATAGTGACAGAATTTCTTTGGAGACTGCAGGTGAACAGGAACTGAGTGCATAACAGGAGGCTAAATGAGGAAACTAGAGGAATAATAATGGAGTAAAGAGAAGAGGTGGTGAATCTTAATCTCTCCTTACTGTTGCCATATTTAGCAAAGAGTGGCAATCACCATTTCCCTTTTTTAAAATTCAGAAATCTTCACTGCAAAACAAGTTCATGGGTCAAAGAATTACAATATCTCTTGTGAGGTGACAGACTTAACCTCTTCTAACCAATTAGCCTTGGAAAATAGGAAATGCTGAATTAAACGTTCTGATTTTGAGAAGGAATGGTGGTCATTATATGTTAAGTCATGTCAGTGATACAGCAGAGGTCAATATATTTAGCACTTGCCCACAAGCAAACAGCATCTGTTCTATTTCAGTAAAGAGTGATTTTTAGCTTCTTTTTCGAAAACTTTTCAGACGTGGTGATTTATTGCCCTCTTGAGGCCACAACTGGTTACTGCACTTATTTTATATCTACTTCCTTCTCAAATGAGCGAGCCTGGCACAATTATATAAACCTGGTCATTAGAAATGAGAACAAATAAACCATAAGCTAGAAAATTTCCTCCTTATTATTTTTGCTCTAGTTTAGTCTCCAGTAAATTTTTGCTATGTAGTTTATCCCAACAAATTTAATGCGGAAATAGAGAACCAGAGTAATATTATTTAATAGTGTTTGCCCTGGCTTTGCGACTATCAGGTCAAGAATATAGTGGCTTTCTTTCTTTATCTGTAAATTACTGGATAATTCACTAAAAATTTCATGTAAAAAAAATGAACATAACTTTTATTCAAAAGGCACTGAAAATCCCATGGAATTAATTTTGTGCTATGGTGTAAGGGTATACAATCTGACTAATTTCATTATTTTAATGAGATTTATTCTTTGTTTGGAAAATGTAGCATTTTTGGAAATTCACAAAGCAAAAAAACAAAAAATTGTTTAATCGACATCATTCTACTCACACTTCAGGCTACAGGCGCAATATGATGTGTGTATACCATGTGTACCTTTCAAAGAATTAAATGCTTGGGGAACGAGGTTCATTTCTAGCAACTATGAGATCAAAGAGGAAAACAATGTTGGGGCCAGTTAGGGGAGGTGCAGCACAGTGCAAATTGAGTGTCCTCCAGTGCCCAACTCACGTGCAAAGCAGCAGCTGGCCATCAGCTGGAAGTAGCAGCTGCACAAGGGCATTCCATCCCCAGTCTACTCTCTGAAGCCCAAACACTCAGGGTATGCAAACCAAGGAATGATGGTCATCCATAACTGCCTATTTTTCAGAGCACAATATAACTTTATATTAATCTGTTACATAAAGTATATAATATGCAAAATGTTGTAAATGGAGATTAGTTTATCGTGTGGATGCAGTTCATCTCATAATCAATACATACATTAGCTGTAAAAAAATTCCAAAAATAAATTATCTTGTCAACACTACATTTAAAATAATTACATGAAGAGGAAATGCAGTACTTCCAACTACCCTTACATCACTGTAAGTTGCTTCAACATCCATAGTTATATTGGCACCACTTTTAGACAAAGCACACCAGACTAAGTCCTAAATTTGCTGAAAATTAAGATCTTATTTAAACATTTCCATTTGCCTTAGAGTTTGGATCAAGGTTGCTGAATAACAAACGTTTCAAATGAAAAGGAAGGGAACAGCGCTTATCAACAGGAGACTTGATTTTAGGTTTACCTGTAGAATAAATAATATATTTGTTCTTTTGAACAAGGGGTCCTAAACTAGCTTCTACATTTTCTATTCTAGTTTAGAATGCATTAAAAAAAAAAAACTAAAAAAAAAATGGAATTTGGGACTGTTAAGTAGATTTGAATTTAGTACAGCTTTGTGCCACTATCCTTTACACAGTACATAACAGCTCATTTTGGTGTCTGGCATTTTTATCAAAGACAGGCCCATCTCCTGTGCTGTGCTCATAGTCCCTTCAGAATCTAGACACTCCTTACAGCTCTTGCAGAGCTGAAGTTCCCCTTTTTGGGAATTACTAGAATCATATTTCGTGGCTCAGGCAGATTTATTTGCTGTTCTCGTCCTTTTCTTGATACATCTTTGACTAAAAATTTTTGGAGACGTTTTTGCTCCCTGGTTTACTGAGTGAAATGAGAATACATGACCTAAAAAGTCACACTTGTTTTTTAAAGCTAACCGTAAATAGCTATCTTTCATTTTTCTTATATTTCCTCCTCTTCCATTTTCCTCCCTGCACATGCCCCACTTCCTTACAGTTTGTTCATTCTGTTTCTGTCTCATTTTTGGGCTCTTGGTATCCTTCAACTCATGGGTTTCTCCTTTCTGTTGCATATACTATTTACTCCATAGTTTCAATATTGTTTTCCCAGGAGCCTTTTTCCAGTCAACCCCAACAATTTCACCCAGACTCAGAATGCTGAAGGAGTTGAATGCCAGGAACATTTTAATACAAATCCACACTGCAGAGGTTTTCTGATAAAAGCCAGTGCTGATTAGAACAGTGGAAAGTACTTGCTTCTTTATCCCATACCTGTGCCTGCATGAGCCAGTGGGGGTGGAGCTGGTCTGTGTACAGGGTGGTCAGTGTCCCTGCTGCTCTTCCTGGTGGCTCAGCAGCACTGGCAGGCGGCACAAGCTGCCTCCACCAGAGGGCTCATGTCCACTGCCCTGTCATGTAAATAACTGGAATTCAAAGTAGTGGGCATGGTAACTTAGGAGGCAGATAAGCAAAATTACTGTCTGTCATCCATAATGTGAATGCATATGTAAGATTTTTCCATACCGAGAAGGATATGCTCATTTATCCAATCCTTGTGAGTGCTTTGAATCTCACACTGCTTTTGAGGTACAGCACTGGTATTTTCTCAGTGTGATCTCAGTCCTCACCTGAATGAATGCAGGAGGCCTAAAACTTTGTCTGGCTCTGTTCCTGTTAACATTACATCTCAGGTGGGACACATGGCCACATCAGCATGAGGAGAGGCCAACAGCCATTGCCATCAGAGCAGATGGCACCTCTGGAGGTTTACAGCCAGCCCATACTGCTGTTCAGTTCATACCAGAGGATTCTTTAAATGATGGAAGAATCAGATTTCTTGTCTTTCTGCTTCCTTCTCTCTGATAGACCCCACTGCTCTTCAATCCATGCAAAGTCACAATGACACTGGCTTTTCCTATATGGTTGTATTGCACTCCTATGCACAGTTCTCTTGGCCTTATGGCTACATGCTTCTTCCCAGCATTGTCCTTCCAGCCCATGGATTTTGTTTCTGTGGTTCTGGGTGTCCACTGATCATTTAAAAGGCTGGGGGAAATGTTACCAGTAGTGTTGGAAGCTTCTCTGCTAATCTAAGAATTAGAACAGGGTTCTCAGGAAGCATTGGCTTAGTTCTCCTGTATCTATCTTTGCTCCATATTGAATCTACTGATACTGAGAATATCCCTTCTTTAGATCTTGCAGTTTTCAAACAGCAATAAAAATCTTGTGCTAGTACTTTTAAAGAGAAAGTAGATCTTCAGCTTGAGCCAAAGGTAAGACAAGGCATAGGGTAAAGAAAGAACTATGTTTGTAGTACCATGGAAAAGTAATGTATCTACAGATATACATTAAAGAATGATTTTAATACTTAGGTTACCATAACCAGCTTTTTGTCTAGAAGCAGAAACAAAGTAAACAGTCCCCTTGGGGCAGTGAACCTGGTATTGCACAATTGGATGCACTATTGACAAATAGCTGTTTATAGCAGATTAAAAAGTAACACTCCACATGTTCCTCTTTGCTTTTAAAGTAAATCCTACCTTTATGGTTCTGTCTCTTTTACCTAGAAGGCTTTAGGAAACTGAGAAATTATAAATCTTTTTTTGCTATTCCTGCTCTAGTCAGAATACAGTATGGAAAAATAGCTTGGACTCTAAATCCAGGAAAAGTAATGAGCCAACGACCATCCTGTGGTTATGGAACAGAAAGTTCCACAACCATATAATTCATGGCCTATTCAATAGATGCCTATTAGAGAAAATGCATTTAATAATAATTTCTGTGTGTGGTAGCTGGGCACAAAGCCTAGAGCAGTATGAAAGACTTGTATAATTTAATAGTCTTTGAAATGCTTAACTGAGACAGTACATAGCAGAAATTGTTATGCCTTTGCATGGACGTCCACGAAAAAGAGTATTTGATCTTTATCTTTACCCAGTTTGGAGGGAGCATTTAGGGCACACATTCTCATAAACTGAGGCTATTGAGTAAATGTGGCACTTCTTTAGGAGAAGGCCTCCAAGTTCTATTTCTGAATTGTCTGTGACTATATCCTGAATCACATGTTAACTATTTTCATCCTACTGATGTGTTTGGTCAGTTTTATGTTTCTGTGAGGTCACTGCTTGTCACAGAATCTTGATGATATTACACAAAGAATATTTTCCATTGTGGCATCCAGGGTTCCTTGGGGTTCCCTAACATCTGTATTGCTAATGGTTTTATTGTTGCCTCTGGCTCTACCTCCAATTAAATTGACCGTGGCAGTTTGTTGCAGCCTCATCCTCTTGAGTACCTGGATTTCTTTGACTTACCTTTGCCTATGAAGAAAGTGCACTTTTATCCTTTTGAAAATAAAGTCCATGGGCAGGAATGTGTTCCCCCTGAGACTAATATGCAAGTCCTTTTGTGGTTAGACAAAGGGTTTTCTTAATGTATTCTGTGATAGAAGTGCCCTAAGAGCCAACCCATCCTTGTACACAGACACTTCTGTGAGCTCAGTCTTTTTGTAAATTGGGAACAAACTTTACAAGACTGTCTGCTTGCAACAAAATTGGGCATTCATTTTTAAGCACACAGCCTCATAACCAATTCTTTTAAGAAGAGAACTCCCTTTGTGCAATAAAAGGGAAAGTAGAAAGAAAAAAGGTCTGGAGTAGTGATTTAACAAGCGCTGTTGCCTGGTGCTTCCACACAAAGGCTTGTGGAACAGAGTAGACCTTCCACCATCAGACTTACCTATCATGGCAGATAATTTCAGTATGTTTGCATTTAATGGTTTGGACTGTTGCTTTTATTCTGATTTTAATCTTATTTTAGGTCATTAGAAGGGCTTTGTACATTTAGAAATGCAATGACCAAAAGTGTCTTAAGTATAAGCCAGCATACATATAAAATGAAAAGTAAGACTAACAAATTGAGTGTTGTTAAAATTGCATAGCTTGAAATTACAAGCCAAAAAGTATTGAAATAAATTTTCTACCCATGGCATGTAGGTACAATAAATCTGGGATTTTTTCCCTTAAAATGGAAACTCAAAATGTGATCCAGGATGAGTGCTGTAAAACTTTTCATAATGGTGCTAGTTGGATGCAGTTGTTTCATCTGTTTTATGGTGTAATTTTGGCAATATTAATTTCAGTATATGCATTTCCTTAAGTGTGGATATCCACATTCCCCATTTAAAGGATCCCATGTCAAAAATCTTATAAAGCCATATAAAATACTGCTGCTTTTAGTGTAACAACAACAAAAAAAGTTGCATGTTTCTACATTCTATTTTTTGGCAGCCCTAAGTGTGCTTTTGGACTAAAGTTCAGAACTACAGAACTGGGCTTTGGTTTACTTGCATTCTATTTCAAATGTGGTTTAATAAAAGCTGGACTTATAAAGTGATAGCTGCAGCTGAGATAGAAACTTCCTCTTTTTCCATTCAATTAATGAAAGCTGAACTTCAAAGTCTAAATGAGATCATTTGAAGTGCTAAAATTATTGAACACCACAACTGTTTACCTTCCTATCTGACAAAAAAAAAAAAAAAGGACAGAGCTTTTAATATAAAAGTGAAATTAAACCACTGAAATGAACCTTGGAAACTTGGAAAGTTCTAGTGGAAGAAGTGGTGTTAACCTAGATGAGAGGTATTTGTGCATAGTTTTAAGTGACTCACTTAATAGCCAACTCATGTTTTTTTTTATGACTGTGATAGTAAAGCTTTTCTGGGAGGTCTTAGTTGTGTGCTGCTCAGAGCACACAGAGGTGTCTGAGCAACACCTCTGACAAGTACTGGAATATGCAAAGATGTTGTCAGGGGCTGGAGCCTTCTATAGTCTCATAAGCACTTAGGTCGTTACCATTAGCTTTCTAGTTGTTATCAGAAGTTTTTCAGTTAGGTCAACTTGTTAAAAGTGTTCGATTTTTATGACTAACATTTGGGATAGAATGGGCACACAGTCCTATTAAATGTAATGAATTGCGTGTGCGACTTGTTCATCTGTCCACCTCTGTAAGCCTCATCCCCATGCTCCAGGGTTTCTTGCACTGGCGGCACAGCACCGCAGCTGCTCTCCTGCTCTGTTATCCCACATGCCAGACAAAACCAGGCTGCCTAAACCAAGATCCTTTGTGCAGCTGTACTGGGTGTAGAGAGCCCTGCAGCCCTGTGCAGCAGGTGGGGCATCTGTATCTTTCGTATGCCTTTATGTTAACAAGGGTGGGAGGACATTCCAGGCACATCCTTCCTCAGCCCAATATCCACGCATGCCTTTGGCCTCTGAGCACGCCTGTGCATGATTCAGCAAGTGAATTCTCATTCTTGTGATTCAAAAAATTTGAGTGTTCTGGTCATTAATAAGGAAGTCTCAAGATATTTTGTCAAATCCCATCAAATTTATATTTAATACTTCAGTTAATTAATTAATTCCTTAATTGTGCAGAACAATTGAATTAAGTATATTTTCATTCTATAAGATAATTAAGCAGACACACTGAGTTAAGCTTCTCCCCCCAATACTTAGAATTGTCTTTTTCATTCTTATCCATCCAGAGAAAATAGAATTAGACCACAAAAATCCCCAACTTTGTATGTGCCAAATTTCAAATGAAGCCATTTTCGCTCTAGTTTTTTTTCAGGGGTGTGTGATCAGGACTTTCTTCTTCCCCCTTGGAGAATCTGTAAAATTGTCATGAAACAAAATGGAAAGCTGAAGGTTTTAAAGGTCAACGTTTAAAAATTTCCCATGTGGGGTATGGCTTTATCATTATCTGCAAACTTTACTGCAGAAGCAGCTACAAATCATCCAATAACAACCAGAAACATTTGTTTCTCTACTAAACTGTGTAGACTAAGAATAACTTTATGCTGTAGGAGCTCAAGCTTTTATGTCTAACTTGCTAGCACAGTGCAAAACTATAATATTTGCAAAACTGAACCAGCTGGTCTAAAGGCAGAGACTGGATTGTATTGGTGCATCTCTTTTCTGTTCTGTTCCCTTTTATTCTCTCTGAGGACTTGTACAGTAATTTTTAGGCTCAGTGTAGCCAGCTATGAGTTTTCAACTTCTAATAAGTTTTGATGAAAAATACAATGTTTTAATTTCCTGTGATTTTCTACCAAAGTACAAGGTCGGTAGCTTTGACAGTGTTTTCATTGTAGTGTGGTGCTGTGTAGATCAGACCCTTAAACACGAAAAATCAGCATATCTTCACTGAAGTTTTACCTGGTGAAACTTCTTCCCATCTTAAAAAGATGAAAAAAAATACCTAGAGAAAGAAAAACAATCTTAATTTAAAAAGGCAGAAAGGTAAGAAGTGTCTAGAAGGGGACATAGAGTGTTTTCATTAATATCTTATTAAATGAAGAGAAAAAAAAATCTCCTGTATTGGTTAAAGTTTGTCATCCTATGAATTTATTTCTTTCACTGAATATTCCTGGATTGGGATTTCGGGTTGCCTATTTAGGATTGCCTATCCTTCGTTTAAATATAATTTACCTTGTAATATGTTTTTAAAAGTATCTCTGTGATAGTGTCACAATAGATTTTCTGTACTGTGAGACAGCATTTTCCACATTATTTTTTAGAATTGGTTTTGTCTTCACCTTTTATTTAAAACGTATATCTTGGGAAACATTTGAGATGGTAAGAACTATTCTGGTGCGTTTTGTCCGTCATTAATTGTACTCTAGTTAACCAGGCCATGTTGATTACACAGAAATGGCTCCATGGGGGTCAGTCTGCGGAGGGGCAGCGGCCCTTCAGTCAGGGATAAGTTATGTTTTGGGCTTCCACTCTGTTATGAGCCTTAAGGGGATTAAAGAACCGCATCTATAGCTGTGACAGGGCTACATGGAGCACCGGTGCCGCTCCTTCTCTAAGTGTGGGAGGGCAGGCAGCGTTTGTTCCTTCCTGCCTTTGGCTGCGCAGCACAGCCGGGCAGGGTCGGGCAGGTGGCACAGCTCGGCTCCAGCCGGCGGCCAGCACTGGCCTCAGAGCCTGAAGGTACCTGTGCCTTGGCAGGGAGCCAGCGGCGAGCGAGGGCCGCTCGGGATCCTCGCACGGAGCTCCATCCCGGGCCGGAGCCGCTCCCTCCCGGGCAGGGGGAGCCGCGGGGCTGGCGGCTGGCTGCTGAAGCCTTCCTCTCCACTGGCACCGACCGGGCTATTGAAATCAATCGGATGGAATCCCGGGCACCGCTGTGCGAAACAGAACCCGGGCGCATTGTTTCGGTCACTAATTCAGGGCGAATGAAGTGGGACCTGCATTGCTGAGATTAAATCTCACGTACAATTTGCGATACAGATAATTTTCTATTTCGCACGCTCTCTAGCGCAGCTGAAACAGGACCGTCTGGAATTTGTGCCGCGGTGCGCGCAGAAGGGTGTCCCTTCGGTGGTGTCCTGGCGCTGGTGTCCCCGCGGTGCGGTGCTGGCCCCTCGGTTCTGTGCTGTGTTGTGCTGTCCCCGCGGTGCGGTGCTGTGGGTGCGGTGCTGTCCCCGCGGTGCGGTACTGTCCCCGCGGTGCGGTGCTCTGGGTGCGGTGCTGTCCCCGCGGTGCGGTGCTGTGGGTGCGGTGCTGTCCCCGCGGTGCGGTGCTGTCCCCGCGGTGCTGTGGGTGCGGCGCTGTCCCCGCGGTGCCGGCCCGGCGCCGGGAGGTGGC